>SNQJ01S0009194.1:6726-46869 GCA_010110895.2 Picea sitchensis | reverse complement strand
GGTTAGAACTCTCCTATCTTGTATCAGTTACGATGAGCTCGAAACTTCAATTGATAGGAACAATGGAAAAATCACTCATATATAAATTAATACACTAATATAATTGTAGTGCGTTGACTACCACATAAACTTCAACTAATTTTTCGATTGTGGAAGAAGTTTATTTAAAATTTTACAAGCATTGTACGTAGAATTTGACTATGAAATTTATACAACTACAAATAAAACTTATTCTAAAAATTTATATAATTTGTCACTGGAATGGGTAGAGGGAGTAGTCGATTTTATAAGATTTATAACGTTGACTTATTTTCCATTTTATTCCAACACATCTAGGTGTTCACTTTAAAATTTATACATAGATATTCTAAATGTAATTATACATCCCAACAGTGCACTTCCTGAGTTGGATTTCATGATATACTACTTACAATTCACAACAAATGTAGTGTAATTCTTAGAGTTTAATATCACGTGTAATATTTAAAAGTAGTCCAAAGATCAATATGTATATAGGTAAACAAGAAAACCACTTCTAATATTGATACAAGGTATCGATTTATGTCTCTAAAATGAAATACAAAGGTTTTGGATTTAATTTAGAGGAAAACAAGCATATCACTAATATTAATATAGAGGTACTGATTCAAGTCTCTAAAATGAATTACATAGTACAAAACATAATAGTAATACTTTCTATTACAAATATATAGTACCAATTCCAAGAATCGTTTCATCTAATAGAATTAATTCAATATTTGATATCAATTCACGATGAAATCGTTTCATTTAATTTAATAATATATAGTATCGATTGAAAATGAAATCATATCAATATACAATATATAGTATGTATTCAAATTATATCATTTCACTCAGAGTATAACTGTTAGTATAAACATATTACATAAAACTCAATATAAATTATTTTGACTAATGATATAAATATCATAATCCCATTATGCATTTGTTGGTGGCCATGCAAGATATAGTACATAATTCAAGAGATATGATTTCTTCTTCAATGCAATTCATCATGGATCTGTTGGTGCCAACAAAATATACAATACAACATTCAATAGATAAGATATGATTTCAACTTCAATGCAATTCACCGTGAATCTATTACAATAGAATTTAATAGATATGAATTCAACTATAAACAAGTGTTGCATGACATCTTAGTCCCTGCCGGGTTGGAATGGGAATAAATGCACAAGTATGGGTGGACCGTGGGAGAATGAGAAGCCCGAAGTACCAAAGATAGATGGAAATTGTCGCGGACACGTGACAAGAAGTAGGCAGTACATATGGTATCCATGCAGAAAATGACACGTGGCACTGTGTGACACGCCAAGCATAAGACGTCACGCTGCTACATGGCTCCGGGAGAATGTCACTCCAGGAGTTTTCGTTCTAGAACAAACAAAGTTCCCCCGAAGCCCGAAGCCCCGAAGAGTCGGAGTCCTGAATTCTCGAATTAGTTAATGATAATATTATATTAATATCGAGTCAACAAGTAATTAGCAAGAAAGTCACTTTGTGAGAAATTTGTTCCATCGCTAAATATGGCTAGGGGAGTTCTAAAATTGGCAGGTTGGTAAAACTTTAGCAGGGACGCTAAAGTGTCAGGGTCGCCCAGATGGCAGAGTGGAAACTGATCGACAGCTCACATTCATTTTTGAAAGAGAAGGTGCCCGAGCGTTAATCTCCTCGAGCAATTCTGGAATTGAAACCATTTAGTTTTTGAAAATATTATCATTCTAATTATACTGTGTTTTTCATAATTCATCTTGCTTTTATTTTCTTAATAAGATTATGTAATTTTTCCTATTACCAACAATACAACAGATAGCTACTAAAAAGCACAGATATCCCCATCACGTGTAACTTGATATATTGTTGGATTATGACTTGCCATGTTTGAAATTTCTATTCCTACATTGTAGGTTTTATCTCTTTAATGTATTTATGAAATTCATTTATAATTATCTTTGTATACTTCCAACTGACTTTCATCCCAATATTTAAAGTTAAGTACAATTTTCATAGTCACTTCTTTAATTTTTCCCATGCACAAAGTAAGCAACATCCATTTCATTCTATTAAATAGATCATTTGGCTTGTCTGTCTCTATATGTGTTAGGATAAATAAAGTTGTATGTGGTGGCAAAGAAACAAATATATATATTTTTTAAAATGTGCCCAGTGTCGAAGATTCTTTGATCTTCTTGTGTGACCTATGTGTTTTCCAGTTTTTTCTATATATTAACACACACCTAACATGATTGTTTATTTTCATGAGTTTTTAGCTCATTGAAGTTAATTTAAATTGTGTGAAAGGAAGGTGTCGAGACAGAGGAAGATGCCCTTTTCCTGAAACTCTTTTCCGTGAGCAGCAAGCCCACTTTGCAGAGGTTGATCTGCAATATCTCTCCAGGAAGAGGGCATCTTTGTAACATGCCTATCCAACTAAAATATTTGTAAGAACAAAAATATTTGTAAGATGCCTATGATAGTTTAGTATAGTACCAAATGTTATATTTGTAACATGTCTATCCAGTTTATTGTTTTTTTAGCAATGATAAAATTTTTTGAAGGTTTCTATTTTTGCGGATATTCTTGCAGATGTATTTTCAAGTCTGTTGACCCTTGAATCTGTTAGGACCAAAACGAAAACCTAACGAGGATGTCAATCCTGCTGCATTTTTATAGATGTGGTACTCCTCTTTAAGTTTTTCTTGGGGCGTGTATAGTTCAAATGTGGGACTTAGAAAATTTCCATCGTAATGACTTAAAAATAAATACGAAACGATAGAAAATGTTTTTTTTGTTTGTTTTTTGAAATAAAGGTTCCTGGAAAATAGGACCAGGAATCACACACATTAAACATTCAAATTAAATAAACACAATTTCTTGACATCCAACATAGTTCAAGATAAAAATTTATGAGCACATAAAAATAAAAGAAGATGAACGACATGCATAAAGAGAACTAACTTTGCATTCCAAAAACAGGGTTACAAGGCACCGTCGAGATTGTTCCCGAAGTAGTTTTCTTTGAAATTTATCAAAAAATAATAATGTATGTTACATATTCCTTGAAATTTAAATGTGTTTGTCATATAGACTGGGATTGGGGCTCCCGCGGACCATAAAAAAAATAATTACAAGAAATAGGACTATAGAAAGAAAAAGTGGGCGATGGTAGAGAGAAAGACCTGAAAAGAAGAAATTGGAAGGTATCAGTCTTTGGTTATACATTTCTATTTAAAGAGGTGGAATAACTGGATTGATAAAGAAAGCGGGATGTGATAGTATAGACTTACTATGATGGTATGTTTCTCCCCCTTTGCTATTTTCTTGCTGATGATTTTTTATTTCTCTCGTCGATGGTTACTGGAATCGTGCCAACCACTTGTTGCCCTTTGTCGGTGAGCTTGTCGATTGCCATTTGGAGCCATTCTTCAATGTAGCTTCTCATGGGGCCACGTTGATCTCAAGCCAGGTTTTTATGTTGAAAATCTCATTTTCTAATTCCCATAGATCGATAGAAAGATTATGCAGAGCCTATTCAATTTCTTCATTTTGTACCGAATATTCCACTAGCTAGTTGTCCACGTCATCTTCACCATATTCAAGGATGTCGTAAAACTTTTCTAAAGAAAACCCCTTAAAAATATCAACTTGCTCATCGAAGGCTTTCTTGGTTAAGGACAAGGAGTTGACGATTAAGTTGGGGTATTAGACCTTGTTGGTACTTCCGACTAAGTCTATTTCAGTTAGCTTTCTAAATAATTTTTCTTTCTTTGATATGGCTTCTTCACATGATGGGACAATGAGATGTAGGTTCTTAACTTTCTCTTTCCATCATGCATTTAATTGTTTGATTTGGTTTGGGGAGAGGATATCTTCTTCTCTTCTTCTCATTTATGTCATGTTGGTGACATTGATGCCAAAAGGGAGTACCGTATCTAGATAGAAACCTTCTTCATTTTTTAAATCTTCCTGCAAATGTTCCTACAAGGCATGTGTCCTCTTCCAAAGGAAGTTATGCTTTTTTATGTTTCCTAGGCTTGAGTAATTAGCTCCATTTTTTTCTTGGTATTCTTCTCCACGTAGCCTCTACACGATGTCAGGAGGCTGGAGGATCCTTTTAACTTGGCTACAGGGGTGGCAGGCACATTTATTGTTAAAGGATTGGCAAGAAATGGGATAGGAATCAAAGCTTCCTCCAATTCCTTGATTTGGTCCTTCAGTCTAGCATTCTCCGCCTCAATGCCTCCAATGGAATAATCCATAGCATCTCTGATTTCTCGGTGAAGTCGGGAGATTTGGGACGGCTGCATGTTCCTAAGGTTAATCTCTGAACGAGATTTCCCTTTCTTATTTCTTACATATATCTTTTCAATAATTAAATTTTTAGATTCGCTGTAAAAAACAATGCTCTGGAATACGAAGGATTCATCTTCGTAAAAAATCTCGGTCTCATCTATTTCCATTAGGGGATTATGGTGGATCGTGTCCCTGGGCTGATCAACATTACAAAATACGTTATTTAGATCAGTCTCAAGTTCCATGTCTTCACTTTCAGTTTCGGTCTCTTTCGCTTGTTCCACAACGTTTTTTCTCTTCTTCCTCACGGGAAGCTTGTGAGAACTATCAATTTTACTCCGATGAGGGTTCTTATCTCCTCCTCCATTTGAAGAATTGTGGGTTGCTTTCTTACTGGGGTGGGTCATTGGAGCGATGCTCCGAGATGTCGTACTCTTGGGACTAGCAGCTGGGGATTGGACACTCTTCTCACCGGGGCCTTTTCCCTGTTGTTTGTACAATTCATTGGTGCTTTGCAATGTATCTAGGTCACCAACGTCAGGAGTAGGAGTGTTGTCGTCGTCATTGTCTCTGTCTTCGTTTAGGAGTGTATGGATAAAAGAATTGTTGAAACCAACTGCTAGTAAATGTTCTACAAAAATCCCATTAGGGTTGAACCCTCTTAGCCTTTCAGCATATCTTAGGTTCAAGATTTGAAATGGTCTGCGAATTCGTTAATCTTATTGACTTTCTTGAACACGAAGTCCCTGACTTTCCAAGGCAGAGGAATGAACTTCTTTTTTCTCTTATGATGGAAAAAATGCAACCAGTAGTTGTATTTCCTTGCTATTTCTATAACAAACATTATGTTCGTAATGTGACATGGAAGGAAAGAAGGATTTTCCTTGGAGCCAAAAATCATTATTACACTGTAATTCTCCATTTGTTCAAGTGTCCCCTTCCTGTCCAAAAACTTGGTTGCCTGGTCAGAAATCCAGGGAGCATCCTTTCCTAACAATAAATCTTTGAAAACTGAGACAAAGTCATTAAAAACCTCATAAAAACAATGGGAGGCCTTGTGCCTCCATAAGGCCTAGTACTAAAAGGTTATTGGGTTGAATTCACAGTTTACCTTCTTGGACATAGACAGATTTGGAAACGGACAACAATGTGTTATCGCAAAAACCAAGTAGGATGACATATAAAATTTCTTCTCCTGTTTTAATCGTGACAATTGGGAACATATTTCAATGGAAATTAGCTTCCCCCAATAAAAAATGGCTTGTTCCTTGACCGTGAAATACAAAATATAAATAATTATGCGGGAAATGCTTGTTGTGGATTCTTGTCCTGTTATTATTGTAAACAACCAGGCAATTTCCTGGAATGGATTTCTAAATGAACTAACCTAAAACCTTGTGATATCTTCAGGAACTGTCACCGGGTCTTCCAGGAACTCGGGTAAGAGGTCCAACCCGTTATCATGCTTTTTTAGGAACTCCTTACAGTCTTCTCCTCTCAAGGTCAATGTTGGATCCGACAATCTCAACATCTTGCAGAAGACCCGAGGTGACAAAGAAACAAGAGAGTGGTCCCGTAGTGGAATAATTCTTTGTCTTGAAATATATCTCTCGGTGCACCAAGAGACCACCTCCTTATAGTCAAACACTTCAGGGACACAGCCTGCACGAGCAACTCCAGAGGTCCAAATTACTTTGTTCTAGGCAAAAGGGGATGAGTAGTAATAATATGCCCTGGACCACTGGAAGTTCTAGCCCTCACGCCCAAAGATGTTCACTGTATATCCACAGAACTGTTGTCGAGATGATGCCATAAGTTGACGACAACATCTATTTTCTCCAGACGATGTTTGAAATGAACACTCGAAAGGGATAATATAACCCTCCGCAAATCTTGGTCCAATTCATGTGAATGGAAGATCTCCTTGAGCCTTTCGCTCATTAATGACAATCTCTACGGTTCTTACATGATGAGATGTTAGCATCAAAGCTTAGTAATTCCATACTTAGAAAGAAGTGCGAAGGTGGCGGGGACGCCGAAGAGCAATTAAGGATTGGAGATTTCGTGAACCCGCCAACCCGACGACCCGCAAAAGACATTCCATGATGTTTGAAATGAACACTCGGAAGAGATAATATAACTCTTCGCAAATATTTTTTTAATGCGTATTAATGGGAGATCTCCTCGAGAATTTCACCCATTAATGACAATCTTTACGGTTCCTGCATGATGAGATCTTAGCATTAAAGCTTACTAATTACATATTTAGAAAGAACTGCAAAGGTGGAGGGGACGGGGAAGAGCGATTAAGGAATGGAGAAGTATGGAAAGCGGTTGGTCGGGCTTCAAAATAGGGTTACAAGGGATACTCAGTAGAGTTGAGGGCCCGATAGTCAAATTGTATGTCTCGAAATTTTTGAGTGCAAAATGTGTAACATAGAAGAGGGCATGATGGGGCAGTCCAGCGGTCAATTTGTATATCGCGGAACTTCGGGTGTTGTTTGTAGGTCACAGAATAATGGACTCTCAATATTGAGCCCACCTATCTGGGAACCCGCAATCGAAAAAGTTTCTAAGTATGGAATGGGGAAACGATCAGTCGAACTCATTTTCGCTAATATATTGAAATTTGTAATGGATATCCCATTACCTGGCAAGATATTTTCTGCATGTTTTTGGACAAGTTATGTAGGGATAGTTAGTGTGAATGTCTCCTTGAGACTTTAGCTCATGAATGACAATGTTTATGGTTGCTGCATCATGAGTTGTTAACAATAAACCTTACTAATTGCATACTTGGAAATAAGTGTGAAGGTGGTGAGCACGGGGAACAACGATTAGGAATTCGAAATTTCATGAACTCGCCAACCCAACGATCCACAAAAGAGATTCCAAGAAATGGCCAAGTATGGAAAGCGGTCGGACGAGCTTCAAAATAGGGTGACAAGGGATCCTCAAGAGACGTGAGGGCCCAATGGTTAAATTGTATGTCTCGGAAGTTTTGAGTGCAAAATGTGTAACACGGAAGAGGGCATGATGGGGCAGTCCAGTGGTCAATTTGTATATCGTGGAACTCTAGGTGTTGTTTGTAGGTCGTGGAACAATGGAAGCACAATATTGAACCCGCCTATCCGGGAACACGCAATCGAAAAAGTGGCTAAGTATGGAATAGGGAAACGGTCGGTCGGACTCGTTTTCGCTAATATATTGAAATTTTTAATGGATATCCCATTACCTGGAAAGATCTTTTCTGCATGTTTCTAGACAAGTTGTGTAGGGATAGTTAGTGTGACTGTCTCCTCGAGCCTTTAGATCATTAATGACAATCTTTACGGTTGCTACATGATGAGTTGTTAGCATTAAACCTTACTAATTTCATACTTGGAAAGAAGTGCGAAGGTGGCAGGCACAAGGAACAATGATTAGGAATTGGAGATTTTGTGAACCCGCCAACCCGCCAACCCATGAAAGAGATTCCAAGAAATGGCCAAGTATGGAAAGCGGTCGGACGGGCTTCAAAATAGGGTGACAAGGGATCCTCGGGAGATGTGAGGGCCCGATGGTCAAAATGTATGGCTTGGAACTTTTGAAGGTAAAATGTGTAACACGGAAGAGGGGATGATGTGGGAGTCCAACGGTCAATTTGTATATCACGAAAGTCCAGGTGTTGTTTGTACGTCATGGAACAATGGAAGTGCAATCTAGATCCTGCTTGCTCGGGAATCCGAGATTGAAAAAGTGGCTAATTATGGAATGGGGAAGCGGTCGGTTGGATTCGTGATATAAAAGCATGAGTGGAAATGTGAACCCGTGAGT
Source organism: Picea sitchensis (assembly GCA_010110895.2). Taxonomy (NCBI): domain Eukaryota; kingdom Viridiplantae; phylum Streptophyta; class Pinopsida; order Pinales; family Pinaceae; genus Picea; species Picea sitchensis. Next base: position 38,718 of record SNQJ01S0009194.1, on the reverse strand, counting down.
CCGCCAACCCGCACAATTAGATATTTTCGGAAAAATGACCAAGTAACCACAAAGAGAAAGTAGAGGGGAAAAAGAAAGGGGAATTCGGTTAAGTATAGAAGAGGGAAAATAAGGGGATAAAAGAGAGTGGGAAAATAGAAAAGGGGAGGGCAATTTTCGGAAGAAGGAATTGGTCTCAAACAAGCCCCATTGTTGCAAAATCATCATTTTCTAGTCCAATATTTTATCCACATACTCGTTTTCTATTGTGGTTGTATCATTAAAAAGGATGTGACCAAATGCAAATATAATCTATAACTTGATTTTTTGCTATAACTATGTATAGTTGATTTACATGCTCTATTGATGTTTGGATTTTGTAGATAACAGTGGGTTAGGATAAGTTTGCATTATTACTGTGATAAGGCCTTAAAAAAAGTAGAATAAGTAACAATTTTTTTCCAATTCAATTCTCACACAAAAAAAATTCTCTGATCCCATAATATTCATCTTTGTTGATTCGATAATAGGGAGGTTGATTTCGTAGATTGTGTTATTAATCATTTTAGGCAACTGGGGTGCGTCAGCTAATGCTTTGATGAATATTTGTTTTTATTGCAACCCGTGGGATTAATTGTGTTTTTGATACATTGTTTAATGCCTTGAAATATTATTTTAAGTATTAAACTTCTTGTAGCAGATTATTCATTGAATGATTTGTTGTTTCCCTATGTTTTTACCTCTATTGTTTCAGTTGTCTATCATTAATATTCTAATAGCCAAGGAGAACCCTCATCCATATCATCTTGCCAATTTGACCATGCTTTTGTCTTGGTGAAACAACCCTCTAAATCACCAACAAATTCAAAAGAATGACCATTCCAAATTTCCAGTGGCCTGGCTCTTCCCTTTAGCACTCAGGTGCATAATTTAGGAGCAACAATAACTATGAAGTCAATTAGACAACTCTACAAGGTCTTCAATCAAAGAATAGAGAAAGTGAGTCATAGTTATACTTTCCAGGATGTGTTTGCATAAGAGAAGCATAAAAAATCTACAGAGAAATCAGTGGAGGGTTGTTGAAATAAAATTATTATATTGTCAAATTGACCGTAAGTATAACAACGACGAACTTGAATTTTAATATTGTGATTGATATCACAGCCCCATTTGACTTCAACTAGCATATATCATTTTTTTTCAAAATATTTGCGAAGAAGAAATTTGGTAATTTCATTAATAAAGTAAAAGTGCTCAAATAGAGGCCAGGGGATGGAAAACCAATAATATGTTTCCTTTTCGAGTGAAGGAATCAAGGAAGTGAGAGGGAAATAAGAGATCGTTCGCTTAGCAAGGATGATATGAGAGCGAAACTTCTTGGGCAGGGCCCCAACTCCCGCATCGTGAATTAGTGTTGCTATGTTCTATCTACATTACAAATGGAATTGAATATTGGTTTGAAACTGTGTGAAATTCATTTATGTTTCCATAGAAGCCTCATGTGATCAACACAATGCATTGTCATATAATTGTTCAATGCTTAATATTTGATCAAATTACTTGAGTCAATACAATATTTAATAATTACGAGACTATTGAACCATGAAAACGAGAAGAGGTGTTAAATCCAGCAAAGAAACACCAACCAAGATTCCAAGGCAATGCTTTAACAGTAAATCTATAAGAAAAATAGTGGGCAATATATATTTATCCATAGACATTGGACTGATTTATTTGCACCGAAGCATTGAACATACTTTTCATAAATATTGTTAGAGGAGTTACAAAAAAAAAAAAAAAAACATGCATACAATTATGTGTTGTTCATATAGTGTGACAACATGCAGAAGGCATCGACAAGCTCTTGAACATGCATACAAAAATGATTATCATAATTTTTTAGGAACTCCTTGCAGTATTCTCCTCTGAAGGTCAATGTTGGCTTCTGAAATCTCAACATCTTGCGGAATACTTGAGGTGACAAAGAAACAGGAGAGTGGTCCTGTATTGGAATAATTCTTTGGCTTGAAATATATCTCTCGGCACACCAAGAGATCACCTCCTTACAGTTAAAGACTCCGGGGACACAACCTGCATGAGAAATTCCATAGGTCCAAATTACTTTGTTCTGGGCAGAAGGGGACCAAGAGACCACCTCCTTACAGTCAAAGAATTCAGGGACACAGCCTGCACGAGCAATTCCAGAGGTCCAAATTACTTCGTTTTGGGCGGAAGGGGATGAGTAGTAGGAATATGACTTGCACCATTGGGATTTTTGGTCCTCACCCCCAAAGACATTAATTGTATCTCCAGAGAACAAGAGACTGGTCCTGCAATTGAATAATTCTTTGGATTGAAATATATCTCTCGGCGCACCAAGAGACCATCTCCTTACAGTCAAAGACTTCAAGGACACAATCTGCACCAGGGACAAATCCAAACCCTAATCGAAAACCCTAAAAATGAAAGGAAAGGATACATATCTGAGGGCTAGGACTGCCATCCGAGTCGAGAGACTCAAAATCTCGAGTTGCAAAGAAGCTATTGTGTTCAATGTCGGTTTCTTTTCTGAAACCCCTTACTTTGGTCTTGTTAGGGCCGCCATCGTCGAGCTGGAAAGTGCCCCCTATTATGGTGGATTTCAATTTGGGCATAGGAGTGGGAACAACGTCTGCATTTCCATTATCCATCTTCATATTATCATCCATCAGATCATCTTTTTCCGGCTCAAAATCGACTGCATCAACCTCTGCGTCGACCATTCTTTCGTGCTTTTCTGCAAAATCCTTGAAATTTGGAGCAGGCGATGGATATACAGAGTGAATGTAGGATATACATTTTTATAGGGTTACAAAACAAATAAACGCAGGGGGGCAGGATATACATTTTTATAGGGTTATAAAACAAATAAACACAGGGGGGTTGTCTAAGCAGGCAAGGTTGCCTTGGAATTCTTTGGCTTGAATTATATCTCTCGGCACACCAAGGGACCATCTCCCCACTTCCTTCTGGGAGGAAGGAGATGAGTAGTAAGAATATGCCCTAGACCACTAGAAGTTCTGGTCATCATGCCTGAAGGTGTTTATTGTATCTTGACAGAACTGTTGTCAAGTTGCTGCCATAAGTTGATGAGAACGTATGTTTGCTCCAGATGATGTTTGAAATGAACACTCAGAAGGGATAATATAACCCTCCGCAAATCTTGGTTTAATGCGTATCAATGGGAGATATCCTTGAGCCTTTCGCTGATTAATGACAATTTCAACAGTTCCTGTGTAATGAGTTGTTACCATTAAATCTTACTAATTTCATACTTAGAAAGAAGTGCGAAGGTGGCAAGGACGACAAAGAGCGATTAAGGATTGGAGATGTCATGAAGCCGCCAACCTGACAACGCACAAAAGAGATTCCATGATGTTTGAAATGAACACTCAGAAGGGATAATATAATCCTCCACAAATCTTGGTTTAATTCGTATTAATGGGAGATCTCCTTGAGCCTTTTGCCCATTAATGACAATCTTTACGGTTCTTGCATGATGAGTTGTTATCATTAAAGATTAATAATTTCATATTTATAAAGAAGTGAAAAGGTGGAGGGGACGACGAAGAGTGATTAAGGATTGGACATTTCATGAACTTGCCAACCCGACGACCCGCAAAAGAGATTCCAAGAAATGGCTAAGTATGGAAAGCGGTCAGTCAGGCTTCAAAATAGGGTCACAAGTTATACTCAGGAGACTTGAGGGCCCAATGGTCAAATTGTATGTCTCCAAACTTTTGACTACAAAATGTGTAAAAAAGAACACGACATGATGGCAGAATTTTGCAGTCAATTTGTATATCGCGGAACTTCGGGTGTTGTTTATAGGTCGCAGAACAATGGAAGCCCAATGTTGAGCGTGCCTACCTGGGAACCGACGATCAAAAAAGTGGCCAGGAATGGAATGGGGAAGCAGTCGGTTGGACTCATGATATAAAAGCATGCGACATATTCTAAAAAATGATTAAGTAACCCGAAAGGGAAAGTAGAGGAGAAAAAGAAAGGGGAATTTGGTTGTCAATTTTTATATTGGGGAAGTTTGGGTGTTGTTTGCAGGGGGAGGAACAATGGAATCGCAATCTTGAGCCTTCTTGGCAGGAACCAGCGATCGAAAAATTTGCTAAGTATGGAATGGGGAAGCGGTTAGTTAGACTTGTGATATAAAAGCATCGGTGGAAATGTGAACGCGTGAATCTGCCAACCCCGACACTTAGACATTTTATGAAAAACGACTAAGCAACCAAAAAGGGAAAGTAGAGGGGAAAAATAAATGGGAGGAAAATTTTCAGAAGCGGGAATTGGTCTTAATAAAGCCCCATTGATGGTATTAACAGTAACGATGAAGTGCATTTGACAGGTGAACATGCTCTTCAATCAAGGAATAGAGAAAGTGAGTCATAGTTATACTTTCTAGGATGTGTTTTCATAAGAGAAGCATCGAAAAGCTACAAAAAAGTCAATGGAGGGTTGTTCAAGTAAAATTATTGTATTGTCAACTTGATCGTAAGTATAACAACGACGAATTTTAATTTTAATTTTCTATGGTTGATATCATAGTCCCATTGGACTTCACCTAGCATATATCCTTTTATTTCAAAATATTTCTGAAGAAGAATTTTGGTAATTTTATCAATCAAGTAAAAGTGCTAAAATGAACTAAATATTACATTTTCTTCACAGAGCTTACATTAAAAGGCAAGGCAGGTCTTGTATATTCTTTAAGATCATAGAAAACCCGATAAGATCCTGAATCTATCATCCAGCCATAATTCAAAAATCGAGCCCATGAGAACCTTGAACTATAGTACGAAAGCACATGAACAAAAGTCTACCAAACACAAGACATGAAAAAACCAGCAGAGATTGGGCATTGTATCCCATATATAACCAAATCCCCAAATGGGCACCAAGAAATTTGCCGATTACTATATTACTAAGAACGAAGATCACTATGAACATTTGCTTCTGATAGTACTATGAACCAAGATCATGTTGACCTGACAATGTTCTAACATTACTAGTTCTGGAAAAAAGTGTCATCATTTAACTTAATGGAGTTTGAACAATGCCAAATTTTCAATATTATTGAAAATGCCTGATGGTTCCATTTAAAGGAGAAACCATTTTGATGGATCAAAGGATGGACCTAATTTATTCATAGTTGGATACTTTGTATGAGGTCTTTCCTCATGCTTCTCATTCCTGGACTGAACAATATTATGTGCTTCCAGTTCACTTTGTCATGGCACTGCAAAACTCTATTCATATCTTGATTGGGTAGCATGGACATATACATATGAGATTGTTATGTTTCTTGTCAACGCAGGATATGATTTTTTTTTTTGGTTCAACCGATATGCAGTATGGCATTGTCCTCATTTAATGTAAATTTTCTATGGAAGCGAAAGTTGCGTAACATGTATACATTGTTTGCCTTTTTCTGTAGGTATACTTCATATGACAATTCTGCTAACCCAGGAAGCACATCTTGTAATACAAGTTGTCTAATTATACAATGTACAATTGTGTTGTTGAGGGTTCGGATCTTAGTGTTGAGGCAATGTCTATATATGTAAGGGAATTTTTTACTGCATCGTAGGCAATCAATTGTGCCATCATTTACGAAAGCAGAGGCAGAAGCAAGAGAGTCGCATTTGGCACATACAAGCTCGAAGGGGGTCGAGTACGCATTTGTTGCAACCAAAACATCCTCAACCTGCGCACGTGAGCATAGTAGTTAATATATTGAACAATATAATATACAAGTGTACAACAAAAAAGCTGCACAAAATTGTTTAAGAAAATTTTTATGTGCAAAGTGTGGATGGAATTGTAGATGTAAACGTACAACAGTTGTCGAGCTAGTTAGTTTCTTGAGATCCTATACTATGTCTGTTCACAATTCTGTTACAAATGTTGCTTTGGTTGTGCGAAAAATCCTTTCTTTAACATCTTTTTTCTTTGTTATACTTTTTAAGGGCATAAGTGGAAATTGCTCTTTATGCAATTGTTGCTCCATTAAGGAAAATAAATTTGAATAGGTGTCGAACAATTGTAGCTGCAACATGGAACAATGTAATAGTTGTGTAACATAACTGAGATATATGAGCATGTGAAAGTAAAGGACAAAACTGGATATGGAGAATGGTACCATTTCCTTGTCGTTGTCTGATTCTCCATCTTTTATATGGAGAATGTGTTGCGAGCCAACTTTTCTCGCGAGTGCGACAACTGCACCAATGGTTCTAACTGGGTAAATGTCATTGCTCTGTGCAAGTTGGTTGATTGTTGTGTCCGGTACGAAATGATATTCTGAACAAATCGTGGGAAGCTTTTCCACAATACTTGTTTCATTGAGCGATATAATCTGGTCACAATAACCACATTCATATACTATTTTCGGTAATATATTAAAATTTGTAATGGATATCCCATTACCTGGCAAGATATTTTTTGCATGTTTCTGGACAAGTTGTGTAGGGATAGTTAGTGTGACTATCATCATGGCTTCGTTGTCTGTCATGTCAGCACGCATAATGCATCTAGTTTTGTTTTCCTTGTCTAAGTATGTGCTATACATGACCATTATGTCCCCAATTAACACTTGTCTAGTTTGGTGGTTGTTCAAGCCTTCTATCGATAGTATATTGGGTTTTATAAGTTTAGACCTGGTGACATCTTTTGAACAGAAAAAGTAAAGTGAATGGCAGTTTGTATCATTTTTTTTTTTGGCATAAATGTACAAGTAGATGCACAATTTGGATGAAGTATGCAATTCAGAGTTTTGTAACCATACCTCTTAGTCTGTGGATCTTGCACTATGTTGGGTGTTTCACTTGCGCTTGTCGATACTTCTTGTGAAATGAAAAGCATGTGTTGTAGATGACATCAACATATTTATCATGGAATAGATGAATACATAACTCATGATATTTGTTTGGTAAACATAGCGAGAGAATAATGTATGAATCTTTACCTTTTGCCTTGTCGTTCTATTGATGTTTGCGATGATTGACTACTCATGCCCATGCCACTCATACAACTTTTTCTGATGCAAGCATGTGTACATGAACACCAGAACGACTAAATACACATATGCATTGTATATTGTTCATAATTGTTTTGGATGTCACATACAGGCTCGAAGGGGATGGAGCATGAAATAGGGTGTCAAGGGATACTCAGGAGACGTGAGGACCCGATGGTCAAATTGTATGTCTCGTAAATTTTGAGTGAAAAAATGTGTAACACGGAACATGGCATGATGGGGGAGTCTGACAGTCAATTTGTATATCGCGGAACTCTGGGCACTATTTGTAGGTCACGGAACAATATAAGCACAATCTTGAGCCCACCATCCCAGGAGTCCGACTGTCAATTTGTATATCACAGAAATTCGGGTGTTGTTTGCAGGACACAAAACAATAGAAGCGCAATTTTGACCCTGGTAGCCCGAGAACCCATGATCGAAAAAATGGCTAAGTATGGAATGAGGAAGGGGTCGGTCGGACTCATGATATAGAAGCATGAGTAGAAATGTGAACTAGTGAGTCCACCAACCCGCGCACCTAGACATTTTTGGAAAAACGACTAAGTAAAGTAACCAGAAAGGGAAAGTAGAGGGGAAAAAGAAAGGGGAATTCGGTTAAGTATAGAAGAGGGAAAAAAAGGGATAAAAGAGAGTGTGAAAATAGAAAAGGGGAGGGTAATTTTCGGAAGCGGGAAGTCTCAAAAAAGGCCCATTGTTTCCAAATCATCATTTTCTAGTCCAATATTTTATCCACTTACTCATTTTGTGTGTTTGATTTACTATCACTATTGGTATACCTTTTCGAAGATTGTACTTCAGATTTCTCTGTTGTGGCATATAAGATTTCATCCTCTTGTCCAACTAGTCCGTTTCTTTCAATGTAGCAATGCAGAAAATACAATGGACATGAAGGTAAGTTGGTATGTAGAAAGACATGTAAAAAAATAAATACAGTTCTATTTATTTCAATGTAGCAGTACAGAAAATACAGTTGACATGAAGATAAGTTATTATGTAGGAAGATATGTAGTATCTACATACAATAAATTAGGTGCAAAGAAGTAGAATAAATACACAGACAATAAATGAAATACAAAACAATGGAATATGAAATAAGAGTAGAAGCATGCACCTTTGTATCTCTTCTTCTACATTTGTGGTTAAGAGTGCTTCGTTTTCTCTAGTTATTTTGTTTGTTTCAATGTGGGAATGCACAAAATACAATGAACATGAATGTAAGTTGGTATGTAAGGGAAAACAAGTAATATGTACATACAGTAAATGAGAATCAAAGAAATAGAATAAAAGATAGAGTTAGAAGCATGAACCTTTGTTTTTCTTGATCCATGGTTGTGGTTATATATAATTTTTCCTGGCCAAAATATATTACAAGCTAGAAAATATTAAGAAGTTGGATGATCCTAGCTGAATGATTTGGTTTTGTGCAACAAAGTATCCAGATATGCTTTGAGACATGGAAATATGATTTTGTAATATGTTTGATGTATATTTCATAATTCAAGTAGAAGACAAATTGTATCATGGTCAGACCAGTATGTATATAAGATAAAGAGGGTGTATTGTGAAATGGGCACATTTGACCATACATGGTCAATAAGTGTGTTTTGTACATGCTTTATCTTAACCAAAAGAAAGCAGAGATTGTAATTGCACATGTAGTTTTCCAATTCTTTTGTTATGGCACTATTTTTTAGCATGTCAACATTGAAGTCTCCTAGAATGATAATGGTTTCGTTCAGATGTAAATGGTGTAATGCACTTGAAAAAACATTCAATATGTTGGCAATGTTGCACGCAGAGCGATATAAAGATTGAATATTGCAATCCACGAAAAATTACTCTTGCTAGCACCATCTCAACATCTTTTTCTTCTACAAGAACATTTTTCAAAGGCATGTAGGTACTCATTCTCGGGCAAGGTGGGAATATCATCGAGGGCATGGTGGAAAGGCTAAAGAATTTCCTTATTCAATTGGGGTGTTAGATCTCCACTTCGTCACATAAGGTAAAGGACCGGGATTTGTAATGCTAGAAAAAATGATAGCCGGAGTTGTGCACACAACATTGGCATACATATGGTTCAAAGTTTGGAGAAAAAATTGGAGAAAAATTTAAGAGAAGGAGGGAAAGATATTCCAACCTCTATGGAAATTTTGCATCATAGGAGTGATGAATAAATACCTAAACATTCTTATTTACAAACTGTAAATAGTAAACAGTAAAGAACAAATACGAATGAAACTATGGTATTTAAAATTACTCGTCAATGATGAACGACAGAATTGCAGGTCCAATTGCGAGTGCAGGATTTCAACCCTGCAAAGTGCAATAACAGGTCCTAGAATTACCCAGGATTTGCATTCCAGGTCCTGGAACTTTTTTATTTATAACTTACTGAAACATGTCATCGACAAAGATGGATATTGCCTAGCATTGGTGTGCAATTTTGTTGTAGCTTGGTTACCATTGTATCATACTTAGCCCTTCTACACCTACTTGTTGTTTTCTTCTACAAGAACATTTTGCAAAGGCAACAAGCTTGACATCATATTTTTCATGTGAAAGACACGGGTTCGATTCCCATACGGGATAGGTAGGTACTCATTCCCTGGAAAGCTAAGAATATCATCGAGGGCAAGGTGCGAAGGCTAAAGAATTTCCTTATTCAATTGAGGTGTTAGATTTCCACTTTGTCACATATGGAAAAGGACCGAGATTTGTAATGCTAGAAAAAATGACAGCCGGAGTTGTGCAGATGACATTGGCATGCACATGGTGCAGAGCCTAGGCAAAAAAATGGAGGAAAATTTAAGAGCAGGAGAAAAAGATATGCCAACCTTAATGAAAAGTCTGCAGGATAAGAATGATGAATAAATACTTAAACATTCTTACTTGAAAACTGAAAACAGCAAACAGTGAACAATGAATATGACTGAAACTATGGTATTGAAACTTACTCATCAATGATGAATGATAGAATCACAGGTCCAATTGCAGGTGTAGGACTTAAACCCTGCAAAGTGCAAAAAATAGCTCCAACTGCCACTGCAAGAACCCAACCTTGCAAAGTAGAAGCAAACAAAAGCAGCAAGCAACAAACCAGTGAGCAAGAACCAACAGGTCCAACTGCAGGTGCATGACCTCAAACTTCCAAAATTGAACCAAACAACAAGAAGCAACAACCAACAAACCAACGAACTAGTGAACAAGCAACAACCAGTGAACCAGTAAAGAATATGTGTATCTTCAATGATGACTAAATTGCATTCCAAGCATAGAAGAAATATGAAACATATGATGACTATGCGAGTGGAAATATTTAAACATTCTTACTTGCAAACTATAAACAGTAAACAACAAACAATGAATACGACTAAAACTATGGTATTGAAACTTACTCGTCAATGATGAACGACAGAATCATAGGTCCAATTGTGGGTGCAGGACCTGAACCCTGCAAAGTGAAAAAACAACTCCAACTGCAGGTGCAGGACTCCAACCTTGCAAAGTTAAAGCAAACAAAAGCAAGCAGCAAGCAACAAACTAGTGAGCAAGCACCAACAGGTCCAACTGCAGGTGCATGACCTCAACCTTGCAAAGTTGAACCAAACAACAACAAGCAGCAACTGACGAACCAATGAACAGGAAACAACTAGTGAACCAGTAAAGAATATATGTATCTTCAATGATGACTAAATTGAATTCCAAGCATAGAAGAAATATGAAACATATGATGACTATGCAAGTGGCGGTGGACAACAATATTGTCCAAATTCACTACAAGATTGTATGGAAAAATTCGAGGAAAAATGTATTGTGACAGGCCTATTTAAGTAAACATTTAAGGATGTCAGGCCTGTTTAAGGGCCTCACGCTATGTAAACATTTAAGCTTTCAGGCCTACTCAAGTACCTAAAAAAAGAGTTTCAATGCTCAAAACTTTCGGTATATAAGCATTTCAATAAAAATAGAAATAATAAAAAAATTAAAAAAGAGCGTCGATGCTCAAAACTTTTGGTATGTAAACATTTCAATAAAAATTAAAAAATTAAAAAAAGAGCGTCGATGCTCAAAACTTTGGATATCTAAACATTTAAAACATTGGGAATAGCAAAGCTGTCAATAAGACTTCGAATCTATTCTCCAATGAGATGATAACATATAAGGCTTTTTTTATTATATAAAAAATAATGTTTTAGTTCTCTAGTTCGAACAATAGAGATTATGGAAAAATTTATAGTCAAAGGACATATTAATATGAAGTAAACGAATTATCGATCGCTATAGTCCCTCTACGCCTTCGGCAGGGACTAATAGCATTATAGTCGATGCAAATTTGTCAATAGCGAACACCCTAAAAAATGAGTCTATTTAGCTCATTTATGGTCTTTACAATCTTTTACTATGGTTTTATGCATAACAATAAAAAATTGAAATTTGNATTTATACAACTACAAATAAAACTTATTCTAAAAATTTATATAATTTGTAACTGGAATGGGTAGAGGGAGTAGTCGATTTTATAAGATTTATAACGTTGACTTATTTTCCATTTTATTCCAACACATCTAGGTGTTCACTTTAAAATTTATACATAGATATTCTAAATGTAATTATACATCCCAATAGTGCACTTCCCGAGTTGGATTTCATGATATACTACTTACAATTCACAACAAATGTAGTGTAATTCTTAGAGTTTAATATCACGTGTAATATTTAAAAGTAGTCCAAAGATCAACATGTATATAGGTAAACAAGAAAACCACTTCTAATATCGATACAAGGTATCGATTTATGTCTCTAAAATGAAATACAAAGGTTTTGGATTTAATTTAGAGGAAAACAAGCATATCACTAATATTAATATAGAGGGGCTGATTCAAGTCTCTAAAATGAATTACATAGTACAAAACATAATAGTAATACTTTATATTACAAATATATAGTACCAGTTCCAAGAATCGTTTCATTTAATAGAATTAATTCAATATTTGATATCAATTCACGATGAAATCGTTTCATTTAATTTAATAATATATAGTATCGATTGAAAATGAAATCATATCAATATACAATATATAGTATGTATTCAAATTATATCATTTAATCGTTTCATTTAATAGAATTAATTCAATATTTGATATCAATTCACGATGAAATCGTTTCATTTAATTTAATAATATATAGTATCGATTGAAAATGAAATCATATCAATATACAATATATAGTATGTATTCAAATTATATCATTTAATCGTTTCATTTAATAGAATTAATTCAATATTTGATATCAATTCACGATGAAATCGTTTCATTTAATTTAATAATATATAGTATCGATTGAAAATGAAATCATATCAATATACAATATATAGTATGTATTCAAATTATATCATTTCACTCAGAGTATAACTGTTAGTATAAACATATTACATAAAATTGAATATAAATTATTTTGACTACTGATATAAATATCACAATCCCATTATGCATGTGTTGGTGGCCATGCAAGATATAGTACATAATTCAAGAGATATGATTTCTTCTTCAATGCAATTCATCATGGATTTGTTGGTGCCAATGAAATATACAATACAACATTCAATAGATAAGATATGATTTCAACTTCAATGCAATTCACTGTGGATCTATTACAATAGAGTTTAATAGATATGAATTCAACTATAAACAAGTGTTGCATGGCAACTTAGTCCCTGCTGGGTTGGAATGGGAATAAATGCACAGGTATGGGTGGACCGTGGGAGAATGAGAAGCCCGAAGTACCGAAGACATATGGAAATTGTCACGGACACGTGGCAAGCAGTAGGCAGTACATATGGTATCCATGTAGAAATTGACACGTGGCACTATGTGACACACCAGGCATAAGACGTCAGGCTGCTACATGACTCCGGGAGAATGTCACTCCAGGAGTTTTCATTCTAGAACAAACATAGTTCCCCTGAAGCCCTGAAGAGTCAGAGTCCTGAATTCTCGAATTAGTTAATGATAATATTATATTAATATCGGGTCAACAAGTAATTAGCGAGAAAGTCACTATGTGAGAAATTTGTTCCATCGCTAAATATGGCTAGGGGAGTTCTAAAATTGGCAGGTTGGTAAAAACTTAGCAGGGACGCTAAAGTGCCAGGGTCGCCCAAATGGAAGAGTGGAAACTAATCGACGACTCACATTCATTTCTGAAAGAGAAGGTGCCCGAGCATTAATCTCCTAGAGCAATTCTGGAATTGAAACCATTTAGTTTTTGAAAGTATTCTCATTCTAATTATACTGTGTTTTTCATAATCCATCTTGCTTTTATTTTCTTAATAAGATTATGTAATTTTTCCTATTACCAACAATACAACAGATAGCTACTAAAAAGCACAGATATCCCCATCACATGTAACTTGATATATTGTTGGATTCTGACTTGCCATGTTTGAAATTTCTATTCCTACCTTGTAGGTTTTATCTCTTTAATGTATTTATGAAATTCATTTATAATATCTCTGTATACTTCCAACTGACTTTCATCCCAATATTTAAAGTTAAGTACAATTTTCATAGTCACTTCTTTAATTTTTCCCATGCACAAAGTAAGCAACATCCATTTCATTCTATTAAATAGGTCATCTGGCTTGTTTGTCTCTATATGTGTTAGGATAAATAAAGTTGTATGTGGTGGCAAAGAAACAAATATATATATTTTTTAAAATGTGCCTAGTGTCGAAGATTCTTTGATCTTCTTGTGTGACCTATGTGTTTGCCAGTTTTTTCTATATATTAACACACACCTAACATGATTGTTTATTTTCATGAATTTTTAGCCAATTGAAGTTAGTTTAAATTGTGTGAAAAGAAGGCGTCGAGACAGAGGAAGATGCCCTTTTCCTGAAACTTTTTTCCATGAGCAGCAAGCCCACTTTGCAGAGGTTGATCTGCAATTTCTCTCTAGGAAGAGGGCATCTTTGTAACATGCCTATCCAACTGAAATATTTGTAAGAACAAAAATATTTGTAAGATGCCTATGATAGTTCAGTATAGTACCAAATGTTATATTTGTAACATGTCTATCTAGTTTATTGTTTTTTTGGCAATGATAAAATTTTTTGAAGGTTTCTATTTCTGCGGATATTCTGAAGGTCTTTACAAGTATGTTGACCCTTGAATCTGTTAGGACCGAAACGAAAACCTAACGAGGATGTCAATCCTACTGCGGTACTCCTCTTTAAGTTTTTCCTGGGGCGTGTATAGTTCAAATGTGGGACTTAGAAAATTTCCGTCGTAATGACTTAAAAATAAATACGAAACGATAGAAAATGTTTTTTTTTTTTGTTTTTTGAAATAAAGGTTCCTGGAAAATAGGACCAGGAATCACACACATTAAACATTCAAATTAAATAAACACAATTTCCTGACATCCAACATAGTTCAAGATAAAAATTTATGAGCAAATAAAAATAAAAGAAGATGAACGACATGCATAAAGAGAACTAAGTTTGCATTCCAAAAACAGGGTTACAAGGCACCGTCGAGATTGTTCCCGAAGTAGTTTTCTTCGAAATTTATCAAAAAATAATAATGTATGTTACATATTCCTCGAAATTTAAATGCGTTTGTCATATAGACTGGAATTGGGGCTCCCGCGGACCATAAAAAAAATAATTACAAGAAATAGGACTGTAGAAAGAAAAAGTGGGCGACGGTAGAGAGAAAGACCTGAAAAGAAGAAATTGGAAGGTATCAGTCTTTAGTTAGACATTTCTATTTAAAGAGGTGGAATAACTGGATTGATAAAGAAAGCATGATGTGATAGTATAGACTTACTATGATGGTATGTCTCTCCCCCTTTTCTATTTTCTTGCTGATGATTTTTTATTTCTCTCGTCGATGGTTACTGGAATTGTGCCAACTGCTTGTTGCCCTTCGTCGGTGAGCTTGTTGATTGCCATTTGGAGCCATTCTTCAATGTAGCTTCTCATGGGGCCACGTTGATCTCATGCTGGGTTTTTATGTTGAAAAGCTCGTTTTCTAATTCCCTTAGATCGATAGAAAGATTACGCAAAGCCTGTTCAATTTCTTCATTTTGTACCGAATATTCCACTAGCCAGTTGTCTACATCATCTTCACCATATTCAAGGATGCCGTAAAACTTTTCTAAAGACAACCCCTTAAAAATATCAACTTGTTCATCGAAGGCTTTCTTGGTTAAGTACAAGGAGTTGACGATTAAGTTGGGGTATTAGACCTCGTTGGTACTTCCGACTAAGTCTATTTCAGTCAGCTTTCTGAATAATTCTTCTTTCTTTGATATGGCTTGTTCACATGATGGGACAATGAGATGTAGGTTCTTAACTTTCTCTTTCCATCATGCATTTAATTGTTTGATTTGGTTTGGGGAGAGCATATCTTCTTCTCTTCTTCTCATTTATGTCATGTTGGTGGCATTGATGCCAAAAGGGAGTACCGTATCTAGATAGAAACCTTCTTCATTTTTTAAATCTGCCTGCAAATGTTCCTACAAGGCATGTGCCCTCTTCCAAAGGAAGTTATTCTTTTTTATGTTTCCCAGGCTTGAGTAATTAGCTCCATTCTTTTCTTGATATTCTTCTCCACGTAGCCTCTACACGATGTCAGGAGGCTGGAGGATCCTTTTAACTTGGCTACAGGGGTGGCAGGCACATTTATTGCTAAAGGACTGGCAAGAAATGGGATAGGAATCAAAGCTTCCTCCAATTCCTTGATTTGGTCTTTCAGTCTAGCATTCTCCGCCTCAATGCCTCCAATGGAATCATCTAGAGCATCTCTGATTGCTCGGTGAAGTCGGGAGATTTGGGATGGCTGCATGTTCCTAAGGTTAATCTCTGAACGAGATTTCCCTTTCTTATTTCTTACATATATCTTTTCAATAATTAAATTTTTAGATTCGATGTAAAAAAAAAACACTTTGGAATACGAAGGATTCATCTTTGTCAAAAATCTTGGTCTCATCTATTTTCATTAGGGGATTATGGTGGATCGTGTCCCTGGGCTGATCAACGTTACAAAATACGTTATCTAGATTAGTCTCAAGTTCCATGTCTTCACTTTCAGTTTTGGTCTCTTCCGCTTGTTCCACAACGTTTTTTCTCTTCTTCCTCACGGGAAGCTTGTGAGAACTATCAATTTTACCCCGAGGAGGGTTCTTATCTCCTCCTCCATTTGAAGAATTGTGGGTTGCTTTCTTACTGGGGTGGGTCGTTGGAGCGATGCTCCGAGATGTCGTACTCTTGGGACTGGCAGCTAGGGATTGGATACTCTTCTCACTAGGGCCTTTTCCCTATTGTTTGTACAATTCATTGGTGCTTTGCAATGTATCTAGGTTGCCAGTGTCAGGAGTAGGAGTGTTGTCGTCATTGTCTCTGTCTTCATTTAGGAGTGTATGGATAAAAGAATTATTGAAACCAACTGCTAGTAAATGTTCTACAAAAATCCCAATAGGGTTGAACCCTCTTAGCCTTTCAACATATCTTAGGTTCAAGATGTTGAAATGGCTTGCGAATTTCTCAATCTTATTGACGTTCTTGAACACGAAGTCCCTGACTTTCTAGGGCAGAGGAATGAACTTCTTTTTTCTCCTATGATGGAAAAAATGCAACCAGTAGTTGTATTTCCTTGCTATTTCTATAACAAACATTATGTTCGTAATGTGATATGGAAGGAAAGAAGGATTTTCCTTGGAGCCAAAAATCATTATTACACTGTAATTCTCCATTTTTTCAAGTGTCCCCTTCCTGTCCAAAAACTTGGTTGCCTGGTCAGAAATCCGGGGAGCATCCTTTCCTAACAATAAATCTTTAAAAACTGAGACAAAGTCATTAAAAACCTCATAAAAACAATGGGAGGCCTTGTGCCTCCACAAGGCCTAGTACCAAAAGGTTATTGGGTCGAATTCACAGTTTACCTTCTTGGACACAGACATATTTGGAAACAGACAACAATGCGTTATTGCGAAAACCAAGGAGGATGACATATAAAATTTCTTCTCCTGTTTGAATCGTGACAATTGGGAACATATTTCAATGGAAATTAGCTTCCCCCAATAAAAAATGGCTTGTTCCTTGACCGTGAAATATAAAATATAAATAATTATTCGGGAAATGCTTGATGTGGATTCATGTCCTGTTATTATTGTAAACAACCAGACAATTTCCCAGAATGGATTTCTAAATGAACTAACCTAAAACCTTGCGATATCTTCAGGAACTGTCATCGGGTCTTCCAGGAACTCGGGTAAGAGGTCCAACTCGTTATCATGCTTTTTTAGGAACTCCTTAAAGTCTTCTCCTCTCAAGGTCAATGTTGGATCCGACAATCTCAACATCTTGCAGAAGACCTGAGGTGACAAAGAAACAAGAGAGTGGTCCCGCAGTGGAATAATTATTTGGCTTGAAATATATCTCTCGGTGCACCAAGAGACCACCTCCTTATAGTCAAACACTTCAGGGACACAGCCTTCACGAGCAATTCCAGAGGTCCAAATTACTTTGTTCTGGGCGGAAGGGGATGAGTAGTAAGAATATGCCTTGGACCACTGGAAGTTCTAGCCCTCACGCCCAAATTTGTTCACTGTATCTCCACAGAACTACTATCAAGATGATGCCATAAGTTGATGAGAACATCTATTTTCTCCAGACGATGTTTGAAATGAACACTCGGAAGGGATAATATAACCCTCCGCAAATCTTGGTCCAATGCATGTGAATGGAAGATCTCCTCGAGCCTTTTGCTCATTGATGACAATATCCATGGTTCCTGCAAGATGAGATGTTAGCATCAAAACTTAGTAATTCCATACTTAGAAAGAAGTGCGAAGGTGGTGGGGACGTCGAAGAGCAATTAAGGATTGGAGATTTCGTGAACCCGCCAACCCGACGACCTGCAAAAGACATTCCATGATGTTTGAAATGAACACTCGGAAGGGATAATATAACTCTCCACAAATATTTGTTTAATGCATTTTAATGGGAGATCTCCTCGATCCTTTCACTCATTAATGACAATCTTTACGGTTCCTGCATGATGAGATCTTAACATTAAAGCTTACTAATTACATATTTAAAAAGAAATGCGAAGGTGGAGGGGACGGGGAAGAGTGATTAAGGAATGGAGAAGTATGGAAAGCGGTTGGTCGGGCTTCAAAATAGGGTTACAAGGGATACTTAGTAGAGTTGAGGGCCCGACGGTCAAATTGTATGTCTCGAAATTTTTGAGTGCAAAATGTGTAACATAGAAGAGGGCATGATGAGGCAGTCCAGTGGTCAATTTGTATATTGCGGAACTTCGGGTGTTGTTTGTAGGTCGCGTAACAATGGACTCTCAATATTGAGCCCACCTATCTAGGAACCCGCAATCAAAAAAGTGGCTAAGTATGGAATGGGGAAACGATCATTCGAACTCATTTTCGCTAATATATTGAAATTTGTAATGGATATCCCATTACATGGCAAGATATTTTTTGCATGTTTCTGGACAAGTTCTGTAGGGATAGTTAGTGTGAATGTCTCCTCGAGCCTTTAGCTCATGAATGACAATGTTTATGGTTGCTACATCATGAGATGTTAACATTAAACCTTACTAATTGCATACTTGGAAATAAGTGTGAAGGTGTCAGGCACGGGGAACAACGATTAGGAATTCGAAATTTCATGAACTCGCCAACCTGACGATCTGTGAAAGAGATTCCAAGAAATGGCCAAGTATGGAAAGCGATCGGGCGAGCTTCAAAATAGGGTGACAAGGGATCCTCAAGAGACGTGAGGGCCCGACGGTTAAATTGTATGTCTCAGAAGTTTTGAGTGCAAAATGTGTAACACGGAAGAGGGCATGATGGGGTAGTCCAGTGGTCAATTTGTATATCGTGGAACTCCAGGTGTTGTTTGTAGGTCGTGGAACAATGGAAGCGCAATATTGAACCCGCCTGTCCGGGAACACGCAATTGGAAAAGTGACTAAGTATGGAATAGGGAAATGGTCGGTCGGACTCGTTTTCGCTAATATATTGAAATTTGTAATGGATATCCCATTACCTGGAAAGATCTTTTCTGCATGTTTCTGGACAAGTTGTGTAGGGATAGTTAGTGTGACTGTCTCCTCGATCCTTTAGCTCATTAATGACAATATTTACGGTTGCTACATGATGAGATGTTAGCATTAAACCTTACTAATTTCATACTTGGAAAGAAGTGCGAAGGTGGTGGACACAAGGAACAATGATTAGGAATTGGAGATTTTGTGAACCCGCCAACCCGACGACCCGCAAAAGAGATTCCAAGAAATGGCCAAGTATGGAAAGCGGTCGAACGGGCTTCAAAATAGGGTGACAAGGGATCCTCGGGAGATGTGAGGGCCCGATGGTCAAAATGTATGTCTTGTAACTTTTGAAGGCAAAATGTGTAACACGGAAGAGGGGATGATGTGGGAGTTCGGCAGTCAATTTGTATATCATGAAAGTCCAGGTGTTGTTTGTAGGTCATGGAACAATGGAAGTGCAATCTAGATCCTGCCTGCCTGGGAATCCGAGATTGAAAAAGCGGCTAATTATGGAATGGGGAAGCAGTCGGTTGGAGTTGTGATATAAAAGCATGAGTGGAAATGTGAACCCGTGAGTCCACCAACCCGCGCACTTAGACATTTTCGGAAAAACGACCAAGTAACCACAAAGAGAAAGTAGAGGGGAATTTGGTTAAGTATAGAAGAGGGAAAATAAGGGGATAAAAGAGAGTGGGAAAATAGAAAAGGGGAGGGCAATTTTCGGAAGCAGGAATTGATCTCAAACAAGCCCCATTGTTGCAAAATCATCATTTTCTAGTCCAATATTTTATCCACATACTCGTTTTCTATTGTGCTTGTATCATTAAAAAGGGTGTGACCAAATGCAAATATAATCTATAACTTGATTTTTTGCTATAACTATGTATAGTTGATTTACATGCTCTATTGATGTTTAGATTTTGTAGATAACAGTGGGTTAGGATAAGTTTGCATTATTACTGTGATAAGGCCTTAAAAAAAGTAGAATAAGTAACAATTTTTTCCAATTCAATTCTCACACAAAAAAAATTCTCTGATCCCATAATATTCATCTTTGTTGGTTCGATAGTAGGGAGGTTGATTTCGTAGATTGTGTTATTAGTCATTTCAGGCAACTAGGGTGCGTCAGCTAATGCTTTGATGAATATTTGTTTTTATTGCAACCCATGGGATTAATTGTGTTTTTGCTACATTATTTATTGCCTTGAAATATTATTTTAAGTATTAAACTTCTTGCAGCGGATTATTCATTGAATGATTTGTTGTTTCCCTATGTTTTTACCTCTATTATTTCACTTGTCTGTCATTAATATTCTAATAGCCAATATTAGAATATCATCCATATCATCTTTCCAATTTGACCATGTTTTTGTCTTGGTGAAACAACCCTCTAAATCACCAACAAATTCAAAAGAACGACCATTCCAAATTTCCAGTGGCCTGGCTCTTCCCTTTAGCACTCAGGTGCAGACTTTAGGAGCAACAATAACTATGAAGTCAATTAGACAACTCTACAAGGTCTTCAATCAAAGAATAGATAAAGTGAGTCATAGTTATACTTTCCAGGATGTGGTTGCAGAAGAGAAGCATCGAAAATCTACAGAGAAATCAGTGGAGGGTTGTTGAAATAAACTTATTGTATTGTCAAATTGATCGTAAGTATAACAACGACGAACTTGAATTTAAATATTGTGATTGATATCACAGCCCCATTTGACTTCAACTAGCATATATCATTTTTTTTCAAAATATTTGCGAAGAAGAAATTTGGTAATTTCATTAATAAAGTAAAAGTGCTTAAATAGAGGCTAGGGGATGGAAAACCAATAATATGTTTCCTTTTCGAGTGAATGAATCAAGGAAGCGAGAGGGAAATAAGAGATCGTTCACTTAGCAAGGATGATATGAGAACGAAACTTCTTGGGCAGGGCCCCAACTCCCACATCGTGAATTATTGTTGCTATGTTCTATCTACATTACGAATGGAATTGAATGTTGGTTTGAAACTGTGTGAAATTCATTTATGTTTCCATAGAAGCCTCATGTGATCAACACAATGCATTGTTATATAATTGTTCAATGCTTAATATTTGATCAAATTACTTGAGTCAATACAATATTTAATAATTACGAGACTATTGAACCATGAAAACGAGAAGAGGTGTTAAATCCAGCAAAGAAGCACCAACCAAGATTCCAAGGCAATGTTTGAACAGTAAATCTATAAGAAAAATAGTGGGCAATATATATTTATCCATAGAGATTGGACTGAGTTCTTTGCATTGAAGCATTGTACATACTTTTCATAAATATAGGTATAGGAGTTACAAAAAAAAAAAAAAACATGCATACAATTCTGTGTTGTTCATATAGTGCGACAACATGCAGAAGGCATCGACAAGCTCTTGAACATGCATACAAAAATGATTATCATAATTTTTTAGGAACTCCTTACAGTATTCTCCTCTGAAGGTCAATGTTGGCTTCTGAAATCTCAACATCTTGCGAAATACCTGAGGTGACAAAGAAACAGGAGAGTGGTCTCGTATTGGAATGATTCTTTGGCTTGAAATATATCTCTCGACGCACCAGGAGATCACCTCCTTACAGTTAAAGACTCTGGGGACACAACCTGCATGAGAAATTCCATAGGTCCAAATTACTTTGTTTTGGGTGGAAGGGGACCAAGAGACCACCTCCTTACAGTCAAAGAATTCAGGGACACAGCCTACACGAGCAATTCCAGAGGTCCAAATTACTTCGTTTTGGGCCAAAGGGGATGAGTAGTAGGAATATGCCTTGCACCATTGGGATTTCTGGTCCTCACCCCCTAAGACATTAATTGTATCTCCAAGATACTAGTCCCGCAATTGACTAATTCTTTGGATTGAAATATATCTCTCAACGCACCAAGAGACCATCTCCTTACAGTCAAAGACTTCAGGGACACAATCTGCACCAGGGACAAATCCAAACCCTAATCCAAAACCCTAAAAATGAAAGGAAAGGATACATCTTTGAGGGCTAGGACTGCCATCCGAGTCAAGAGGCTCAAACTCTCGAGTTGCAAAGAAGCTATTGCGTTCAATGTCGGTTTCTTTTCTGAAAAGTGGTGGCCACCATCGCCGAGCTGGAAAGTGCCCCGTATTATGGTGGATTTCAATTTGGGCACAGGAGTGGGAACAATGTCTGCATTGCCATTATCCATCTCCGTATTATCATCCATTAGATCATCTTTTTCCATCTCGAAATCAACCGCATCACCCTCTGTGTCGACCATTATTTCGTGCTTTTCTGCAAAATCCTTGAAATTTGGAGCAGGCGATGGATATACAGAGCGAATGTAGGATATACATTTTTATAGGGTTACAAAACAAATAAACGTAGGTGGGCAGAATATACATTTTTATAGGGTTATAAAACAAATAAACACAGCGGGGTTGTCTGAGCAGGCGAGGTTGCCTTGGAATTATTTGGCTTGAATTATATCTCTCGGCACACCAAGGGACCATCTCCCCACTTCCTTCTGGGAGGAAGGAGATGAGTAGTAAGAATATGCCCTGGACCACTAGAAGTTATGGTCATCATTCTTGAAGGTGTTTATTGTATCTCGATAGAACTGTTGTCAAGTTGCTGTCATAAGTTGATGAGAACGTATGTTTGCTCCAGATGATGTTTGAAATGAACACTCGAAAGGGATAATATAACCCTCCACAAATCTTGGTTTAATGCGTATCAATGGGAGATCTCCTCGAGCCTTTCGTTGATTAATGACAATTTCAACAGTTCCTGTGTAATGAGTTGTTACCATTAAATCTTACCAATTGCATACTTAGAAAGAAGTGTGAAGGTGGCGAGGACGACGAAGATCGATTAAGGATTGGAGATTTCATGAAGCTGCCAACCTGATGACGTGCGAAAGAGATTCCATGATGTTTGAAATGAACACTCAGAAGGGATAATATAATCCTCCACAAATCTTGGTTTAATTCGTATTAATGGGAGATCTTCTCGAGCCTTTTTCCCATTAATGACAATCTTTACAGTTCTTGCATGATGAGTTGTTATCATTAAAGATTAATAATTTCATATTTATAAAGAAGTGAAAAGGTGGAGGGGACGACGAAGAGTGATTAAGGATTGGACATTTCGTGAACCCGCCAACTCGACGACCCGCAAAAGAGATTCCAAGAAATGGCCAAGTATGGAAAGCGGTCAGTCGGGCTTCAAAATAGGGTCACAAGTTATACTCAGGAGACGTGAGGGCCCAATGGTCAAATTGTATGGCTCCGAACTTTTGACTACAAAATGTGTAAGACAGAACACTACATGATGGCAGAATTCGACAGTCAATTTGTATATCGCGGAACTTCGGGTGTTGTTTATAGGTCGCAGAACAATGGAAGCCCAATGTTGAGCGCGCCTGCCTGGGAACCGGCGGTCGAAAAAGTGGCCAGGTATGGAATAGGGAAGCAGTCGGTCGAACTCATGATATAAAAGCATGAGACATATTCTGAAAAACGATTAAGTAACCCGAAAGGGAAAGTAGAGGAGAAAAAGAAAAGGGAATTTGGTTGTCAATTTTTATATCGGAGAAGTCCGAGTGTTGTTTGCAGGGGGAGGAACAATGGAAGCACAATCTGGAGCCCACTTGGCTGGGAACCCGCGATCGAAAAATTTGCTAAGTATGGAATGGGGAAGCGGTCAATTAGACTTGTGATATAAAAGCATCAGTGGAAATGTGAACGCGTGAATCCGCCAACCCCCACACTTAGACATTTTCTGAAAAACGACTAAGTAACCAAAAAGGGAAAGTAGAGGGGAAAAAGAAATGGGAGGAAAATTTTCGGAAGCGGGAATTGGTCTTAACAAAGCCCCATTGATGGTATTAACAGTAACGATGAAGTGCATTTGACAGGTGAACATGCTCTTCAATCAAGGAATAGAGAAAGTGAGTCATAGTTATACTTTCTAGGATGTGTTTTCATAAGAGAAGCATTGAAAAGATACAAAAAAATCAATGGAGGGTTGTTTAAGTAAAATTATTGTATTTTCAACTTGATCGCAAGTATAACAATGACGAATTTTAATTTTAATTTTCTGTGGTTGATATCATAGTCCCATTGGACTTCACCTAGCATATATCCTTTTATTTCAAAATATTTCTGAAGAAGAATTTTTGGTAATTTTATCAATCAAGTAAAAGTGCTAAAATGAACTAAATATTACATTTGCTTCACAGAGCTTACATTAAAAGGCAAGGCGGGTCTTGTATATTCTTTAAGATCATAGAAAACCTGATAAGATCCTGAATCTATCATCCAGCCATAATTCAAAAATTGGGCCCATGAGAACCTTGAACTATAGTATGAAAGCACATGAACAAAAGTCTACCAAACACAAGATAGGAAAAAACCAGCGAAGATTGGGCATTGTATTCCATATATAACCAAATCCCCAAATGGGCACCAAGAAATTTGTCGATTACTATATTACTAAGAATGAAGATCACTATGAACATTTACTTCTGATAGTACTATGAACCAAGATCACGTTGACCTGAATCCCCAAATGGGCACCAAGAAATTTGTCGATTACTATATTACTAAGAGCGAATATCACTAGGAACATTTACTTCTGATAGTACTATGAACCAAGATCATGTTGACCTGACAATGTTCTAACATTACTAGTTCTGGAAAAAAGTGTCAGCATTTAACTTAATGGAGTTTGAACAATGCCAAATTTTCAATATTATTGAAAATGCCTGATGGTTCCATTTAAGGAGAAACCATTTTGACGGCTCAAAGGATGGACCTAATTTATTCATAGTTGGATACTTTGTATGAGGTATTTCCTCATGCTTCTCATTCCTGAACTGAACAATATTATGTGCTTCCAATTCACTTTGTCATGGCACTACAAAACTCTATTCATATCTTGATTGGGTAGCATGGACATATACATATGAGATTGTTCTGTTTCTTGTCAATGCATGATATGATTTATTTTTTTTGGTTCAACTGATATGCAGTATGGCATTGTCCTCATTTAATGTAAATTTTCTATGGAAGCGAAAGTTGTGTAACATGTAGACATCGTTTGCCTTTTTCTGTAGGTATACTTCATATGACAATTCTGCCAACCTAGGAAGCACATCTTGTAATACATGTTGTCTAATTATACAATGTACAATTGTGTTGTTGAGGGTTCGGATGTCAGCGTTGAGGCAATGTCTATATATGTAAGGGAATTTTCTACTGCATCGTAGGCAATCAATTGTGCCATCATTTACAAAAGCAGAGGCAAAAGCAAGAGAATTGCATTTGGAACATACAGGCTCGAAGGGGGTTGAGTACGCATTTGCTGCAACCAAAACACCCTCAACCTGTGCACGTGAGCATAGTAGTTAATATATTGAACAATATAATATAAAAGTGTACAACAAAAAAGCTGCACAAAATTGTTTAAGGAAATTTTTATGTGCAAAGTGTGGATGGAATTGTAGATGTAAACGTACAACAGTTGTCGAGCTAGTTAGTTTCTTGAGATCCTATACTATGTCTGTTCACAATTATGTTACAAATGTTGCTTGGGTTGTGCAAAAAATCCTTTCTTTAACATCTTTTTTCTTTGTTATACTTTTAAGAGCATAAGTGGAAATTGCTCTTTATGCAATTGTTGCTCCATTGAGGAAAACAAATTTGAATAGGTGTCGAACAATTGTAGCTGCAACATGGAACAATGTAATAGTTGTGTAACATAATTGAGATATATGATCATGTGAAAGTAAAGGACAAAACTGGATATGGAGAATGGTACCATTTCCTTGTCATTGTCTGATTCTCCATCTTTTATATGGAGAATGTGTTGCGAACCAACTTTTCTCGCGAGTGCGACAACTGCACCAATGGTTCTGATTGGGTAAATGTCATTGCTCTGTGCAAGTTGGTTGATTGTTGTGTCTGGTACAAAATGATATTCTGGACAAATCGTGGGAAGCTTTTCCACAATACTTGTTTCATTGAGCGATATAATCCAGTCACAATCACCACGGTCATATACTATTTTCGGTAATATATTAAAATTTGTAATGGATATCCCATTACATGGCAAGATTTTTTCTACATGTTTCTGGACAAGTAAGTGTAGGGATAGTCAGTGTGACTATCATCATGGCTTCATTGTCTGTCATGTTAGCACGCATAATGCATCTAGTTTTTTTTTCCTTGTCTAAGTATGTGTTATACATGACCATTATGTCCCCGATTAACACTTGTCTAGTTCGGTGGTTGTTCAAGCCTTCTATCGATAGTATATTGGGTGTTATAAGTTTAGACTTGGTGACATCTTTTGAACAGAAAAAGTAATGTGAATGGCAGTTTGTATCATTTTTTTTTTGGCATAAATGTACAAGTAGATTCACAATTTGGATGAAGTATGCAATTCAAAGTTTTATAACCATACCTCTTAGTCTGCAGATCTTGCACTATGTTTAGCATTTCACTTGTGCTTGTCGATACTTCTTGTGAACTGAAAAGCATGTGTTGTAGATGACATCAACATATTTATCATGGCATAGATGAATACATAACTCGTGATATTTGTTTGGTAAACATAGCGAGAGCATAATGTATGAATCTTTACCTTTTGCCTTGTTGTTCTGTTGATGTTTGTGATGATTGACTACTCATGCCCATGCCACTCATCCAACTTTTTCTGATGCAAGCATGTGTACATGAACACTAGAATGACTAAATAAGAATATGCATTGTATATTGTTCATAATTGTTTTGGATGTCACATACAAGCTCGAAGGGGATGGATCATGAAATAGGGTGTCAAGGGATACTCAGGAGATGTGAGGACCTGACGGTCAAATTGTATGTCTCGTAAATTTTGAGTGAAAAAATGTGTAGCAAGGAACATGGCATGATGGGGGAGTCTGACGGTCAATCTGTATATCACGGAACTTTGGGCGCTATTTGTAGGTCACGAAACAATATAAGCACAATCTTGAGCCCACCATCCCGGGAGTCCGACTGTCAATTTTTATATCACAGAACTTCAGGTGCTATTTGTAGGACACAGAACAATAGAAGCGCAATTTTGAACCCGCCAGCCCGGGAACCCGCGATCGAAAAAATGGCTAAGTATGGAATGAGGAAGGGGTCGATCGGACTCGTGATATAGAAGCATGAGTAGAAATGTGAACCCATGAGTCCACCAACCCGTGCACCTAGACATTTTTGGAAAAACGACTAAGTAAAGTAACCAGAAAGGGAAAGTAGAGGGGGAAAAGAAAGGGGAATTCGGTTAAGTATAGAAGAGGGAAAAAAAGGGATAAAAGAGAGTGCGAAAATAGAAAAGGGGAGGGTAATTTTCGGAAGCGGGAAGTCTCAAAAAAGGCCCATTGTTTCCAAATCATCATTTTCTAGTCCAATATTTAATCCACCTACTCGTTTTGTGTGTTTGATTTACTATCACTATTGGTATACCTTTTCGAAGATTGTACTTCAGATTTCTCTATTGTGGCATATAAGATTTCATCCTCTTGTCCAACTAGTATGTTTCTTTTAATGTAGCAATGCAGAAATTACAATGGACATGAAGGTAAGTTGGTATGTAGAAAGACATGTAAAAAAATAAATATAGTTCTATTTATTTCAATGTAGCAGTACAGAAAATACAGTTGACATGAAGATAAGTTATTGTGTAGGAAGATATGTAGTATCTACATACAATAAATTAGGTGCAAAGCAGTAGAATAAATACACAGACAATAAATGAAATACAAAACAATGGAATATGAAATAAGAGTAGAAGCATGCACCTTTGTATCTCTTCTTCTACATTTGTGGTTAAGAGTGCTTCATCTTCTCTAGTTATTTTGTTTGTTTCAATGTGGGAACGCACAAAATACAATGAACATGAATGTAAGTTGGTATGTAAGGGAAAAAAAGTAATATGTACATACAATAAATGAGAATCAAAGAAATAGAATAAAAGATAGAGTTAGAAGCATGAACCTTTGTTTTTCTTGATCCATGGTTGTGGTTATATAGAATTTTTCCTGGCCAAAATATATTACAAGCTAGAAAATATTAAGAAGTTGGATGATCCTAGCTGAATGATTTGGTTTTGTGCAACAAAGTATCTAGATATGCTCTGAGACATGGAAATATGATTTTGTAATATGTTTGATGTATATTTCATAATTCAAGTACAAGACAAATTGTATCATGGTCAAACCAGTTTGTATATAAGATAAAGAGGGTGTATTGTGAAATGGGCAAATTTGACCATACATGGTCAATAAGTGTGTTTTGTACTTGCTTTATCTTAACCAAAAGAAAGCAGAGATTGTAATTGCACATGTAGTTTTCCAATTCTTTTGTTATGGCACTATTTTGGAGCATGTCAACATTGAAGTCTCCTAGAATGATAATGGTTTCGTTCAGATGTAAATGGTGTAATGCATTTGAAAAAACATTCAATATGTTGGCAATTTTGCATGCAGAGCGATATAAAGATTGAATATTGCAATCCACGAAAAATTACTCTTGCTCGCACTGTCTCAACATATTTTTCTTCTACAAGAACATTTTGCAAAGGCATGTAGGTACTCATTCTCGAGCAAGGTGGGAATATCATCGAGGGCATGGTGGCAAGGCTAAAGAATTTCCTTATTTAATTGGGGTCTTAGATCTCCACTTCGTCACATAAGGTAAAGGACCGGGATTTGTAATGCTAGAAAAAATGATAGCCGGAGTTGTGCACACAACATTGGCATACATATGGTTCAGAGTTTGGAGAAAAAAATGGAGCAAAATTTAAGAGAAGGAGGGAAAGATATTCCAACCTCTATGGAAATTTTGCATCATAGGAGTGATGTATAAATACCTAAACATTCTTATTTACAAACTGTAAATAGTAAACAGTAAAGAACGAATATGAATGCAACTATGGTATTGAAAATTACTTGTCAATGATGAACGACAGAATCACAATTCCAATTGCGAGTGCAGAATTTCAACCCTGCAAAGTGCAATAACAGGTCCTAGAATTACCCAGGACTTGCATTCCAGGTCCTGGAACTTTTTTCTTTATAACTTACTGAAACATGTCACCGACAAAGATGGATAATGCCTTGCATTGGTGTGCAATTTTGTTGTAGCTTGGTTACCATTGTATCATACTTAGACCTTCTAAACCTACTTGTTGTTTTCTTCTACAAGAACATTTTGCAAAGGAAACAAGCTTGACATCATATTTTTCATGTGAAAGACACGGGTTCGATTCCCATACGGGATAGGTAGGTACTCATTCCCTGGAAAGCTAGGAATATCATCGAGGGCAAGGTGTGAAGGCTAAAGAATTTCCTTATTCAATTGAGGTGTTAGATTTCCACTTTGTCACATATGGAAAAGGACCAAGATTTGTAATGCTAGAAAAAATGACAGCCAGAGTTGTGCAGACGACATTGGCATGCACATGGTGCAAAGCCTAGGCAAAAAAATGGAGGAAAATTTAAGAGCAGGAGAAAAAGATATGCCAACCTCTATGGAAAGTCTGGAGGATAAGAATGATGAATAAATACTTAAACATTCTTACTTGAAAACTGCAAACAACAAACAGTGAACAACGAATATGAATGAAACTATGGTATTGAAATTTACTCGTCAATGATGAATGATAGAATTGCAGGTCCAATTGCGGGTGTAGGACTTAAACCCTGCAAAGTAGAAGCAAACAAAAGCAGCAAGCAACAAACCAGTGAGAAAGAACCAACAGGTCCAACTGCAGGTGCATGACCTCAAACTTACAAAATTGAACCAAACAACAAGAAACAACAACCAACAAACCAACGAACCAGTGAACAAGCAACAACCAGTGAACCAGTAAAGAATATGTGTATCTTCAGTGATGACTAAATTGCATTCCAAGCATAGAAGAAATATGAAACATATGATGACTATGCGAGTGGAAATATTTAAACATTCTTACTTGCAAACTATAAATAGTAAACAACAAACAATGAATACGAATGAAACTATTGTATTGAAACTTACTCGTCAATGATGAACGACAGAATCACAGGTCCAATTGTGGGTGCATGACCTGAACCCTGCAAAGTGAAAAAACAACTCAAACTGTGGGTGCAGGACTCCAACCTTCCAAAGTTAAAGAAAACAAAAGCAAGCAACAAGCAGCAAACAACAAACCAGTGAGCAAGCACCAACAGGTCCAACTACAGGTGCATGACCTCAACCTTGCAAAGTTGAACCAAACAACAACAAGCAGCAACTGACAAACCAACAAACAAGAAACAACCAGTGAACCAGTAAAGAATATATGTATCTTCAATGATGACTAAATTGAATTCCAAGCATAGAAGAAATATGAAACATATGATGACTATGCGAGTGGCAGTGGACAATAATATTGTCCAAATTCATTGCAAGATTGTATGGAAAAATTCGAGGAAAAATGTATTGTGACAGGCCTATTTAAGTAAACATTTAAGGATGTCAGGCCTGTTTAAGGGCCTCACGCTATGTAAACATTTATGCTTTCAGGCCTATTCAAGTACCTAAAAAAAGAGTGTCAATGGTCAAAACTTTCGCTATATAAACATTTCAATAAAAATAGAAATAATAAAAAAATTAAAAAAGAGCGTCGATGCTCAAAACTTTCGGTATGTAAACATTTCAATAAAAATTAAAAAATTAAAAAAAGAGCGTCGATGCTCAAAACTTTGGATATCTAAACATTTAAAACATTGGGAATAGCGAAGTTGGCAATAAGACTTCGAATCTATTCTCCAATGAGATGATGACGTATAAGGTTTTTTTTATTATATAAAAAATAATGTTTTAGTTCTCTAGTTCGAACAATAGAGATTATGGAAAAATTTATAGTCAAAGGACATATTAATATGAAGTCAATGAATTATCGATCACTATAGTCCCTCTACGCCTTCGGCAAGGACTAATAGCATTATAGTCGATGCAAATTTGTCAATAGCAAACACCCTAAAAAATGAGTCTATTTAGCTCATTTATGATCTTTACAATCTTTTACTATGGTTTTATGCATAACAATAAAAAAAATTGAAATTTGATTGATTGAAGAGATTTTTCATATATATATATATATATATTCATGCATGGATTTTTGACAATGAACTAAAAATATTTTTTCTCAATAGATAACAAATATTTATACAAAAGTAAATTCTTCACAAATTATCATATAATGATTTTCAACCTTTTGATATTTGAATGATGATATTGAATTCGTCTTGCATCTACTTTGACAATCTTTAGATAGTCCACTCGTTGACCACCCTATTGACCCCAATGGGTACTCTCCCTCCCAAGGACCCCTAAGATGCAATGGGATTGTATGAAATATTTCAATCTAGAAAAATGAGAAGAGAGTGAAGTGACTAATGTTAAGAAGGAATCCCCACCTCAATGACATTCTCTAATAGACCAAACGCTTCAAAAATCACCAAAATAAAGTTTATTATTATCACCATTATGGTGCAAGATGTAAATGAGCCATCTAACTCAAGCCCTTGTAGCTCAAGCCATGTGTCACTCATATGCACAAGTGCACAAGTAAGTCCTTATTTAAAAATATAAAATAATGATTATTCCTCACCCAACTACTATGCTTCCTATTTTTACTCGTATATGTTCCCTTGATATCCTCCCCTTTTCCAAATTGAGTGGGTGCATAGGTACTACTTAGTTAGTTATTATCTCACTTTAACATCTCCTAAGCCCATTTTTCTTTTTCCACACTTCTATTTGAATTTGAATTCTTTGTTCTACTT
>SNQJ01S0009193.1:160334-233791 GCA_010110895.2 Picea sitchensis | reverse complement strand
TAATGTACCTGTCCCTCTTAGTACTGATATTGTATTTTTTTTTTAAATACCTACAAGAAGGTCGCTATTGCGACATCTTGGAGTGTCACTCCCATAGCAACCACGTCGGAGATGATACCTCTTAACATCGCTCTTCCCACGTTCTAGACGTCTCTCTTGCCACCTTCAAGACATCGGTCTTGCCACGTTCAAGATGTCTCTATTGCCACATCTAAGACGTGTCTCTTGCCATGTTCCCGACGTCTCTCTTCCCACGTTCTAGACGTCTCTCTTCCCACCTTCAAGACGTTGGTCTTGCCACGTTTCAGACGTCTCTCTTGCCATGTTCAAGACGTCGGTCTTGCCACGTTTAAGACATCGGTCTTGCCACATTCTAGATGTCTCTATTGACACGTTTCAGACATCTCTCTTGCCACGTTCAATACGTCGGTCTTGCCATGTTCAAGACGTCGCAATAATGACGAAATCTATGTCATCGGAAAAGAGACGTCATGTGAAACGACGTTTGTCGGGGTCCGTTGTTTGTTGTTCTCTCGACAATATAAAGTGGCAATTGCGTCGAATGTGCCATCGAAATTTGACCTAAATGCACTAGTGAGGTCATCCAGACCTTGAACAAAAAACATAGACTAACTTATCACAACTTGAAAAAGTTCATACGTGAGAGAAACAAATACATTGGTATGCTTCCTTCTAGACATAAACTCACATATCACAACCTGAAAAAAATTGTTTGTGCACAACACAATCACGTTTTTGAATTTTCTGTTGAACACAAACATCACATGTCGAATGACAAAGAACATCACAGTTTTCATCATCGAGATGGTGAGGATGCAATGCTCATAAGAAATGTCGATTCCACCTCCAACATGGCTTGTCAACAAGTGAAACTAGTTTCTAGAGGCAAGCATAAGTTAACCTACCACATCTTGAAAAAATAGATACGTGAGGGAAACAAGTACGACCATATATCCCACAATGGTCATGGTACTAATCGAGAGGAAAAAATCACATTTTGTGGGCTAGATCCAACACCATGCATTGCCAACAATGAAAACTAGTAAACAATTTCTACGCATACTTGCCTAGGGAAGAAAGATGAAAAATAGAAAAATATGAAACAAATTAAAGACACTCCTTCCATTGCATGTACAATTTGCGATCAATTGAATTTTGCAAAAATTGCTAAGTCTTTCACGCCTGATTTGGAAGCAGAATACCTCGTCTTGATACTAAATGATAAAAAAAATTCCAGTGGCAATATTTGTCTTCCATGCAAATGATCACTTGAAAATGGAAAACTGCCACACTTTGCAATGCCTAACCAAATAAGATGTAATACACCACTACCAGATGTAAGTGAACTTACAAAACTTGAAGAGAGACTTATGTCTCTGCGAATTGCATTTGCACAAATCCGACCCTGGGGCTATAAACGACCCCAAATGGGCTTAACAGGATCAATTATTAATGTTCCTATTGATCTGAAAATTGAAGGCTGACTTGTTATGCTATGCAAGCACCCTCTACCTCATAAAAATAAACCTTAACAAGACCTTGCTTCATGTGTTTAAATATGCAAGATGGTTTATGTGTTCAGTTCAAGCCTCTTCTTGTCAATGTTCATGGATGAGGAAATGTGTTTTTAAAAGGTTAATTAGGTGTTATAAACCAATGTACAGCAATATAAAAGGCAGCAAATAACACATCAGAAACACAGCAATACCAAGATGATAAAGGAGTTCACCCCTCTCTGGGCTACATCTCCTTGAGCCTCCTTCAATGGACTTGGCTCTTTGGGATTAGTTTGTCAAATGCTCTTTACAAGCTGCTACTCAACTCCAATGGATTTATAGACTGTACCATTGGATTCAGAATACATAAAAACCCCAAAAATGATTGTTACAACTATGCAAATGGATCTTGTCTCATCTAGTAATGACCTCTTCTACATGTGGCCTCCAAGCTTCCCTGAGCTTCAATGGAGAAAAAATATCTGTAGAAGTCCTCCAATGGATCTGAAACCTATCCCAATGTGTTCAGAGCATAATAAACTATCATAAATTCCTATTCAGTCTCAAAAAATGGATATGTGCTCATCTGAGCAATGCCTCAAACAATGAGGGCTTCAAGCTTCCTGGAGCTTCCTCAAACTTCAATGGTTAAAAAACTGCAATAGAAGTCTCCAAATGCCTGTGAAAGCTATGCCAATGGACTCAGAATGTCCAAAAACCCCTAGCTGAGCTTTTTCGGCACCTCATTTGGCCAAAAACTCCAAAAGTTATGCCTTCTGTCATTTTCCCCCTTCAAGCTCTGTTACTGGTTCGCCATTCTGCACCTGTAGAAGAATCCACCTAGCTCTGAGCGTGTTTCTGTCACTAAACCCAGCACCCACGCGCGTTCCGAAAATGGTGTCAATCTGTCGAACGGTTAACGGAAATAAGGCCCCCCAAGTCGGAGGTCTTGGGCGCATGGGGGGACCATATGGCCACGTTCCCCACGCTAAAATAGGCTCACCGTTCTTTGTTTAAACATGTGTGTGCCAAGTGGAGGGCGCATGTTTGTGTGACCGTTTTCAACACAAAACCCACGCGCATAAAAATACAATGGTCATATAAAATTTCAATACAACTGTGGGCTGTATAATTAACCCCGCGCTATTTACCAAAGACCATGAGTTAACACCCCGGGTCATATATATTATATTAAACCACGAGTTAACACAACCGTTTCAAAATCGTTTATACCATGTTTTCAAACCATGTGCTCCTCCTTTAACTTGGGCATTGGTCATATGTGTATAGTGATGTGACTGTGGGTATAAACCAATTCTGTGCGCGCCATTTTTAAATATACATCCGTGGGCCATTTCAAAACACCCCCGCGCACCCGTTTGAAAAAGGGTCATGTGGTTTACATATGGTCGTATCCCATTGCATAGAACCGGGGGTCAGGGCTAAAGCCCCGGCCCAACCCCCCTCCGTTTGAAATGTTAACCATGTTTAAATAGTTTTTAATGGATACATATAACAAGCAATACCCGTGGCCCAATGGTCAGGTGGCCAATGCGAAGTCGTTATGCATGGACGAGGTCCCCGGTTCGAATCCGGTCGACCCTATAACATTTTAATCAACAAACCAATGAACCAATAAACGAGGGACACGTGGCACCCGTGGATTGGGCCACGTGCCCTCATTCTGTTCGCCGTTAATGAGACACGTGTCAACACTTGATTCGTCAACATCAACCAACCAACAACTGCCACATCATCGCCTACCACGTCACTTCTTCCATGATAGCGCCACGCGTACTGCTGACGTCATCCGACATGCAGGATGCTGACGTCATCCTGTGCCACGTGTCACCCTTCCAGTGGTGACACGTGTCACCTCCCAATTGGTCCAACCGTACGCTGAAAGTGCCAAAAATGCATGACACATGTCATGCCCAGGAGTCGCCATGTGTCCTGCATGGACATGCCACATCAGCACTGTACGGCCCTGCCACGTGGTCGTACGGAATGTACGGACAGGTACAGTCAGCATCCCAATTTTTTACTTGTTTGGCTCGGCGAACAAATCGCGATAAATTCTCCATACGGGCTCCGTTTACGAAAGTAAATATACCGCCGGAATCAAGAGAATGAGACGGACGCAATGGTACCATTTTCGTTGCATTCCGAGCACTTTGAAAATTGAGCAAATTTTTGACCCCTGGTCCAGATTTTGATCATGCCTTCCCACTGAAAGGCTTTTGGACCCACAAAAGCTTATGATTATCTTCCTAAGCTTCAATACTCTTCTCCTTTCAAGTTCTAACAACTGATTCTACTTGAAAAGTATTTTTGACAATCACCTGGGTACCTTGACATGCCTTGCACTGCAACTGACTATGTCCCTCAACCACTACTCTCTAACTGCTGCTTACCCACTGTTCTCTCTGCACTTGGAAGACTACCATCCTTCCCACTGAGAATCAAGTCCCTCATGTGAACTCTTTTGATGTCAACAAACCGCTCTCCAATGGCTGCAAAACTTTCCTGAGACATCTTGTCACAAGCCAAGAAAACCATCAATCTTGAAAATAAATTGACACAAGACTAAAAATAATGACAGCAAAGTCTTTTTTCTCTTCAAGCAAACTGTCGCATCTTGTGCTTCACCAAAGCACATGGTGTTTTCCTGCATTTTAGTGTACTCAAAATTGACTTACAAGTCATCCAACACAATCGACTAAAACAAGTCGAAAAACCATGAACGACACAACATAGTCGTCAAGCAATATCGACACAAGTCGAGACTCATGTGAAATGTATCAACCTCCCAAAATGACAAATCAAAAAACATGATAAACAATCATGCAACAATAATGAGTCATTCATGATGAACTAACATCAAGTTCATTGCTTATGCACTCACAAAACCAAATGCATGTGCATAGCTCTTCAACTCTCCTTCCTGTAGAAAACATAGGTACTTAAACCCAAGACATGTGGGTACTCAAGAGCTGAAAATTAAAAGTATATGTGGCTGTAATAAAATGGACAGCATACCCCTCTTTTACATGTTCTTGACGAGGTGGTATAACCCAAGTATGAATTCAAAAGAAAATGCATTCACATGCAAGCTTGCCTCTACCAAATGATGACAAACTGCTACAACTTGTCAAGCTTCAGCAAAATGAAAAGATAAGGCTGAAATGTGCATCTATACAGAAAGAATGCAAGCCTTACTTACTCAAGAAATCTAACCATTTCTTACCAAGCCAACTCAATGGTGAATCCTTCTGCTGAAAGTTGTCTTCTTCTGAATCATCTTGACTCACATCAATGATGGAATCTCCTCTTCCATTCCTGTCAATCTTTTTATCCAACTGCTTCTTGTGCTGTGGATGAGAGGTTGGATGCAATGTCCAACATTGGCCAATGAGATGACCTCTCTTCTGACAATGAGTGCAAATCTTTTGCATGTTCTCTTCATGTTGCCTTTGCTTGGAAAGTTTCCTAAAAGTGGACTTTCTTTTCCAACATTTTGAAACATGATGGTTATATAACCCACAATATGTACATGGCCTTTTTCCATTTTTATATGCAGATTTATCATGCTTAACATAATCGAAAGCAACTGAATTAAAGGCAGATTTATACCTGAAACATTCACCTTTATTGCCCCTTTGAGGAGGTGAATCGGAAGAGTCACAAGCTCTCTTTTGAAGACTAACAAATCTTCTCTTGTCCTCATGGTTGTCACAACCCTTTTGTTTCACACACTTGCATTCATCTTGATCACAAGTTTTGCATGCTGAAGAGATTGAACTTTCATCAAAAGTTCTTGAACTTTCACCTTGAAAACCTTCTTGAGGAGGTGAACTTGAAACAAAAATTGTTCTTGAAACTTTTTCATTTGTTTCCTCAACTTTGGAATTTGTTTCATCAATTCGTTCATAACCAAAACCACAAAACTTAGGTCTCTCTTCAACAACAATAGGCTCAACAATGCCTTGTGCATGCTTGCCTAACCCTTTACCTTCATAGCCCATTTTTAACAATAACTTGGACCCTATTCCTTTTGTGTGATTTTCAAAAACACCAAAGCATTCTTCTTGAGAGGAATTTGAAGGCAAACTAACATTACATAACTCATGTGCATGCATGTACTTGGTAAGGGTTTCTTTTGCTTCATGGAGTTGATTCTCCATCTCCTGCAACTTTTCAAGAAGTTGGTCTTTCTCCTCCTTCATGGCCATCAACTGCTCCTGAAGGAAAATGCTCTCTTCCCTATCTTTCCACAACTCTTGTACCATATCTTTCATGGTTAGCAATGCATTAAACATTTCTTTGTCAAAGAACTTAGATTTGGAAGATATAGGAGAACTATCCATGCTTGAAGCTTCCTCCATATTTGCAAGATATCAACTTCAACACAAAACTTTCACAAATACCAACAGCTAAATCTCAAGCTATCATTGGCAAATACATGAGCAAAATAAACTATACTCTGATACCATCTGATCTGAAAATAGAAGGCTGACTTGTTATGCTATGCAAGCACCCTCTACCTCATAAAAATAAACCTTAACAGGACCTTGCTTCATGTGTTTAAATATGCAAAATGGTTTATGTGTTCAGTTCAGGCCTCTTCTTGTCAATGTTCATGGANAATAACTTGGACCCTATTCCTTTTGTGTGATTTTCAAAAACACCAAAGCATTCTTCTTGAGAGGAATTTGAAGGCAAACTAACATTACATAACTCATGTGCATGCATGTACTTGGTAAGGGTTTCTTTTGCTTCATGGAGTTGATTCTCCATCTCCTGCAACTTTTCAAGAAGTTGGTCTTTCTCCTCCTTCATGGCCATCAACTGCTCCTGAAGGAAAATGCTCTCTTCCCTATCTTTCCACAACTCTTGTACCATATCTTTCATGGTTAGCAATGCATTAAACATTTCTTTGTCAAAGAACTTAGATTTGGAAGATATAGGAGAACTATCCATGCTTGAAGCTTCCTCCATATTTGCAAGATATCAACTTCAACACAAAACTTTCACAAATACCAACAGCTAAATCTCAAGCTATCATTGGCAAATACATGAGCAAAATAAACTATACTCTGATACCATCTGATCTGAAAATAGAAGGCTGACTTGTTATGCTATGCAAGCACCCTCTACCTCATAAAAATAAACCTTAACAGGACCTTGCTTCATGTGTTTAAATATGCAAAATGGTTTATGTGTTCAGTTCAGGCCTCTTCTTGTCAATGTTCATGGATGAGGAAATGTGTTTTTAAAAGGTTAATTAGGTGTTATAAACCAATGTACAGCAATATAAAAGGCAGCAAATAACACATCAGAAACACAACAATACCAAGATGATAAAGGAGTTCACCCCTCTCTGGGATACATCTCCTTGAGCCTCCTTCAATGGACTTGGCTCTTTGGGATTAGTCTGTCAAATGCTCTTTACAAGCTTCTGCTCAACTCCAATGGATTTATAGACTATACCATTGGATTCATAATACATAAAAACCCCAAAAATGACTGTTACAACTCTGCAAATGGATCTTGTCTCATCCAGTAATGACCTCTTCTACATGTGGCCTCCAAGCTTCCCTGAGCTTCAATGGAGAAAAAATACCTATAGAAGTCCTCCAATGGATCTGAAACCTGTCCCAATGTGTTCAAAGCATAATAAACAGTCAGAAATGCCTATTCAGTCTCAGAAAATGGATATGTGCTCATCTGAGCAATGCCTCAAACAATGAGGGCTTCAAGCTTCCTAGAGCTTCCTCAAACTTCAATGGTTAAAAAAATGCAATAGAAGTCTCCAAATGCCTGTGAAAGCTATGCCAATGGACTCAGAATGTCCAAAACCCCCTAGCTGGGCTTTTTCGACACCTCATTTGGAAAAAAACTCCAAAAGTTATGCCTTCTGTCATTTTTCCCCTTCAAGCTCTGTTACTGGTTCGCCATTCTGCACCTGTGGAAGAATCCACCTAGCTCTGAGCGTGTTTCCGTCACTAAACCCAGCACCCACGTGCGTTCCGAAAATGGTGTCAATCTGTCGAACGGTTAACGAAAATAAGGCCCCCCAAGTCAGAGGTGTTGGGCGCATGGGGGGACCATATGGCCACGTTCCCCGCGCTAAAATAGGCTCACCGTTCTTTGTTTAAACAGGTGTGTGCCAAGTGGAGGGCGCATGTTTGTGTGACCGTTTTCAACACAAAACCCATGCGCATAAAAATACAATGGTCATATAAAATTTCAATACAACCGTGGGCTGTATAATTAACCCCGCACTATTTACCAAAGACCACGAGTTAACACCCCGGGTCATATATATTATATTAAACCACGAGTTAACACAACCATTTCAAAATCGTTTATACCATGTTTTCAAACCGTGCGCTCCTCCTTTAACTTGGGCATTGGTCATATGTGTATAGTGATGTGACTGTGGGTATAAACCAATTCCGCGCGCACCATTTTTAAATATACATCCGTGGGCCATTTCAAAACACCCCCGTGCACCCGTTTGAAAAAGGGTCATGTGGTTTACATATGGTCGTATTCCATTGCATAGAACCGGGGGTCGGGGCTAAAGCCCCGGCCCGACCCCCCTCCGTTTGAAACATTAACCACGTTTAAATAGTTTTTAATGGATACATATAACAAGCAGTACCCGGGGCCCAATGGTCGGGCGGCCAATGCGAAGTCGTTATGCATGGACGAGGTCGTCGGTCCGAATCTGGTTGACCCTATAACATTTTAATCAACAAACCAATGAACCAATAAATGAGGGACATGTGGCGCCCGTGGATTGGGCCACATGCCCTCATTCCACTCGCCGTCAATGAGACACGTGTCAACACTTGATTTGTCAACATCAACCAACCAACAGCTGCCACGTCATCGCCTGCCACGTCACTTCTTCCATGATAGCACCACGCGTACTGCTGACGTCATCCAACACGCAGGATGCTGACATCATCATGTGCCACGTGTCACCCTTCCAGTGGTGACACGTGTCATCTCCCAATTGGTCCAACCGTACGCTGAAAGTGACAAAAATGCATGACACGTGTCACGCCTAGGAGCCGCCATGTGTCCTGTACAGACATGCCATGTCATCACTGTACGGCCCTGCCACGTGGCCGTACGGACTGTACGGACAGGTACAGTCAGCATCCCAAATTTTTACATGTTTGGCTCGACGAACAGATCGCGATAACTTCTCCATACGGACTCCGTTTGCGAAAGTAAATATATCACCGGAATC
Source organism: Picea sitchensis (assembly GCA_010110895.2). NCBI lineage: Eukaryota > Viridiplantae > Streptophyta > Pinopsida > Pinales > Pinaceae > Picea > Picea sitchensis. Next base: position 225,010 of record SNQJ01S0009193.1, on the reverse strand, counting down.
AAGAGAATGAGACGGATGCAATGGTACCATTTTCGTTGCATTCCGAGCACTTTGAAAATTGAGCAAATTTTTGACCCCTGGTCCAGATTCTGATCACCTATCCAACTAGATGTTGTACAAAAATCATTGCCACAATTCATTAGCGATACAATGAAAAATTTTGTAGCTCTCAAAAGATGCTTGCAATACAAGAATGCATACCAGATAGGTAAAGTGCGTTTGCATGTTGTCATGAAAGAATTAAAAGAATTATGTTCCAGGGACCTCTACAAAGCACAAAACATTTGTATAAATGAGAACTGGAACAATTTTCTTAGAGAAGGGGATGACATCTCTGCACAGACTCTCGAGACTGCTAGTGAATTTGATACAAGTGATGAATCGAAGAATGAAAGGCATGCTAAAACATTGATACATGGATTCACCGACTCGCAGCGCATTCGTGACTTGCAAGACAAGATTCTTGAAATTGCACCTGTTGAGGGGCAACATCCACTTGGAATATTCAATGAGAAATTTGCTAAGGAAATGAACTTCCCAACACTTTTTCTATGGAGATTCACGTCCCAGTGACATTACGGAACGATTCAGCTACCATAAAATAGTTCGATGGGAACTGCTACATTCAAGCGATGACTTATCCTATCACATAACAAATTTGTTTTTCAAAATAATGCGCATAATAATTGAGCAAGTGTTGTATTGCATGTTGGTGCGAATAAGAAAATTCCAGCTACAAGGAAGAAAGTTATTGGCCAAAGATGTCAAGTACAAAGAAAACCTAGAAAAAATCCTGAAATCTGATATTGGATACATAGATTTCCAAAAGATTTGCATCTCTCCTAACTATTTGCAACAAAACAAGAAAACTATTTTTGCAATGATTTGACAATTGGGACCGCCAACATTTTTCATCACATTTACAAGTGTAGAGCATCGCTGGGATCAATTGGTGGCTACGATGTATGCATTGTGTAGGAATAGGAAAAGGAAAAAACAAACTAATACATTGGAAAATATTGACATTGACTACCTCATAAGAAAAAACCTAGTGACATGTACTCGCTACTATAGACATAGAATAAATTCTTTGAGGAAATTGATATGCCATGATGAAACGTTTTTCGAAAAAATATTGGACTACTTTTTGGTGACTGAGTTCCAAAATAGGGGGAGTGAGCATGACCACACATTGTTGTGGATAGAGGGTGCATCGGTCTATGGAAATGACAACAACTCACAGATTGAGCAATTTGTGGAAAAATACATAACATGCAACACAAATCATTTAGATCTAGAACTTGCCAAAGTTCATAGACATTATCATACAAGAAGCTGTAAAAAATGAAAAAATTCACATTGCAGATACAAATTCCCTGTGTAACCAATGAGAACAACAAGAATCATAGAGCCACTTAGTTTAGAGGACAATGTTGTCATTCAGAAATCTAAATCCTTGTTCGCATTTCTATAACAACGAGACTTTGATGAGTTAATGAGCTTCGACGACCTCTTGATAGAGCTAAATCTAACAGAAGATGAGTACATACAAGCTATATAATGTACACTTAAACAACCAACAATTTTCCTTAAACGAAAACTTTCCCATATTTTGAACAACATTTTCTCCAAGGACATGCCAGTTATGTGGAATGCAAATACAAATGCGTAGTATGTCCTCAATGTGTATGCTGCAACATCGTACTGTACCTCGTATATGACAAAGGTTGACAAATCTATGACAAGTGCATTTAGAAGAATACACAAAGAACATGAAATAATTCATATTGATGTTATGCAAATGATACGTACTCTTGGAAATACATTACTTAATATTCAACAAATGTCTACTCAACAAGCAGTCCACATTGTACTTTCCCTGCCCCTCAATTGTAGTTCAAGGAAATGTGTCTTCATAACCACATCTCCACTTGAGAAACACACATTTGTGCTTAAACCACCATCTCTTCTAGAACAAGAGCTTGACAATTCAGAGGACGTACTATGTCACTCCATTATTGATTATTACCTCCAACGTCCATCTCCTATTAAGCATATGTTCTTAGCAAAGTTCGTATCACATTACAAAAAAAATGGTGCACCCATATCAAAAAGAAAAAAACCCTTTATAATACACTTTGTCAAATAAAACAAACATACTGACTATGAAAACTATTGTAGAGAAAAACTATTGTTATACGCTCTGTTTGATCAAAATGAAAACACATTAAAACATAACTTCCCTACATGGTAAGCTACGTATATTGCCTCTGAGACTATAGTACAAACCAATGAATCTAGATTTACATACAATGTTAATCCAACATGGGGTAATCTAGAAAGTGCGGTTCATGAACTAGAAAACCCTGACAATGTTTATGAGACATTCACAAACTGTAAAACAACTAGTACTCTTTGCGAGTCCTATGACTTGTAAGCATATTTTCCTCGTCCTCGAGCATCCAACATTGAAAAATGTATCAATCTTGGCTTTCAAGTCACAAAACATCCTTTCCTTATTGAAAATAATGAATACCACAAAGTCAGACATCTGTTGAATCAAGAACAACAAACAATTCTAAAGGACATTGTGATTCAAAAATGCTTGAACATGCACACTCCTGTGCACTTGTTCCTTATAGGTGGGGCGGGAACATGCAAGACATTCACAACAAAAGAACTATTCCAAATGCTTATATGAATCTATGATTCAAACAATTCCTCCAATCCTATGAAACAAAAGGGGATAATAGTTTCATACACAGGAAAAGCTGCATATAATGCAGGTGGAACAACAGTCCACTCTGCATTTTTGATGCCTTTTAACAAGTCACAATTTATTCCACTCAGCAAGGAAATGTTAGATACCTTTTCTAAGCTTTATGATGAACTAGAACTTGTCTTCATAGATGAGGCATATTTGATTGGAAGTCTCTTTTTGTATTCCATTGACAATCGACTGAGAAACATAAAACATGTGCACACCAAATACTTTGGAAACATTGACATGATATTATGTGGGGGTCTTTACCAGGTGCAACCCATCCAAGATTCTTTGATATTTGAAAAACCTATGGTCAATATGAAAACAGTGACACATGACTTCTGGAAAGACAATATAAAATGCTTTGAATTACATACTACAATGCACCAGACAGATGAAACATTTATTGCAATTCTGAATAGAATGTGGACAAATAGTCAAACACATGATGACTTAACATATATCAATTCAAGTCGCATGTGACCTACACCAACAGACCCAACCTTCCCTTACTTGTTCTACATGAATAGGGATGTTGCAATGCATAATAGGTACATGCTATCACTCATGTTTGGTGATGATATCATCATCAATTAAATTGACCTTGAAGAAGACAACCATGGAAATGTACCACGTCATGAATATACAACCACTTTGCCTTTGTAACTTGTCTTGAAATTAGACATGTTGGTTGAAATATATGCCTGCAACTATGATTCATAGGATGGATTGGTAAATGGTGCAGATGGAATACTCAAAGGCTATACCAAAACAGAAAAACTCGATGTCCTCTAGATTAAGTTCCATGAGCTGCATATAGGCCACCGACAAGCAAACAAGTTGGCTTATCTATATAATTCAAACACTGCACGTGATTGGACACCTATCTTACGAATATTGAAACCAGTATCGGCATCGGCAAAGATAGGTCGACTGAAGATTCGAAAACAGTTTCCAATTAAACTTGCATGTGCACGTACAGTCCACAGATCGCAAGGACTAACACTTGATAGAGTTTCATTTGACCCTGCTAGAATTCAAATACATGGACTTGTATACACAACATTCTCCCATGTCAGAAGTATAGACTCCTTGTATTTACTAAGTGCTCTTACAAAATATAACTTCAAATTCAAACACAAAGTTGATATTGAGATGCAACGCTTTAAGACTGCCGCAAAGTGGCATCTAAAGTATGATTACCAATCCATACAAACAAACTCATCTATATCAATTCTCTCACTTAACACGTGCAGGCTACATGCACACATGGATGATATACTCAATGACTATGACACAATGCAATCCAATATTCTGTTCTTGCAGGAAACATACATGACATTATGCATGCAAAACAAGCAATTTCCAAATCACAATTGCATATCGAGTTACATTACACATGGGTTGATGATATTAGTGAAAACACATGTAACAATTTTGGAGCATATGCATTTCGAAGAAAACAATGTTGAGATGGTGCTCGCAAAACTAATTCTCCATGGATCAGAAATTGCAATACTAAATCTCTATGTTGCTCTGCATGCAACATTCTCCAACATACTAAATGTTGTTTCCAATGCATTAGAGAATTTGCATCTGAATGAAACCATTGTCATTGTAGGAGACTTCAATATTGACATGCTACAAAATAATGCCAGAACAAAAGAATTGGAAAACTACATCTGCAAATCTAGTCTTTGCTCTCTTTTGGATAAGATAAACCATGTACAAAACGCACTTATCGACCATGTATGTTCGAATGTGCCCATTTCTCAATACAACGTATTTATCTTAGACACATACTGGTCTGATCACGATACAATTGGTATTGCACTTGAATTATGAAATATACATCAAACATATTGAAAAATCATATTTCTATGTTTCAAAGCATATCTGTCTAGCTTGTTGCACAAAACCAAGTTATCCAACTTCTTAGTTTTTCCTGGTTTGTAATTGATTTTGGACACAAAAAAAAATTACACAATTTTTTATATATACACATACATGGATGAAGAAAAAAAAATGGGTACATTCTTCTAACACTATCTTTAACTCTATTCCTTTTATTCTATTGTATTTACTATATGTACATATTCCTTGTTTTTTCCTTACATATCAAGTTACACTCGTGTTCATTTTGTTTTGTACTTTCTTTCATTGAAACAAACAGGAAAACTAGACAGGGCAGAGAACTCTTAACCATAAATGTAGAAGAATACATACAAAGGTGCATACTTCTACCCGTATTCCATATCCAATTGTTTTTCATTTACTCTGTCTATACTTGTTCCACTGGTTTGCAACTCTTCTATTTTTTTTCCTTAGATATTGTATATCTTCCTGTATATTAACTTATCTTCATGTCAATTGTATTGTGTATGCCGCTACCTTGAAATAAATAAATTTCTACTCCATGTTTTTTTCATGTGTTCCTACGTAGCAACTTGCCTTCAAGTCCATTGTATTCTCTGTATTTCTACATTGAAAAAAGAACAGACTAATTGAACACGAAGATGGAGCCTTATGTGCCACAACTGAGAAAGATGGAGTACAATCTTCCAAAAGGTATGGCTACAGTGGTGCCACAACAAATACAATGTGTATGCCTAATGAACATCCATATCGAGTATGAACAATATACACATGTTCATAGACACTGTTTCAGAAATGACATGGACATGAGCAGTGAACCATCACAAACATCAGTAAAACGACAATGCCGAAGGTAACGATTCACATATTACGCTCTTGCTATGTTTACGAAACAAATATCCGCAGTTATTTATTCTACTATACCATGGTAAATATGTTTATGTCATTTACACCACATGTTTTTTAGTTCACAAGAACTATCGACAAGTAGAAGTGAAACCTCCATCATAGTACAAGGTCCAAAGACTAAGAGGTATGGTTACAAAACTTTGATCTGCATACATTGTCCAATTTATGCATATATTGAAGCTTGTTATATTTTAGAATATGCTTGCATGTAAGAATGCCAAGTCATATATTTTTTCTATTGGTTGTTGAAACAGATATAAACAACATCTCTTTTAACTTGAACCACGGTATGTTGAGCTCCAACAATATTCCATGGCTGAGAATGTTTTTCCCATAGTTGATGTGTTTCTATCACTTGATAATTATCAGACTAAGTGTTGTTTAGTGAGGCATACAGTTCTTTTCTCCCTTTCTTTTTCCTCTTCTATACTTACCCGTTTTTCCATTTTCTTCTTCCCATCTATTATCCATTTTTGGTTCTATACTTAGTCGGATATCTATGCTCGCGGATTCCCATGGTGGCAGAGTGAGAAATTATATATCCATGTATATCTTCACATCACGAGTCCAACCGACCGTCGTTCGTTTTCATACTTATCCAATTTTATGGCCACGGGTTCCCGCGTAGGCTCCATCGAACTCTCATGCCCTGTGTTCGGGGTATACATCTTGCACTCAAAACTTTGGTGATCTACAATTCGATCCCAGACTCCTAGAACTCCCAAGACTAACTCTACCTATGATGACTCCATATGAATGCTTGCACATAAGTGTGCCAAGTCATATATTTTGTCTATTGCTTGTTGAGATAGATATAAACAACGTCTCTTTTATCTTGAACCAGGGTCTATTGAGCTCCATCTATATTACATGGCTGAGAATGGTTTTCCCATAGTTGATGTGTTTCTATCTCTTGAGAATTATCATACTAAGTGTTGTTGTGTGAGGCATACAGTTATTTGCTCCCTTTCTTTTTCCTCTTCTATACTTACCTGTTCTTCCCTTTTCTTCTTTCCCTCTATTATCCGTTTATGGTTCTATACTTAGTCGCATATCTATGCTCGTGGGTTTTCGGGGTGGTGGAGTGAGAAATTCTATATCCATCTATATATTCACATCACATGTCTGACCGACCTCTGTTCGTTTCCATACTTAGCCAATTTTATGACTGTGGGTTCCCGTGTAGGCGCTATCGAACTCTCATGCCCCGTGTTTGGGTATACATCTTGCACCCAAAAATTTGGTGATCTACAATTTGATCCCAGACTCCTCGAACTCGCAATCCTCAATATACCTACTATAACTCCGTTTGACTGCCCCTCCTTTCCATACTTAAGACCAAGTGTTTTTGTGTGATGCATAAATTTCTTTGCTCCCTTTTGTTTTCCTCTTCTATACTTTCCCGTTTTTCCCTTTTCTTCTTCCCCTCTATTATTCATTTATGGTTCTATACCTAGTCGCATATATATGCTCACGGGTTCCCGGGTTTGCAAAGTCAGAAATTCTATATCCATCTATATATTCACATCACGAGTCTGACCGACCGTTGTTCGTTTCCATACTTAGCCAATTTTATGCCCACGGGTTCCTGGCTAGGCCCTATCGAACTCTCACTCTACCTACGAGCTTGTTGAAATAGATATAAACAACATCTCTTTAGACTTCAACCATGTTTTGTTGAGATCCAGCTATATTTCATGGCTAAGAATGTTTTTGCCATAGTTGATTTTTTTTTATCGCTTGATAATTATCAGACTAAGTGTTCTTGTGTGAGGCATAAAATTCTTTGCTCCCTTTCTTTTTCCTCTTCTATACTTAGTCGCATTTCTATGATCATGGGTTCTCAGGTGGTAGAATGAGAAATTATATATCCATCTATATCTTGACATCATGAATCCGACCGATTGTCATTCATTTCCTTACTTAGCCAATTTTATGGCCATGGGTTCCCGGGTAGGTGTTGTCAAACTCTCATGCCTTGTGTTCGGAGTATACATATTGCACCCAAAACTTGGTTGATCTACAATTCCACCATGAACTACTCGAATTCGCAAGCCTCACTCTACCTGTGATGACTCTATTTGACTGCCCTGCCTTTCCATACTTAGTTGATTCTTGAAAGTTTTGCGGGTTCACGGACTCCCAGGTTCACAAAAGTATCAAAGCATTTTTCGCTCCCCTCCATCCCCTCCACCTTCGCCCCTTCCCAATGCACATTAATTATTATTTTACTAGTGACATCTCATCAAAAATGTTCAAAAAGATTGGCATTAATAAGCGGAAAGCTCAAGGACACCTCCCATTAAAATGCATTAATGGGAGAATATTATGGAATATGATGAGTTTCTTTGTGTCAATCTTCAATTGGAAAAACATTGTTGGTTATTTTAGTTTTTTTAAGGCATCATCATAGCAAGAATGCAATATTGTGCTAACCCACTGTCATCTACAAAGGTGTTGACATGATCCCCCTCTTTAGTATTGTGCATATATTACAACTTGGCATATTTGAGAGTATGCTTGCATATGAAAATGTTAATCCACACTTCAAATTTCAACATGGTTTGCATTTGGGCCACAAAAAATACTAATAAAATAAAATAATATGCATAGTGTTTAAGTAAATATAAACAAATTATCTTTTAACTTGAACCTGATTTTGTCGAGCTCCAGGTATATTACATAGCTGACAATTTTTTTCCCATAGTTAATGTTTATGGCCGCTAGTTCCCAGATTGGCGCTATCAAACTCTCATGCCCCTTGTTTCATGATATACATATTGCACCCAAAAATTTCATTATCTACAATTTGACCCCAAACTCCTCGAACTCGCAAGATTCACTCTACTTATGATGAGTCTGTCTACGTCTGTCTGACCGCCCCGCCTTTTCATACTTCGTCGATTTCCCTACCACCTTCGCACACTTTCCCAATGAAAATTGATTCTGATTTTATTAATGACAATTCACCGCATAGGTTCGAAAAGATTGGCATTAATGAGCGAAAAGCTCGAGGACATCTCCCATTAAAATGCATTAAACCAAGATTTACAAGAGATTATATTACCATCCTCCAGTGCTCATTCTAAATGCTATCACATGTAGCAATATAAACAAATCTTCATCAAAACATTAGCTTTTCTCACATGCACCCCACATGCAACCCAATCGCCTGATGTGAGCGATATTTGGATCCATCAACTAAACCTCCCTATTATCGAATTGGCATAGGTCAATATTATGGCATCTGATTTTTTTTTTTTATGTGGATCTTGAGCTCGAAAAAATTGTTATTTACTTTAGATTTTTTGAGGCATTATACCCCGCCTTTCCATACTTAGTCGATTCTTCATCTCCTACTGTCACAAATTCGCAGGTTCTCGAGCTCCCATGTTCACAAAAGTTTCGAAGCATTTTTCACTCTCGCCCATCCCCACCACCTTTGCATGTTTCCCAATGCACATTAATTATGCCTTTATTAGTGACAACTCACCGGACACATCAAAAATATTGACATTAATAGGTGAAAAGGTTGAGGGCATCTCCCATTAAAACGCATTGAACCGAGATTTATGGGAGATTATATTATCATGCTCCAGCGTTCATTTTAAATAATATCAAGAGAAAAGGAACGCTATCATCACCTTATGGCTGCAACTCTACAACATTTATGTGGAGATACCCTGAATATTTTTTAGCGTGAGGACTAGAGTTTTCAGTGGTCCAGGCCTTATGAATTCTATTCATCCCCTTCTTCCTAGAAGGAATTTATTTGGTCATCTGGAATTGCATGAGGAGGTTGTGTCCCCAAATTTTTTTACTGTAAAGAGTTGGTCACCTGGTGCGCTAAAAACTATATTCTGAACTAGCGGATTATCTAGTTGTAGGACCATTCCCGAGTCTCCATATTGCCTCAATTATTTCGAAAGATGTTAAGATTTGCTGACCAAATGCCTACTTTAAAGGGCGATAATTGCAGAGAGTTATTAAAGAAGCTTGATAATGAATTAGATCTCTTACTGAAGTTCTTAGAGAGCCCAGCGGCCAATCCCGGGGACATGACCAAATTACAGGTTAGTGCATTTAAAAACCCTTTTTGGGAAATTGCATGGATTTTCACGAGGATAACGGGACAATAAAGTAAAACCAACATATCTCAGATGATTCTCTATATTTTATATTTTACGGTGAAGGAAAAATCCATATTCCATTGGGGAAAGTTGATTTCCATTGAAATCTCTTCCCAACTATTGCAATACACAAGGCAAAAGAAATTCTTTATGTCATCTTATTTAATTTTCGCGGTGGATAATTGTTGTCCATTCCCTGGATTATCTATGTGCAAGAAGGTAACATATGAATTTGACCCAATAACCTTCTGGTACCAGATATTATGGAGACACGATGCCTCCCAACATTTTTATGAAGTCTTTAATGATTTTGTTTCAGTTCTTAAAGAATTGATATTTGGAAAGTATTTTCCCCGATTGTCTAACCAGGCGACCAAGTTCTTGGATAGGAAGGGCACACTAGAAGAAATGGAGAAGTATAATTTTACAAGTAATTTTGGTTCCAAACAAAATCCTTGCTTCGTTCCATGTCACATATATGGTACAATGTTTTTTGCTGAAATAGCAAGGTAGTACACCTATTGGTTGCATTTTTTCCATGAAAAGAGAAAAATTCAATTCATCCCTCTGCCTTGGAAAGTCGAGGATTTCATGGTTAGGAATATGAACAAGATTGACGGTTTCGAGGGCCACTTCCACAGCTTCAATTTGAGATGTGATGAAAAATTAAAAGGGTTAGACCCTGATGGTATTTTTGTAGAAAACCTATTGGTTGTCGGTTTCAACAGTTCTTTCACTAACACTATCCTAAATGAAGATGAATATAACACCTCAGGAAGTCCTTCTTGTGACACTAGAAACCTCGAGACAATTCTCAGCACCAATGATTCATACAAGAAGAAACGAAAAGGCTCGGGTGAGAAAAGTTCCCAATCCCTGACTGCCACACCTAAGACTACAACATCTCGGAGAAGTACTCCAACGACGTACCCAAGCAATAAAGTCACGCACAATTTTTTAGGCAGAGGAGGAGATAATAACCCTCCCTCTGGAAAAATTGAAAGTTCTCACAAACTTTCTGCGAGCAAAAAATGGAAAACAATAGTGCAAGAACATGAGGGACTGAGGGGAGAAATTGATATCCACGATCTCTCCCTCGAAGATATGGAACTAGAAATTGACATTGACAAAATGTTCCCTAACGATGACTAGCTAGAGAGCACTTCTCTGCATAATCCTAAGATGGAAATAATTGGGACAGATACCTTGGACGAAGAAGAGTAATTTTCATTTCAGAGCGCTGGTTTTGACAACGAATCCAAAAAATTGGTTATTGAAAAGAGAGATGTAAAGAATAAGAAAGGGAAATATCATTCAGAGATGAACCTACGGAACATGTGTCCTTCCCATATCTCCCAGATACACTGAGAAACTGGATATGCTCTAGACAATTCTATTATTGGCCTTGAAGCGGAAAACGTCATGTTAAAGGAGAAAATCAAAGAATTGGAGGGAGATATAATGCCTCTTCCACTATTTGTTACTCCTTTGGCAATGATCAGGCCCACTGCACCTGTGACAAACTTAAAAGGATCAACAAGCCTTCTGACACCAGCCCAAGGCTACGTGGAAAAGAATATAAAGAGAAGAATGAAATTAATAATAGAAGCTTGGGAGATGTCAAAGAGTATGGTCTCTTTTGGAACAAGATCTCGTGCTTTTCATGAGTATTTGCAAGTAGATCTCAAGAACGAGCAAGGTTTCTACCTTTATGCAGTTGTACCAGTTGGTGTTAAATCTATTGGTATGATGGAATTTAGAAGAAGAGAGGAGGATATCCCTTCCCCAGATCAAATAGACCAGCTAAACGCATGCTGGAAAGAAAAGGTAAAAAACCTGAATGGTATCGTTAAAGCATGTAGCCAGGCCATATCTAGAAGAGACAAACTATTTGTAACACCCTGTTTCCCAGAGTCTGTAAATATAACTTTATTGGACATGAACTATGGCAAACTCAAAGTGTGAATGTTTGATTTGGTGGACCTTTGTATAAAGGTCGATGAATGTAAATCCTGTTATTTTAATAGATAATGGAAACATGTTGTATGACTTCTGAGAAGGGGATTTGCTAAGAGAGACCATGATTACTAATGGAAAGGCAGTGGAGGGGACCCGGAAGGTTTACGTTAACCTCCACCAAACCAGTAATATGCTGGTTTTAATTGCTCAAGATCAGAACAACCCTCTGACCTGAAATGAATTTCAGTTAGGCTGGTAGGTGGGAAGGCCTCCTCAAGCATTAATTAGGGGATGGGGCAGACCACCTATTTGAAGGCTTCTGAACCTGACCAAGGAATGGGGATTTGAGCCACATGCAATCTTGTTGAGGAAGGAAAGAAAGGAAGCGTGGTGTGGGCAGAGAGGACCTACAAAGAATGCAGAGACAAGAGTGGAAACTCTCGGGTTTGAGGAAGGATTGAAAGAGAAAAGTGAGCTTTGATCACAGGGAATCGAGACTGAGTCAGGAAAAGGAGAGTAACCTTCATCCTCGCCTATTCCTGTATAGGGAGAAGGAGAGTAAAGTTTTTCCTTGACTTTCGTGAGCTGGAACTAAGAGATTGAATCCCAAAGCATCGTGGCCTAAGCTCGGGGGTGGCCAGTGATAAATCCATTGGGAGTGACTGAGCCTATGGTTAGGTGGAAACGAGCACCCCTCTCAGTAGTCGCATCACATATTATGGTTCTGATAAGTATTTCTTTCATGCTTTGTGCTTCAACTAGAAATAATGAGTGTATGCTTATATTTATACGCCTGTAAATGGTTTTTGTATTGAATGAGTTAGTCAAGAGTATGCATTTGTCCCTTGAGGACTTTTATATATGCTTGTTTTCCTTATGCTCTAGCTTAATTCCTCGAGAATACTCTCCCTAGAGAATTTCATCACCATCTTAGAGTCGAGTTAGTACTCCCCTGATTTCAGAGGTTGAACCCTGCAAACACTGCAAGGATGAAGTCTATTAAGGGAGAGGTAGTGCAGGTATGTACCGAGTCTCTGTAAGGTGGACAAAGACCGAGACCATATTAAGTTATAGAATTGAGGAATGAACATAAGGGGTGCACAGAAGAATCCTTCCAAGCATTATGTTCACGAGAGAGGACACGAAACTCTTAATCCTTTCAGAGCCAGTAAAGCTCAGGAAGAATAGAGAAGACTTAAATACCAGAAGGGAATATCCTTTCGATTGGAATATGAATGAACGCGAATTTGTTCTGGAGGTTCCATGGTCTGTCATGACCGTTAGATTTGAAGAGGGAATCAAGGCGTTCCTTCAATTCTCGCAAATTCAATGAATGTTGGTAATCATCATGAAGGGGATGGATTCTCAGAAACCCGAAACCTGAAGTTACGATGTGATCTGGACCGTAGATCTAAGGATCTATCGGGACCCTCCTTGACCATCGAATAGGAAAAATTGGGGATTCGCGCATTGGGATATTTGCACGTTGGCGCGACTAAAATCTTGAAAGCTGAAGTTGCGATGTGATCTGGACTGTTAGATCTAGAGGAGTGTGAGCCGTTGGATTGGATGATCTGAAATATTGGCATTTCGAAAGTTAAGAATGTGGAGGACTTTGTGACTTGGGAGTCTGTTGGCAGCCAATTCACTTTTTTCTATTATCCTATAAGCTGCCTACACCTATGTCTTACGAACATCAAGTTTTTTTCGCAAGTTTTAAATAGACGACACTTTCATTTCTTGCGACATTTACACATTTGTCTTCGTTAATTTTTCACGACTGTAAGCATGAAAACTTCTCCTTTCGAAGTTGTTTTTCGATCATTATCTAAACTGTGGGTATTTCTTTTGTCATTATGCCTATTGAGCCTACCTTTTATTGATCATTACACGATTGGCAATATCCTTTGATCGGTTCTCATACTTCGATTGATTATATAACTTGGTCCTGTTGAGTTTGTAAGACATTGAGCATTTGGATTTGCATTTTATGACTTGCCTAATCGTTGATTCTATAAAATGCATAGGGGTTTTGATTAAGTTTTTATATATGTATGATATAATCCTTATGTTCATCTTTTCAAAAACTTTGGCTAGTAGACTATATGCAATATCGATTTGGCACCTTGGTTAAACATTTGATTGATACATTGGCGCATATATGATTTTTGGTATTGACCTATACGTCAAATGTTTTGAACACTATGGCATAGTGCTCGCGCGTATTGGTATACACATTGGATTTGATTATTTGTACACATGACTTAATGGATGATCCACTATTATGATTTGAACAGCTATATCGGTGGTTGTACTTTGACCATAATTGTTTTGCATGGCGGTGAACAACTCCACCACCTTCGCATGCTTGTGTTAATGCTTACCCCTTTTGGCTTGATTCATTGTTGTTGGTTCGGGTAGCTCTGTTACTGTGTGTTGATGAATTTGAACCCTTCCCTTACCATGCATTCAGCTCCATGGTGACAGTCGTGCGAGTTGAACCCAATGGCAAACGGGCCCTGTTAATGTTTGATAATTCCCACCAAGATTTGGCAAACAGTGGATGGCTTACCTTCGTGGAACGTTTCGAGGGTTTTAACCTTTGCATAGCTCGACAGTTTTCAATGACCTTCGATGGTTGTCGAGCTAAGGTAGGCGATGTTCAGTTAGAGGTTGATGAGAAATTTATCGGTCTTGCTACGGGTTTGCCTACCACTGGACAATGGTGGTTCAAGAATTGCAAGGTCGAGGAGGTCCCATGGACACTGCTCTTCCTCTCGCGCAAGGTTACCTCGTGTGATAGAGGTATGCCCGTATCTATGCTTAAACAACGTTGGCATGATTTATTGATGATAATCAAGCAGTTCGCGACCTGCGAAGGTCGATACGGACTTGTGTTCTTACACCACCTGCATTTGCTTATGGTTTTTATCGGATATCATCTCAATATCCCAATTATTTGCATCGAAGCCTGTTTAAAATGTCGAAGAAGTATAAAAGACACGAGGCTGACAGTAGCCTTTTTCATTACAGGCTTGTTAAGCTTATCATTGTCTGTCATTTGAGTCTGCATGGGGATTGTTGGAGCAATTTCATTGCTCGGAATGGTTTCAAGGATCCGAACCCTACATAGGTTGACAAACCTGTGGTGAGCGAGGTCAAGGTTGTACCCCTAGTGCCCTACCATGTTCTACTACCTAAACCCTCGGCCGACCCTCCTATCGACTTACCCCACACTGTGACTAAGAGTGCAGAGGCCATTAAGAAGCTTGTGGCAAAAAAGCCCAAGCCGAACCTCACTACAAACACCAAAGGGAAAAAGAATGCACGTTTGATTTCACGAATGGCAAGGAATAGCCCAAAAACCCATGTCGAGCCTAACCCTATCGTGTTGAGTGAGGAATCTGATTCGGAAGTGGAGCATTTCTTGGCTAGCGAATACCCCTATTCGCAAGGTTTGTGTGTCGAACCCTCGTATGATTTTGTATCAAACCTCCCCCCCTTCCTTAAGAATCATTCTAACTACCTGGGCATTAAGTTGCCTTGTGAAACCCTCAGTCATCTGCCTAAATCCTCTCCTGCTTTGTCTAAACCCACAATGTCACCCTGTGATCAATACAATTCGTGGTTAGAGCGATATTATAATGATGTTCCAATACTTCAGTTAAGGATTCAGTCTTTGGAAGACCAGATTGTTGTGCTAACTAGTCAAAAGGCCAAGCTCCATACGATGGATAAAAAGCAAAAAAACAACCGGTTCTATCATGTTCAAAAACGTGGAATCAGCCACGGCTGTTGTGAATTCCAGGCTGGCATAATCAAGTAGTCTCGTCGCTACACAGGTATGTTTTGATATCATTTGTTTTTTGTAAATAATCTAGGTTTATATAAGGATTTGGTTTCGGTTTTAAACAGCTCTGTTCACTTCATTTGAATGGCTCTGTTACATTGCATGCATTCTATATATAGCTTTGCTTCGACTAAATGGAATTTCGTTTTTCCAATCATTCCCAGTTTAGCTTCTCTTAGATTTTCATCGATTTGATTTATCTTAGTGTGGATTTGATTTGTTTGGTTGAGTTAAAATGGATGCTCTGCTGTCAATCGAATTTGTTTGTGTCTATTCTGGACAGGAAATGTTTCTTATACTCAATTTAGAATACGATCACAGTTCGATTCGATTTCGTTATAATTCATACACTATGATTGGTAACGACTTTGATGAGGTTAATCGTTACGGTTTGCTGTGCCATATGACTTTCAAAGAATAGGAATTCAACTCAGATTGTTTTCAATATGACTCGGTTTCTTCGGAAACATTGCTTTTTATTCAAGACTTTACAAACACGCCCAAATCATGGAATGGATTCGATGCTTAACGATTATGCTGAACCCCGGCTAGTTAATTCACATTGATTGAAGTATTATTAGCTCGATCATGTTATCAGCTAGATCCGTATTGCAATGGATACTTTGTTTGAATTTGATTTGTAAAACGAGATTGGTTATATCCGGATTCACGATTTATGTTAAACTCAGTCATGATTTGTTTGAAATTAATGATTTCGTCCAATACCAATCAAGTTTATTTGCACATTTTGCAATAACCAATTATCACTTATGTCGATTATATTATGATTGTGATCAAAGTCAAATCGATCTGGTTACGATTTTATATGAGTTGATTCTTGCACCTCTTTGAATTAATCTACTTGTGGCGTGAATCGTTTGATTTTATGACAGCAATGATAATTTTAAAAAAATGATTTTGTTTTGATCTGATCGTATCTTCTGTTGCTGGAAAAACGCAACGTTGTCTGCGATTTGTTTGAATGCATTGCTTTCAAATTGGATATGAAACGATTTTCAAAATCGTTTAATTTCAATTCTGTCTACCCGATTTATGACTACAGTCGAAACAAGGTATGCATGTCTCTCTATTCGGTTATTGGATTTTGATTCTATTTGATTTCAAATGATATGGCATTTTCAAATGAAATGATTCGTTTGGTTGTTAATTCAATTTGATTTTATTTAAAAGATTTGATTTGAATTCAATTTCGATTCTATATATTATTTTAGACTAGCTACAGAATCAGATGATTCTGTAGCTAAGTCTGTAGAATTAAATTTTTATTGTTTTATTAATAAAATATCTCTCTAACTTGTCTATTTTTGACTTGTTTCAGGTGAATTCGAAATTACATGGGATTTGATGGACAGTTTAGAGGATATTTGAAATATTTTGGTTGCATTTTAATTTCCTAGTTTAGTTTATCTTGGGAATATCTTCCCAGATTATGTAAATAGTTTGATAACTTCCATAGGGAGGTTTACCCTGTGGAAAAACTTATAAATACTCATTATTTTTGTGTAATAATCATCCTCATTCGTGGGAGAACAAGGATATGGAGTTTTAATACAGACTGAGACAGAATTTGATATTCTGCTACAGCTTTAGCTTTTCATAATATCAATATTTTGTTTTATGTTTATGTGTATCAATTTGCATTTGGTTAATGACTACTTTAGCTATCTTAGTCTTTTGAAAATGATATGATTTAATCGATATAATCCATATCTGATTCCTTCCAATATTTAAAAAACATAGCAATTACTTGATTCAGTTTGTGAATGACGGATTTCTCTTCTTCATCAATTGGATTATTAAGTATAAGTTTTTGCATAACAGGTTTCCCTTATTGCAGAGATTTATAAATCATATAATTGTTATGATCTTTTATGTCTTGTTTGTCCTGTAAAAAACTCAAAGAGCAGTGCAGCCTATCGTTTACGAGAAGCTTCTGGATTATCCGGTGCGAGTTTCCTTCCTCCGACCAGCTTCGAAGTCATCATAAACAAGACAAATTTGGAGCGTTTCCAGGTCGGTTTGTTATTTATTTGTTTAGTATATTTGTTAGTATTTTAGTTAGATATTTGTTTTAGTTTAGATTAGTAATTAGAGTTAGTATGTTAGTAGTTTATTTTAATTAGTTTTTTGTTTTATTTCCTGTTCATAAAATTATAAAAATTAAAAAATATATCTCGCTGTCTTAGGGCAGAATTTTAATGAGTTTCTCAGGTTTTATTTAAATATGTATTTTGTGAATATTGTACATTTGTGAATAAGTTATATTTTAGTTAGTAGTTTGTATATATTTAATAGTAGATTAGTTAGTTTGTTTAATAGTTAGTTTTAATTAGATTAGTTAGATTAGTTTGTTTTATTTGTTTTTAGTTAGTTAGTTTAGATTAGTTTTTTTTCTTTGGTTTCCCTAGGACCTTAGAACGGCTAACGGAGCCGCTAAACCCGTCAGGGTGGTTCATTCCAAATGGATTGGGTTATTAGACAACCCCGGACTAGTTCCACTCTCTCAGTTGACGGACGGTCGATTTCGCCCGTCAACAAATGGCGCTAGAAGGAGTTCTGAATTTAATTAATGGCACAAGGCGGTCGTAAGACTCCTCCGGCACCTAATCGCTCACCTATAGTGACAAGAATTCATTTGAATGATAGTATTCCCCCTCAAATAGAAACCACTTCGAACAATGATCCACCACTCACAGTTGAACTAGTAACTCCCAATCCTGCAGCCAATGACATATCATAGATTGTTCGCCAGTCTCTCGTAAGAACTCATAGTGCCTTAGCCCATTTAAGACAACCAAATCATCCTTTGGTTCAACCTTTAGATTTATCTGATATCAGAGAGAAACTCGGTGACGTTAACCTCACTGAGAACCCTACAAACCCAACCGACACTGCTGTTGCAGGAGGATCTGGTATATTGCCTTCACCTCCTCCATCATCTCCTTCCTCTTCTGGAGGAGATTCCTCTGATGAAGGTAGTTCTCCTTCACAACCTTCTACACCCGCCACACCAATGGAAAATCAGAACAACCCTGCAAGACCTTGGCTCGACCAGGATGCGGTATCCGTACCCGATCCACAACACCCCTTACCCAAACATCCGAAGAAGTGGCTTCCCAAGTTTGACCCCGACTCTAAACAAGTCACCGAAGATCACATTAAAAAGTTTATGTTAGCCATAAGACTTCGCAATGTCGAGCATGAAGATGTTGTCTGTAGTTTATTCCCTTACACTTTCGAGGGCAATGCATCCACATGGTACTTTGTCCAGCAACCCCACACCATCGTGTCTTGGGATAGGTTTGAATCTTGCTTTTTGGAAAAGTTTGGAGACGATAAAAATCCAGAAGTTCTAGTTATGTAGCTTTATAGTTTAAAAATGAACCCAAAAGAGAAAGTTAAAGACTTTAATCAAAGATTCTTAACACTTAAAAACAGGATCCCTACTGATTCCATGCCCGCTAAGAGTCTTATAATTGCTTACTACACTAAATCTCTGCATCAAAGTATATCTATTTGGGTTAAACGATCTAAGAAAGCTACGTTGTTAGAAGCCTTCGAAGAGGCCAGCCAGATTGAAAAAGATATCCTTAGTTTGAAAGACACTACTAGCAACGAAACAGAGACTAGTTCTTCTTCCAAGAAGAAGATCGAAATCCTCCAAAGACCTACTCAAAGTAAAGCGCAACCTGAAAGCTATGATTTAGAAAACTTGACTAAAGTCATTCAAAAACTATCGAATCAAGTTATAGATTTAAAAAGGATGGCCAAAGAAGCTTCTTCGAGCAAAGGGCCCTACAAAACCCCATTCAGGAAGACTTTTCCTCCCAACCGACCTAATCCTACTACTGAAGGCCTTAATCTAGAAAGTCTGCAATACGCCTTACAAAAAAATTTAGAAGGCCAGGATAACTTGATACCTCCTGATATTCCTGAAGAGGTTGTTGAACAAGAAACAATCCAAGAAGAAGAGTCTTCTCCAAACATTTTTGGACATTTCTCGGATAGCATCTTTCAAGCTAACTTTGAGATGGTTCACCCCTACAATACTAGGAGTAAGATAGAAAACAAACCTTCTTCCGAAAACACTACGACTTCGCCTCCAAAGCCTTCTAAACCAGCTGAGACTCAACAGAGTAATGTAAACCCCAACTTAGATTACAATTTAGTTGAAGATCTTAAAAAGTTAAGGGCTAACATTTTTGTTTATGAGTTGTTGAAATTTCTGTTTTTACTACAAAAAATGTTACAGAACATCTTAGAGAATAGTAAAAATAGTAACTCAAATGGTAATAAGGTTGTTCAAAAAAAAATTCCTCAGAAGACTTCCACTAAAGGTAACCCTGATCCTCAAGAGAAAGGAAGCCTTCCTGTAAATACTGTAAACAATGTAAATAAAGTAGTTTCAGAAATTGCAAGTAAAAAACCACAAGCTACAACCCTCAGTACTCGCAAAAATGTACCTCCGTTTTTGTTAGCTTTTGAAGTCTTTAATAGAAACATGCACAATTGTATGGTAGACTGAGGAGCAACGTCCAATATAATGTCGTGGTTTGTATGTCAGAAAATTAATGCTGAAGTTGAACCATGTACATTAAAAATCATTCAACTTGATCGAACTGATGTTAAAGTTATAGGCGAGTTAAGGAATGTTCTTATAAGATTATCGTCTAACACCAAGGTTCATCAAGTAATTGATATTATCGTTGTGGATATTCCAAAAGTGTATGGTATGTTTTTGAGCAGGGACTGGTCAGAGAAGTTACATGGCTATTTCGCAACAGATTGGTCTCACCTGTGGCTCCCAGAAAACGGCAAGCCCAATAAGATCAAGTTAAACCGTGAACGTTACCTTAAGTTCACAGTCACAGATTTGAATGACCCCAACGAACCATTTACACCTTCTGCCGATTCACCTGAAGTACAAGGAATGGATACTTTCTTTGTCAATTTCATGGCCGAGACTTCAGATATCGCCAATCCAGAACAACAATCCGAGATTGTAGCATATGCACAACCAACAACTTCTACACAAAGTTCTCATACAACCGACGAAAATCAAATTTGGTCTCTTTATTTTGACGGATCAAAGTCCAAAGAAGGAGCTGGTGCAGGCTGTGTTATCATCGATCCGGCAGGTAATAAAACATTGATTGCATGTAGGCTAGAATTTGAATGTACTAATAACACTGTAGAATACGAGGCTTTACTACAAGGTCTCAGAAAAGCTTTAGAATTGAACATTCAAAACTTAACTGTCTTTGGTGATTCTGAAATCGTGGTTAGACAGGTAAGAAAATATATCGACTGTCTTTCTCCGCATCTTAAAAGCTACCAATCAGAGGTATGGAATTTGATGAATAAGTTTGCTACTTTCAATATAAATTCTATCCTGAGATTAAATAACTCTGAAGTAGATTTACTGGCTAATGTAGCTTCTAAACTTCTTCCTGCAGAAGGCTCGTCCCTAGACGCATTCTCCGTTGAGCTTTTGTTTCGACCATCCGTTCCCGACAACATAACGAACTGGAGAGTATTTGACGACAATCAACAGATCATTAGCTTCCTGCATATGGAAGAAACCTTTCAAGGCGCGGTGATAGACGAACATACACATGATGACAATTTGCGCGACTTCATGGTAATACATGATCCGAGAACTCCTGAATCTTCATCCAACATGGTAAATTCGATCCCTAAATCGGTAGTCAGATTAGAGAAGTTTTACGATTTTCAAGATAAATTCAAAAAGATGGTCAACTGTAAGACTAATAGTTCCTCATTATTATTTGAAAAAGTGAACTTGGGAACTAATGATAATCCTCAGTGCATTAACCTAGGGTTGGGATGTTCTCAACAAGAAAAAGATGCATTTATTAAATTTTTCAAATAATTTAAAGATGTGTTTGCGTGGATGTATGATGACCTCAAAACTTTCGACCCTAACATCATATAGCATGTCATCCCTATGAAGCCCCAAACTTTACCTTTTCAACAAAAATTGAGAAAAATGCACCCCAAGCTAGAACCGACCGTTCAAAAGGAATTGAATAAGCTCCTAAATGCTAAAATAATTTTTCCTGTTAGACACACTCAATGGGTTTCTAATCGTGTCCCAGTTCGGAAGAAAAACGGGGAAATCCGACGCTGCGTCGATTTCCGAAACCTTAATAGAGTGTCTGATAAAGACAACTATCCTGTCCCACCCATGGAACAGATCCTTCAACAGGTATCTGGTTCTGAGAGGCTATCCTTGCTGGATGGTTTCTCTAGATACAACCAAGTCCTGATGTCTCCACTAGACCAACTTAAAACTACCTTCCGCAACCCGTGGGGCACCTATGCTTATCGAAAAATGCCCTTTGGATTGATTAATGCTGGTGCTACCTTTCAGAGAGAAATGGACATTGCTTTCCAAGGCTTAATCAATCAGTCTGTCGTAGTTTACTTAGATGATGTCACTGTGTTCTCTAAGAACAAAAATGATCATCTAGCTCACTTACGAGTCGTTTTGCAGCGTTGTCGTAAATACAACATTTCCTTGAACCCCAAGAAATCCATATTTGTTGTAGAACAGGGTAAACTCTTAGGATTTATTGTGTCGAACAAAGGAATGATTATCGATCCAGAGAGGACTCAAGCCATCACAAAAATTCCTCCTCCTACATCCAAAAAGACTATGCAGTCTTTCTTAGGCCAAATTAACTTTGTGAGAAGATTCATCCCTAGTTTCTCCGAAATGGTCAGACCCTTGCAAAACTTAATTAAGAAAGACATACAATATCATTGGGGACCTCTAGAAAATCAAGCTTTTAATGCAGTAAAGAAGACTATAATAGATGCCCCTTCTCTTATGAGCCCAGATTTTTCAAAAGACTTCACACTCTACACTTTTTCTTCTGACCGCTCCTACGCCGCAGTCCTAACTCAGAAGAATGTCGAGAATAATGAAGTACCCATCACCTTTATGAGCTCATCTTTCAAAGGCGCAGAACTAAATTACCCCACTATAGACCAGCAAGCCTACGCTATTTTCAAAGAAGTCAAACACTTCCAGTCATATCTTTTGAAATCTAGGATGAAGATCATTGTTCCCTACCCCGCTGTTAGGAACTTGTTAGTGCAGAAGGAACTCGGGGAAAAGAGGGCTAACTGGGTTACTTCTTTACAGGAGTATGACATAGAAATCACCCCATCTCGGATAGTGAGAGGTCAAGGATTGTGCAAGTTAGTAGCTGATTCAGTCGAAGGACAGCAAGAAGAAAACAACCCATCAAACCTAGAACAACACGATCGAAAGGCAATTTATTGTATACAGAATGTTGTTAGTCCCTGGTATGATGATATTAAATTCTGTCTTGAACATGGATCAGCCCCCCGTCACCTAGATCCCACCAAGAGAAGAGAGTTGAGATTAAATTCTGCCTCCTTTCATTTGGTTAACAGTATTCTATTTCGTCAGAATTTTGATGGCGTACTGATGCACTGTCTTGAAAAAGACGAAGCAGAAAAAGTCCTGCTAGAGCTGCATGCAGGGGAATCTGGTGGCCACTTCGGTGGTGACACCACTGTCCATAAGGTTTTGAGAGCAGGTTATTACTGGCCCACTATTTTTAGAGACGCCCATGCTTTATGTCGTAAGTGTATCATTTGTCAGAAAGAATCAGGGCGGTTACAAAAACCAGCCTTTCCTTTGCAGCCCGTTACAGTAGATTCTCCTTTTCAGCAGTGGGGCTTGGATATCATAGGTCTAATCAACCCTCCATCCTCGCAACAACACAAGTTTATCATCACATCCACAAATTATTTTACCCGTTGGTCTGAAGCTATTGCGCTAAGAACCGTCAACACTAGTCAGGTAATTGCCTTCCTGAATTCGAATATCATCACTCGTTTTGGTATCCCTGATTGTTTAGTTTTCAATAATTCTTATTATTTTTCTTCTCTTGAGATGAGCGAGTTTTCTTTGGAAAAAGGAATTAAGTTGAAGTATTCTGTCAGTTACTATCCTCAGGGAAATGGATTGGCAAAATCAACAAACAAGAACTTGATTAAAATCATCAAGAGAACAGTGGCTGAAAATCACAAGAATTGGCACCATGCACTGCTGAACGCACTATGGGCTGATAGGGTAACGCCAAAAGATGCTATAGGTAACTCCCCCTTTTTTCTTGTTTATGGAAGAGAAGAAATTCTGCCACCTCACATTCTCCTTCCTTCGCTTCAGTTGTCACACAAAGTTCAAGGAGAAGATTGTCCCCCTCTAGAAAACCGGATTAACGCTTTGATGAAGCTGGAAGAAGTAAGAGCCCAAGATAAATGTAAGTTAGATCAACATCAACAATTGGTTAAGAGATGGTTCGATTCTAACTCTGCTTCTGATAGGAATTTTGAAGTAGGTGATCTTGTCTTAAAGTGGGACAAACCTCACGAGGGAAAGGGATAACACACTAAATTCCAAAACTTGTGGCTTGGACCGTTTTTGATTGCTGAAAAGTTGGGTCCTAGTTATTTTCGATTGCAGAATCTTGAAGGGCAGCTTGACACCTATCTAGTGAATGGCCAAGCCCTGAAAAGATACTTTGCATGATAACTAACTTTGTATTTTATGTACATATTTTTCTTTGGTTTTTTTTTTTTTTTTTGTTTTTTTTTTTTTTTGTTTTATGTTTTTATTTTGGTTTTGGTTATTAGTTTCTGCTTGTTTTTGAAACACCGCGTACACATTATCTTGAGGTATTCAGAAAAAGATGATAGAAAATTCCTTCACTAAAATAGAAACACACGTACCTGTATACTGAGCTATTCAGAAAAAGATGATAGAAAATTCCTTCACTGAAATAACTTCTGAAAATTTGTACAAACATCAATGATATATTTCTGAAATTTATATTTGTGTTGGAAAAATCTGTGTTTGAAAGAAGTCTACTGATTTCGATCTCTGAGTAAAGTTCATCATGATCATCTATTATCTTTTTACGCTGTCCCTTTTCCATAAAGGAATGACTCAGAAGATGTCTCCCTGTCTTAGGAAGTTGTTTTTGTAAATAAAACATTTCTGGATCTAAATAAAGGATAGTCCTAAAAAGAATTTTGATGAGGTCTGAAAAAATTATGTTAAAATATCAAAGTTTTTCAGCGTCACCCCGCTCAAATATATACCCTTGAAAAAAAAAAAAAAAAAAATTATGAATAAGAGCTGTGGGAAGTGCCTGTAAACCCGTCGGGATACTGAACAGGTCTGCTGGCAGTGGGTAAATGCAAGCATGGCGCCAAGACAACTTCACAGGGGTACTGAACAGGCCTGCTGGCAGCGAAACAATGTCGGGTACATGAAAATTTGCAAAAAAGAAACCTCTTTAATGTCCTTTATTTTGATCCGGAACTTCTTGACAGGATACAGATGTCAGAGTGGGTTAAATGGCAACCTTGTCGAGGCTATGGACGCCTGCTGGCAGCAGTGGCTATGCCAACAGTATCGAAGATTCTATCTTTAATATCGTGACTTGCTGATCTTAAGACATTTATTGGTTTTCATCATTTAGAACACTACTGGAAAAGATGCTTAATGATGATGTTAGTACGATTTTCTAGTCGTTAATTTTGAGTTGGAATTATCTTTGTTGTTCTAACCTGAATTTGTGCCTTTTAAAGAGATAACTGCTTCTACCAGTGTGTCGCCATTGTTGGCAGCCAATTCACCTTTTTCTATTATCCTATAAGCTGCCTACACCTATGGCTTACGAACATCAAGTTTTCGTCGCAAGTTTTAAATAGACGACACTTTCATTTCTTGCGACATTTACACATTTGTCTTCGTTAAGTTTTCACGACTGTAAGAGTGAAAACTTCTCCTTTCGAAGTTGTTTTTCAATCATTATCTAAACTGTGGGTATTTATTTTGTCATTATTCCTATTGCGCCTACCTTTTATTGATCATTACACGATTGGAAATATCCTTTGATCGGTTCTGATACTTCGATTGATTATATAACTTGGTCTTGTTGAGTTTGTAAGACATTGAGCATTTGGATTTGCATTTTATGACTTGCCCAATCGTTGATTCTATAAAATGCATAGGGGTTTTGATTAATTTTTTATATATGTATGATATAATCCTTATGTTCATCTTTTCAAAAACTTTGGCTAGTAGACTATATGCAATATCGATTTGGCACCTTGGTTAAATGTTTGATTGATACATTGGCGCATATATGATTTTTGGTATTGACCTATATGTCGAATGTTTTGAACACTATGGCATAGTGCTGGCGCGTATTGGTATACACATTGGATTTGATTAGTTGTACACATGACCTAATGGATGATCCACTATTATGATTTGAACAGCTATATCAGCGGTTGTACTTTGACCATAATTGTTTTGCATGGCGGTGAACAACTCCACCACCTTCGCATGCTTGCGTTAATGCTTACCCCTTTTGGCTCGATTCATTGTTGTTGGTTCGGGTAGCTCTGTTATTGTGTGCTGATGAATTCAAACCCTTCCCTTACCATGCATTCAGCTCCATGGCACTAGTCGTGCGAGTTGAACCCAATGGCAAACATGCCCTGTTAATGTTTGATAATGACCGCCAAGATTTGGCAGACAGTGGATGGCTTACCTTCGTGGAATGTTTTGAGGGTTTTAACCTTTGCATAGCTCGACAGTTTTCCATGACCTTCGATGGCTGTCGAGCTAAGGTAGGCGATGTTCAGTTAGAGGTTGATGAGAAATTTATCAGTCTTGCTACGGGTTTGCCTGCCATTGGACAATGGTGGTTCAAGAATTGCAAGGTCGAGGAGGTCCCATGGACACTGCTCTTCCTCTCGCGCAAGGTTACCTCGTGTGATAGAGGTATGCCCGTATCTATGCTTAAACAACGTTGGCACG
This sequence comes from Picea sitchensis, assembly GCA_010110895.2. Lineage (NCBI taxonomy): Eukaryota > Viridiplantae > Streptophyta > Pinopsida > Pinales > Pinaceae > Picea > Picea sitchensis. Next base: position 198,608 of record SNQJ01S0009193.1, on the reverse strand, counting down.
ATTTATTGATGATAATCAAGCAGTTTGTGACCTGCGAAGGTCGATACAGACTTGTGTTCTTACACCACCTGCGTTTGCTTATGGTTTTTATGGGATATCAGCTCAATATGCCCAATTATTTGCATCGAAGCCTGTTTAAAATGTCGAAGAAGTATAAAAGACACCAGGCTAACAGTAGCCTTTTTCATTACGGGCTTGTTAAGCTTATCATTGTCTTTCATTTGAGTCTACACGGGGATTGTTGGAGCAATTTAGTTGCTCGGAATGGTTTCAAGGATCCGAACCCTACACAGGTTGGCAAACCTGTGGTGAGGGAGGTCAAGGTTGTACCCCCGGTGCCCTACCATGTTCTACTGCCTAAACCCTCGGTCGACCCTCCTGTTGACTTAACCCACACTATGACTAAGAGTGCAGAGGCCATTAAGAAGCCTGTGGCAAAAAATCCCAAGCCAAACCTCACTACAAACACCAAAGGGAAAAAGAATGCACGTTTGATTTCATGAATGGCAAGGAATAGCCCAAAAACCCCTGTCGACCCTAACCCTATCGTGTTGAGTGAGGAATCTGATTCGGAAGTGGAGTGTTTATTGGCTAGCGAATACCCCTATTCGCAAGGTTTGTGTGCTGAACCCTCGTATGATTTTGTATCAAACCTCCCCCCCTTCCTTAAGAATCATTCTAACTACCTGGGAATTAAGTTGCCTTATGAAACCCTCGGTCATCTGCCTAAATCCTCTCCTGCACTGTCTAAACCCACAGTGTCACCCTGTGATCAATGCAATTTGTGGTTAGAGCGATATTATAATGATGTTCCAATACTTCAGTCAAGGATTCAGTCTTTGGAAGACCAGATTGCTGTGCTAACCAGTCAAAAGGCCAAGCTCCATATGATGGATAAAAAGCAAAAAAACAACCAGTTCTATCATGTTCAAAAACGTGGAATCAACCACGGCTGTTGTGATTTCCAAGCTGGCATAATCAAGCAGTCTCGTCACTACACATGTATGTTTTGATATCATTTGTTTTTTGTAAATAATCTAGGTTTATATAACGATTTGGTTTTGGTTTTAAACAGCTCTGTTCACTTCATTTGAATGGCCCTGTTACATTGCATGCATTCTATATATAGCTTTGCTTCGACTACATGGAATTTCGTTTTTCCAATCATTCCCAGTTTAGCTTCTCTTAGATTTTCATCGATTTGATTGATCTTAGTGTGAATTTGATTTGTTTGGTTGAGTTAAAATGGATGCTCTGTTGTCAATTGAAATTGTTTGTGTCTATTCTGGACAGGAAATGTTTCTTATACTCAATTTAGAATACGATCACAGTTCGATTCGATTTCGTTATAATTCATACACTATGATTGGTAACGATTTTGATGAGGTTAATCGTTATGGTTTGCTGTGCCATATGACTTTCAAAGAACAGGAATTCAACTCGAATCATTTCCAATATGACTTTGTTTCTTCAGAAACATTGATTTTTATTCAAGCCTTTAGAAACACGCCCAAATCATGGAATGGATTCGATGCTTAACGATTATGCTAAACCCCAGCCGGATAATTCGCATTGATTGAAGTATTATTAGATCGATCATGTTATCAGTTGGATTCGTATTGCAATGGATACTCTATTTGAATTTGATTTGTAAAACGAGATTGGTTATATCCGGATTCATGATTTATGTTAAACTCAGTCATGATTTGTTTGAAATTAATGATTTCGTCCAATACCAATCAAGTTTATTTGCCCATTTTGCAATAACCAATTATCACTTATGTCAATTCTATTATGATTGTGATCAAAGACAAATCGATCTGGTTACGATTTTATATGAGTTGATTCTTGCACTTGTTTGAATTAATCTACTTGTGGCGTGAATCGTTTGATGTTATGACTGCTATGATAATTTAAAAAAAATGATTTTGTTTTGATCTGATCATATCTTCTGTTGTTGGAAAAATGCAACATTGCCTGCAATTTGTTTGAATGCATTGCTTTCAAATTGGATATGAAACGATTTTCAAAATCGTTTAATTATGATTTTGTCTACCCGATTTATGACTACAGTCGAAACAGAGTATGCTTGTCTCTCTATTCGGTTATTGCATTTTGATTCTATTTGATTTCAAATGATATGGCATTTTCAAATGAAATGATTCGTTTGGTTGTTAATTCAATTTGATTTTATTTAAAAGATTTGATTTGATTTCAATTCCGATTATGTATATTATTTTAGACTAGCTATAGAATCAGATGATTCTGTAGCTAAGTCTGTAGAATTAATTTTTTATTGTTTTATTAATAAAATATCTCTCTAACTTGTCTATTTTTTACTTGTTTCAGGTGAATTCGAAATTACATGGGATTTGATGGACAGTTTAGAGGATATTTGAAATATTTTGGTTGCATTTTAATTTCCTAGTTTAGTTTATCTTGGGAATATCTTCCCAGATTATGTAAACAATTTGATAACTTCCACAGGGAGGTTTACCCTGTGGAAAAACTTATAAATACTCATTATTTTTGTGTAATAATCATCCTCATTCGTGGGAGAACAAGGATATGGAATTTTAATACAGACTGAGACAGAATTTGATATTCTGCTACAGCTTTAGATTTTCATAATATCAATATTTTGTTTTATGTTTATGTGTATCAATTTGCATTTGGTTAATGACTACTTTATCTATCTTAGTCTTTTGCAAATGATATGATTTAATCGATATAATCCATATATGATTCCTTCCAGTATTTTAAAAACATAGCAATTACTTGATTCAGTTTGTGAATGACGGATTTCTCTTCTTCATCAATTGGATTATTAAGTATAAGTTTTTGCATAACAGGTTTCCCTTATTGCAGAGATTTATAAATCATGTAATTGCTATGATTTTTTATGTCTTGTTTGTCCTGTAAACAACTCAAAGAGCAGTGCAACCTATCATTTACGAGAAGCTTCTGGATTATCCGGTGCAAGTTTCCTTCCTTCGACCAGCTTCGAAGTCATCATACATAGGACAAATTTGGAGCGTTTCCATGTCAGTTTGTTATTTATTTGTTTAGTATATTTGTTAGTATTTTAGTTAGATATTTTTTTTAGTTTAGATTAGTAATTAGAGTTAGTATGTTAGTAGTTTAGTTTAATTAGTTTTCTGTTTTATTTCCTGTTCATAAAATTATAAAAATCAAAAAATATCTCTCGCTGTCTTAGGGCAGAATTTTAATGAGCTTCTCAGGTTTTATTTAAATCTGTATTTTGTGAATATTGTACATTTGTGAATAAGTTATATTTCAGTTAGTAGTTTGTATATATTTAATAGTAGATTAGTTTGTTTGTTTAACAGTTAGTTTTAATTAGATTAGTTAGATTAGTTAGTTTTATTTGTTATTAGTTAGATTAGTTTGTTTTATTTGTTTTTAGTTAGTTAGTTTAGATTAGTTTTTTTTATTTGGTTTCCCTAGGACCTTAGAACGGCTAATGGAGCCGCTAAACCCGTTGGGGTGGTTCATTCCAAACGGCTTGGGTTATTAGACAACCCCGGACTGGTTCCACTCTCTCAGTTGATGGACAGTCGATTTCGCCCGTCAACAGAGTCACAAGTCATGAAATCCTGATTTGCGAAAGGAGAATCTAGACCGTTGGATCCAGAGGAGATACGTGGGGAACGATCGTGAAATCTGGGTGAGGTCATTCCGAGAAAACGCGAAGGATAATTTTTATTTTTGAGATCATCGAAGTCTGGAGAGATGGAGTAGTGCTGAGCTGTCAAATCACTTGAAATGAATCTAATTCATCGGACCAGGAGAGGAGACGTAGTGAATATCTGAGCATTTTGGGTAAAACCCCGAAGTGATGTAGAGTCATTTGATTTAAGAGGACACATGGCAAGATTCCGCAGATTTAGAGGAAAAGAAAAGAGGTTTGAGATTTGAAACCTCAGAAGTTCAGAGGCCTGGAGGAAGTCTCGACCATCGATCGAGAAGGGGTCGTTGGACCGTTGATCTAGGTTGAAAGTTCAACCACCCAAGGTGAAGGCAGGTTCGTCGATTTACGGGACAGGTTTCCATAAATCGTTAATTCCAGAGAAGTGAGGTACAGAAGGAGGCCGAGTTTGAGATTTCAAAATCCGAAAGTTTGGAATTGCGAAGAGAACCTTGACCATTGATTCAAGGAGAGAGATGATCTGGGTCGTAGATAAGAAGGGCACAGATTTGAACCATCGATTCAGACGTTATCGTCAACATTATGAGATCGACAATCCTGTAACACACTGGGGACAGAAGTTGCAAGGAGGTTAAGATATCAAGAGCAGTCCGGGATCCAAACCATGGTTTCCTCTAGGGGACACGTGGAGGGAGTAGGAGTATATCGGCCCCAAAAGCAGTTAAACCCCAAAATTCTTGTGACCGCGCCCACAATCACATGGTCATAGCCCCAAGTCATATCAAGAGAGGGACTATCCGAAAAGGAGCTGACGCCCATAATTTGAGAAGCACGCAAAGACAGAAGGCACAAGTATCACAGGACTTGCACCAAAGGAAGAAAAGAGACCAGCATAGAATTAAATTAGGGTTCATTCAAGAGCCGACCTGTAAGTGGATTTTAGGTTTTCCCCTGACTTCCATTGACCAGGATTAGAGACCATGGATGGAGGAATCGACTAATTGAGGAAAAATATTTTTTTTTTATTTTGTCTCGTCGTGGGTGTGTTACAAATTGGTATCAGAGCATGCTTACAACACTTGGCCTGCTTGGGCTTATGGATGAATCTCTTTAAAATGCTATTTGGAGTACTTTTAAAGGAGTGACACCCTACCTTGCCCCATTCTTAAAAGTATTGTTAGAAAAGTTATTAAAGAAAAGAGTGAAACTTTCTACTATCTGTATGCATTTAAGAAATTGAACCGTGTATTGTTCATAAACTGATATATTGTTAGCTAACAATAAGTGTTTTTGTCAACACTCGAGTAGTTAGTGAATCACGAGAAAAATCCAAGATTAAAGGATGGTGACATGTCATGAAGTGGGGGATGGCTTCTACAATAGAGATGATGAATCCGATGAAAGGAGGGCAGTGGAAACCCCTCCAGATCTGGCTGAAATTGTAAGGACCCTCAGGGCTAAGTTAGAGAGTTTCAAGGCTAACAACAAGATATTGATAAAGGAGCAAGAGAAACAAATAGAAATTAATGTAGTCTTTCTATAGAGCTTATCTGACATGTAGAGGAAACTGCAGCATGAACCCGCAACCATTCATGTGGACCAACGACACAAGAAGAGAAGTCAAAGTCCACCTAAGACCCGAAACCATGACTCCCTAAGTGACCCCACTGGGAGAATTACCGCGAATAAGGTCCAACCTAGAGGCAGGGGACACTCATCGGGAGAGTCCTCTGAAAAGGAAGCTAACAACTCCGAAGGATATTCTAGTAGCAGGGCCGACTCGCATCCTCACGGGAAAGGAAAGAAATGGAAGCATTCCAAAACCCATGGTCCTGAAGAGTTCAAGTAATCCAAACCACCCTCTTTCGATGGAGAGATTAAGAAGGGAGAAGAGGTGGAAGCTTATCTTCTTGGTTTAAAGAAGTATTTCAGAGTCCATGACTACTCTGAAAACTTGAAGGCTCAAATAGCCATGTTCAACCAGAATGGAAAGGCTTCCATATGGTGGGAAGACCTTAGGAATGTGAAAGGAGTCCATGAGAAGGGCTTGTCATGGAAACAGTTTGATAAATACTTCAGGAAGCAGTATATGTCAAAAAAATACATGGCTGGGAAAACTAAGGAATTCTATGAACTTCGGCTAGGGCAGTGCACCATAGATGAATTTGTCAATAAATTCCTTGAAATACTGAGGTATGTACCCTACATAAAAGATGAAAAATAAAAAATGCAGTAGTTCATTAGTGGGTTACCTCAGACCTAGCGAGATAGGATTGAGTTCGACGAGCCAAAGACCTTAGAAGAAGCTATTTGGAAGGCGAGGTATTGTTATGAATAGTTTGGGAGTAAGACAAGACCCCACAAGGACTGGAAGAAGAGGAGTAGTTCTGGATTCCAGAAGAAGGGGCTTAAATCCTCAAGATTTAAGAACTATGAAAAATATTCTAGAAGGAGCCTTCCTACTAGAAGTGTATATCAGAAAAATTTCCCCTCTCAAAGTGGAAATAAATCTTTTAAGACAGTCCCAACAAAGACCGGTAACCTCAAGAAGGAACCCTTAAAATGTTGGGGTTGTGGAGAGTATCATAAATTGAAGGACGGCCCACACCGACAATAGAATAGTAAGAGTGTCTACAATATCCAAGAAGCTATCACCATCAATGATGTGGCTAGGAGCATGCCACGAATATATGCATCCGTAGACAATAATCAAGTGGGCCACCAAGATTCAGTAGTGGAGTTGGAAGGTATGATTGCCAACCACCCAATTTCTATTTTAAATGACCTAGGTTCTAATTTGAGTTATGTAGCCCCTCAGACTGCTGACAAGTGTAAACTGCAACCAATTAGACATGTTAAACCATGGTTGGTGCAATTAGCCACTGGGACCAAAAGAAAGGTGGCAGAGGCCATACTAGCCTGTCAATTCCTCATGGGTGGATTGCCCACCCAAGCGACCCTTAACATACTTCCCCTGGGATCTTATGACTTGTTGATTGGTATGGACTGGTTGGCTGCTTATAAAACTAAAGTGGACTGTTATCATAAAACTTTAGAATGTGTAAATGAAGAAGGGAGAAAGATGACCCTCCAAGGAATTCAGAAGCCTGTCTCCATGAGACAAATATCAGCCCTTCAAATGAAGAATTATTGTAGAAAAAGGTGTTCCTTATATGAAATACAGGTGTTGGAATCCATTGAGGACAACAAACCAAACCTAGAGGACCACCCCATATTAAGAGAATACAAGGACATATTCCTAGAAGAAGTACTGAGTCTACCTCCGAGAAGGGATATTGACTTCTCGATAGAACTTACACCGGGAGTGGTACCAACATCTAGAACGCCATATAGGATGAGCATGCCAGAGTTGGTTAAGCTCAAGCTATAGCTAAAGGAGATGATGGACAAAGGCTACATCCGACCCAGTGTATCTCCGTGGGGAGTGCCGATATTGTTTGTGAAAAAGAAATATGGCACACTCTGACTGTGCATATATTACAGACAACTCAATAAGACGACCATAAAGAACAAGTACCCCTTACCAAGAATCGATGACCTGTTCGACCAATTGGGAGGTGCTTCCATATTCTTGAATATCAACTTAAGATGTGGGTATCACCAAGTCTGGATTAAGGATGAAGAAATCCACAAAACAGCCTTCAGAACGAGGTATGGTCACTATGAGTTCGTGGTGGTGCCATTTGGGTTAACCAATGCCCCCTCCACTTTTATGTGCTTGATGAATAATGTAATCAACAAATTTTTGGACAAATTTATATTGGTTTTCATTGATGATATCCTAATTTACTCCAATAACAGAGAAGAACACGAAGAACATCTTAGGCTCGTACTTCAGGTACTAAGAGAGCATCAACTCTATGCTAATTTTAGCAAATGTGACTTCTTTCAAAAGAAAGTCCATTACCTAGGCCATGTCATTTCTAAGGAAGGGGTGGCAGTGGACCCCGATAAGATCAGATATATTATGGAATGGACTACCCCAAAGGATGTATATGATATCAGATCCTTCATGGGCTTAGCAGGATACTATAGAAGGTTCATAAAAGGGTTTTCCAATATTTGTTGTCCAATCACTACCCTTCAGAAAAAGGGGATCAAATTCATTTGGACATCAAAATGTGAACAAAGATTTTAGGAACTGAAATACCTCCTAGCCCATGCACCCATGCTGAAGATTGTAGACCCAGATAATGATTTCTTGGTGTGTATAGATGCCTACAAGGAAGGACTCAGAGGAGTTCTTATGCAAGAAGGATGTGTAATTTGCTACGCGTCCCAAAAATTAAATGAGAATAAGATCAATTATGTGACCCATGACCTAGAGTTGGCTGCCATAGTACATGCTTTAAAAATGTGGAGACACTACCTCCTAGGAAGGATATTGTGTTTATAATAGACCATTATGGGTTGAGGCACCTGTTTGATCAACCGAAGCTCAATGCCAGGCAAGATAGGTGGATGGCTCTCCTAAGTGAATTCGACGTCGAAATCAAACATATAAAAGGAAAGAAAATTAGGGTGGTCGATGCCCTTAGCAGAAGTATAAAAATGATTCATCTAGAAATAGTAAGAAACTTTGAAGAAGATGTCAGGGAAAGAGTCACAAATGCACAAAATACATATGCATTCTTCAATACCATGACCTCATACCTAAGACAAGAGCCTACAGGACTATAGTATGAAGGCTACCAAATGCTCAAGGAAGGGATGCTGATTTACAGAAATAGTTTGTATATTCCAAACTGCGATGAATTGAAGAGGTTCATAATGGATGAACTGCATAAGAGACCATACACTGGTCACACAGGATATCAGAAGATGATCACGACCACTAGGAAACAATTATATTGGCCTGGGTTAAAGAAAGACATAGCTAACTACCTAGATAAGTGCCTAAAATTCCAGCAAGTTAAGGTAGAGCACCGACATTTAGTGGGATTATTGCAGCCCCTACCGATCCCAAAATGGAAATGGGAAACCATCTCCATGGATTTCATCATCGGATTACCAAAGTAAACCAAGAAAAATGATGCCATCATGATCATGGTGGAAAAACTAAGTAAGTTGGCTCATTTCATTCCTGTCAAATCGACTTGCAAGGCCATAGATATTCCCAACATCTTCATGAAGGAGATATTTAGAATGCATGGCATGCCCAAGGAAATTGTATCTGACCAAGATACCAAGTTCACTTCAAACTTTTGGAAATCCCTATTGGTCAATCTGGAGACAAAATTTCTATTCAACATGACTTATCACCCTCAAACTGATGGACATACAAAAATAGTAAACCAAATAGTAGAGGACATGCTAAGGATGCATGTAATGCATCAGCCTAAGAAGTGGGAAGACTACCTACCATTGGTAGAGTTTTTCTACAACAATGGTTATCAGGAATCCTTGAAGATGAGCCCTCTTGAAGTCCTCTATGGTAGACAGTGCAAGATCCCATTCAGCCAGAGTAATCCAGTGGAAAGAATTACAATCAGACCTAACATGCTGAAAGAAATGGAATAGCAAGTGGTGTAGATAAGGAAAAATCTGAAAATTTCTTAGGACGGACAGAAAAGTTACGTCGACAGAAAGAGAACTCCTAGAGAGTTCAAATCCGGAGACCATGTCTATCTTAGAGTTAGACCCAGGAAGAGTTCTCTGAGAATGGGAGTTTGTGCAAAGTTGGCACCTCGGTATTGTGGACCCTTTGAAGTCTTAGATAGAGTGGGACCTGTAACCTATAGGATAACACTTCCTCCCATAGTAAAGTTTTCCATGTTTCATTATTGAAGAAATATGTACATGATGCTAATCATATAATTGACTGGTCTATGATCCAGGTGGAACTGGAGGGATAATTCATGCCATAACCCCAATGCATACTAGACAGGACCGAAACCTCACTCAGTAATCGAACCATTACATAGGTCAAGGTGTAATGGAAGCACTTTGGCCCATATGAGGCTACGTGGGAAATGGAAGATGCCATGAGACAGACATATCCGATTTTGTTTACTTCTGTACATACCTGTCATGTTGCTAGATAGAACATCAAGGAAGATGATTCCTTTAAGGGGGAGGGAATTGTAACACTCTATTTCCCCTAGTCTATAAATATAACTTTATTTCCCAGGAACTATGGAAAACTCAAAGTGTGAATGTTTGATTTGGTGGACCTTTGTATACAAGTCGATGAATGGAAATCCTGTTATTTTAATAGATAATGGAAACGTCTTGTATGACTAATAAGAAGGGTATGTGCTAAGAGAGACCATGATTTCCAATGGAAAGGTGGTGGAGGGAACCCGGAAGGGTTGCATTAACCTCCACCAAACTAGTACTATGCTAGTTTTAATTTCTCAAGATCAGAACAACCCTCTGATCCAAAATGAATTTTAGTCAGGCTGGTAGGTGGGAAGGCCTCCTCAAAATTTAATGAGGGGATGGGGTAGACATCGATCTGAAGGCTTCCGGAGCTGACCACAGATTGGGATTCGAACCACATGCAATCTTCCTGAGGAAGGCAAGAAAGAAAGCATGGTGTGGGCAGAGACGACCTACGAAGAATACAGATATGAGAGCGGAAACTCTCGAGTCCAAGGAAGGATTGAAAGGGAAAAGTGAGTTCTGATCACAGGGAATGGAGACTGAGTCAAGAGAAGGAGAGTAATCTTCATCCTCATCTATTCTTGTATAGGGAGAAGGTGAGTAACCTTCATCCCTGACTTCCATGAGCTAGAAGTAAGAGATTGAATCGCAAAGCATTGTGGCCTAAGCTCGGGAGTGACCAGTGATAAATCCATTGGGAGTGAATGAGCCTATGGTTGGTTGGAAACGAGCACCCCTCTTAGCATTCACGTCACGTCTTATCATTCTGATAAGTATTTCTTTCATGCTTTGTGCTTCAACCAGAAATAATAAGTGTATGCTTATATTTATATGCCTATAAATGGTTTCTGTATTAAATGATTTAGTCAAGAGTATGCATTCATCCCTTGAGGACTTTTATATCTTCTTGTTTTCCTTATGCTCTAGTTTAATTCCTCGATAATACTCTCCCAAGATAATTTCATCACCATCTTAGAGGCAAGTGAGTACTCCCCTAATTTTAGAGGTTGAACCTCGCAAACACTGCGGGACAAAGTCTATTAAGCTCAGGAGAGGTAGTGTAGGTATGTGCCGAGTCTCTTCAAGGTGGGCAGAGACCGAGACCATATTAAGTTCTAGATTTGAGGAATGAACATAAGGGGTGTGCGGAAAAATCCTTCCAAGAATTACGTTCAAGAGAAAGGATGGAAAACTTTTAATCCTTTCAGAGCCAGTAAAGCTCGAGAAGAATAGCAAAGATTTAAATAACGGAAGGGAATATCCTTTCGATTGGAAGATGAATGAACGAGAATTCATTCGGGAGGTTCCAAGGTCTGTCATGACTGTTAGATTTGAAGAGGGAATTGAGGCGTTCCTTCAATTCTTGCAAATTCCATGAATGTTGGTTATCATCGTGAAGGGGACGGATTCTCTGAAACCCAAAACTCGAAGTAGCGATGTGATCTGAACCATAGATCTAAGGATCTATCGAGACCCTCCTTGACCATCGGATGGGTGAAATCGGGGATTTGTGCATCAAGAGATTCTCACATTGGCATGACTAAACTCCTGAAACCCGAAGTTGCGATGTGATCTGGACCATTAGATCCAAAGTAGTATGATCCGTCAGATTGGACGATCTGAAATATTGGCATTTCGTAAGTCGGGAATGTGGAGGAAGTTGTGACTTGGGAGTTTCAAGTTGCGAAATCCTGATTTGTGAAAGGATAATCTGGACCGTTGGATCTAGAGGAGATACATGGCGAATGATCATGAACTCTGGATGAGGTCATTCCGGGAGAATGCGAAGGAGGAGTTTGATTTTTGAGATCGCCGAAGTCCGGAGAGCCGGAGTAGCTTAGAGTTGTCAGATCACTCAAAATGAATCTGAGACATCGGACCAGGAGAGGAGACATGGCGAAGATCTGAGCATTTCGGGTAAAACCCCGAAGTGACGTATAGTCGTCCGATTTAAGAGGACACGTGGCAGGATTTCGTGGATTCAGAGGAAAAGAAAAGAGGTTTGAGATTTGAAACCTTAGAAGTTTGAAAGCCCCGAGGAAGTCTCGATCATAGATCGAGAAGGGGTTGTTGGACCATTGATCTGGGTTGAAAGGTCAACCACCCGAGGTAAAGGTAGGTCCGTAAATTTACTGGACAGGTGTCCATAAATCGTTAATTCTAGCGGAGTGAGGTACAAAAGGAGGTCGAGTTTGAGATTTCAAACTCCCAGAGTCCAAAATTGCGAAGAGAACCTTGACTGTTGATTCAAAGAGAGAGATGATCTACGATGCAGATAAGAAGGGCATAGATTTGAACCGTCAATTCAAACATTATCGTGAATATCATGAGATCGATGATCCTGTAACATATCAGGGACATAAGTTGCGAGGAGGTTAAAATATCAAGTGTGGACTGGGATCCAAACCGTGGTTTCGTCTAGGGGACACGTGGAGGGAGTAGGAGTATATCGGCCCCAAAAGAAGTTTGACACCAAACTTCTTGTGACCGCACCCGCAATCATGTGGTCATATCCCTAGGTCATATCAAGAGAGGGCCTATCCAAAAAGGAGCTAACACCCATAATTTGAAAAGCGTGCAGAGACAAAAGGCGCGGGTATCACAGGACCTATGCCAAAGGAAGAAAAGGGACCAACGTAAAATTAAATCATGGTTCATTCAGGAGTCGAACTGTAAGTGGATTTGAGGTTCTCCCCTAACTTCCATTGACTAGGATTAGAGATCATTGATAGAGGAATCGACTAATTGAGGAAAAAAAAAAAAAAATTGTCCTGTCGTGGGTGTGTTACACTATTCAAGAAGCTAACTGAGATAAATCTAGCTAGTAGCACCAATGAAGTCCAAGACCCTAAATTGATATTCAACTTGTTGTTTTTAACCAAGAAAGCATTTGATGATCAATTTCATATCTATAAAAGACTGTCATTTGAAAATTTCTATGGCATTCTTGAATATGGTGAAGATGATGTGAAAAACTGGCTAGTCAGTTTTTCGATTAAAATCAAAGATATTCAAGAAGCATTTCACAACATCTCTATTGATCTAAAGGAATTGGAAAGTGAATTATTCAATATAAAAATTTGGCATGAAATCAACGTGGCGCCCATGAGGAGCTACATTGAAGAGTGGTTCAAAAAGGTTGTCGACAAGATTACCAATGAAGGGCAAAGGACACTTCACATGGTTCCCATAACCACCGAGGAAAGCCATAAAAGGACATCAATGAGAAAATGACAAGGCATGGGACACCATCATAGTACATTGATATTGATCACATTCTTTTGTCTTTGTCGATGTCTTCATCCAGTTACTCTAACAAAGCTTTAACCAAGGATTGACAATTTTCTCTTTCTTCTTGCCAGGTCTTCTTGTTTTCCATCATCGACTTTCTTCTTTCTACAAGATTGATTCTTGTACATCTTTTCTTTGTAGTCTGTGGGAGCCCCAATCCCAATAATTATGGAAAACACATTAATATTTCATAGAATATATATTGAACTATATATGTTTTTACAAATTCCAAGACAACTATTTAGGGAAATATTCTCAAATGTATTTTGTAACGTAGTTTATCTGAATATAAAATATTTGAGGTTGTTCTATGGTGATCTTCAATGTTTGGTGTTTTTTTTTAATTTTGTTTTTCTTTTTAAAATTAACTTATTTCCCTATACATGTTGGGTTCATGTTCCTATCTAATATTGTGCATATATTGCAGCTTCCTATATTTCAAAATATGCTTCAATATAGAAAATGTTAAGTCATCTATTTTTTGTCTATTTATTATGGGTTTGAGAAAAAATTGGGAGCTAAAAACACCCTTCAAATTGGAACATGGTTTACATTTGGACCAAAAATAATCTATTAAGATACATTAATATGAATACATTTTAAATAAATATAAACAAAATCTCTTTAAACTTGAACCTGACTTTCTCAAGCTCCTGGATTGGTCACAGGTTCCCAGGTTAGCGGATTTCCAGATCCTCATCTCCATATATATCATCACATCATGAGCACGGCTAACCACCATCCCTTTCAACACTTAGCCAATTATCTCATTGTGGGGTCCCGACTCAGCACTATCGAATTCTTATGCCTCATGTTCCATGATATACATCTTGCACCCAACACTTTCGTGATATACATTTTGCACCCAACACTTCCATTATTTACAATTTGACCCCGGACTCCTGGAACTTGCAAGCTTCACTATACCCGGGTTCAAAAAAAATTCAAATCATTTATCGCTCTCTTCAATCCCTGCCACATTCCTGCCCTTCCCAATGCACATTCATTATGATTTTACTAGTGACAACTCAGCACATAGGTTCGCTTATTGACATTAATAAGCAAAAAATGTGTTCAACCGCAATTTACGAGAGTCCGACCGACCGCCATTGCTTTTCATACCTAGCCAACTCCAGTCCCCAGGTTGGCGCTATTATAAATCTTGCACCCAAAACTTTCATCATCTACAATTATGTGATATATATCTTGCACTGAGAAATTCCATAGTCTACGATTCCTCCACAAATTGGAACATGGTTTACATTTGGACCACAAATAATCTATTAAGATACATTAATATGAATAAACTGTAAATAAATATAAACAAAATCTCTTTAAACATGAACTTGACTTTCTCGAGCTCCTGGATTAGTCGCAGGTTCTCGGGTTAGCGGAATACCATATCCTCATCTCCATCCATATCATCACATCATGAGCCCGACCGTCCACCATCCCTTTCAACACTTAGCCAATTATCTCACCGCGGTGTCCCGACTTAGTGCTATCGAATTCTTATGCCCCATGTTCTGTGATATGCATATTTCACCCAACACTTTCGTGATATACATTTTTCACCCAACACTTCTTTGATTTACAATTCGACCCCAAACTCCTGGAACTCGCAAGCTTCACTATACTAGGGTTCACAAAAGTTTCAAACCATTTATCGCTCTCTTCAATCCCTGCCACATTCCCGCCCTTCCCAATGCACATTCATTATGCTTTTACTAGTGACAACTCAACACATAGGTTCACTTATTGGCATTAATAAGAAAAAAATGCATTCAATTGCGATTTACAAGAGTCTGATCGACCGTCGTTGCTTTTCATACCTACCCAATTCTATGGTCGTCAATTCCTAGGTTAGCGCAACCAAACTCTCATTCCTCGTGTTCCGTGATATACATCTTGCACCCAAAACTTCTGTGATCTACAATTCCATACTTAGCCAACTTTATGGTCACAAGCTTCACTATACCCGTGTTCACAAAAGTCTCAAACCATTTGTCACTCTCTTCAATCCCCGCCACATTCCTGCCCTTTCCAATGCACATTCATTATGCTTTTACTAGCGACAACTCAGCACACAAGTTCTCTTATTGGAATTAATAAGAAAAAAACACATTCAACCGCGATTTATGGGAGTCTGATTGACTGTCATTTCTTTTCATACCTAGCCAATTTTTTGGTCGTTGGTCCCCAGGTTGGCGCTATTATGAATATTGCACCCAAAACTTTCGTCATCTACAATTCCTTGATATACATCTTGCAACGAAAACTTCTGTGGTCTACAATTCCTACAGCTCGCAAGCTTCACTCTACCCGAGTTCACAAATGTTTCAAAGCATTTATCGCTCCCTTCCATCCCTGCTACCTTCACGCCCTTCCCAATGCACATTGGTTATGCTTTTAGTAGTGACAACTCAACACACATGTTTGAAAAAATTGGCATTAATAAGCGAAAACCTCAAGGAAATCTCCCATTAATACGCATTAAACCGCGATTTATAGGAGCCCGAGTGACTGCCATTCCTTTCCATACTTAGCCAGTTTTATGGCCCTGGGTTCCCGGCTTGGCGTTATCAAACTCTCATTCCCTGTGTTTCGTGATATACATCTTGCACCCAAAACTTCCGTGCTCTACAATTCCACCCCGCACTCAAACTCACAAGCTTCACTCTACCCGGGTTCACAAAAAGTTTCAAAGTATTTATCGCTCTCTTCTGTCCCTGCCACCTTCATGCCCTTCCCAATGCACATTAATTATGCTTTGCTTAGTGACAACTCACCACACAAGTTCGAAAGGATTGACATTAATAAGGATTGACAACTCACCTCAAGCACATGTCCCATTAAAACGCATTAAACCACGATTTATGCCAAAACCTCCAGGACATCTCCCATTAATACGCATTAAACCGTGATTTACGGGAGTCTTTGAAGCTTATCGAACTCTCATTCCCCATGTTCTGTGATATACATCTTTCACCCAAAACTTCTGTGATCTACAATTCCACCCCGCACTCCTCGAACTCGCAAGCTTTAAAAGTTTCAAACCATTTATCACTCACTTCCATCTCTGCCACCTTCGTGCCCTTCTCAATGCAGATTATTTATTCTTTGATTACGGATTAATAAGAAAATACCTCAAGAACATATCCCATTAAAATGCATTAAACCGTGATTTACGTCAGATTATATTATCAGATATATTTTTCATATGTTACATTTCATATTATTTTATGGGAAGATTCCATTTTATAATAATTGCTTTGTCCCTGCCATCTATTCCTGGGTAGATTCTTTTTCAATAATTGTAAAGTAAGATAGAAGTTATATCTTAAATTACTAATCAATGTAATTTCAATATAGCTTTTAATATTTACAATTTTCTTATCATTTCATTTCTAAAAAACAATTGAACATAACTTTTTAACATTTTTTAAAGATCTATTCTAATTACCCTTTACTTACGATACTGATAATTTCTGTTTTTTTAACAATATTCCTCGTCTCTCCCCATATTCCAAAAATCATCATCATGAATAATTATAAGCTGTCAACTATCATCTCCATTCTCAAGTCTACTTGGCAGGGACTCAGCTGCCACGCAGCACTTGTTATCCATGCATTAAAAAAACGTCCACTTTCATAATACCTTGAGTTATGTGCATGCATATACTTTTAAGTTCTATGCATATACCTTTGATTAAAATGACTTTCCACGAGTATCGTGCTACCCAAAAGGCATAGGTGCGATGATGAGCAATTATCATGCCCCCTCTTAGTCGTGAAAGGAAATGATCCCCATAAATATCGACATAGTAAGTTTGAGAGTGATTATAAGGAGTGATAGTCAAATAAATATCAACGATTATGTTCTCCTCCAGCTTGCAACACACAAATTGAGCTCTTGCAGTGCTTAGATTGAATTTTCCATGTGCAGGTTTTGTGAGAAGTCACTCTCACACACCATATCCTGTCTTCTCGTCTAATGGATTTCTTGAACTCATGCAAATATGTTCAGGTTAGCTCACCTACTCTGATACCACTTGTTGGATAGCGGAAGAAAAATAGAGAAACTACAAAGCGTAAAACCGAGAACATCAAACCCAGCACAACAACAATCACACAATTGACAGAGTGATTTATGTGGAAACCCAACGTGGGAAAAAAACATTCGACAATGATAGTCGATATTCTTATTATTCAAGGGACAATTACAGTGGCATACAACCATCATCACCTCACAGACACATTGTACTCCATAGTATTGTGTCTTGCTCACACACTCTACAACACATTGTTCATTACTCACTTCACCTATATGGGTATGCTCGTATATATAACATCTCTCAAACAACAAGACTAACTGATTATAATTAGATCCTTCATTTACACAATATGTTCACAAAAGAGTGCATGCATGCACATTCTAAATATAGTTGCATGCATGTGCATGTTGGAAAATTCGTTGACATGTTTCCAACAACTCTAACTTCCAACATGGTTCCAATCATCTTTAAGACCAAATTTACCCAAAAACACAAGATAATTGAAATACTATTTATTTATCCCACACTAAAAGTTGTATCCTCTCAATTATTGCCTGTTCAAAATTTAAACATAGTGTAGTCTTATCCTCTCAATTATTGGCTATTCAAAATTTAAACATAGTCTTTTCAAAGATTTGAAAATGATGTTTTCTTATGATTATAAAAAGTCATCCTCTATTAAGATCATTAAAATATATATTTAATTTGTTTTTATACTTTTATTTAAAGATTAAATAATGTATATCTAATCTATTTAAAAAATAATAGAAATTAAATACATTTATGTTATTAATATTTAATAAAAATTAAACATATTTATGTTATAACAATATTAATAATGGATACTTGAAAAAAAACCATTAAAATAATAACATCCACTATTTAAAAAAAAATAACAAATTCAAAATAAAGATACTCGTTATTAAAAATCTTTCTTTTTATTTAAATAGTTAACCTTATTTAAACTTAAATAGTTAAATAGATAATATCTTTTTCTTTAAAGTGAAATATCACCAATCCTTTGAATGGTTAAATAGATAATAGCTTTTTAATATTTTAATATTTTCTATTTCTAATATTCGAAGTTCAAAGATTATCTTCTCGTGGTGCTGTTGAGGGTGATATGTCGAATATGCACTACGTTAATGGTTGTTGAATATTAAAGTCTTGCCCATTCAAATTTCAAACAACTTTTTCATATTGAGAACTTGGAGCTTGGTAGGACCGATGGAGCTTGTTGTCCACATTTCAAAAACCATTTCTATATTGAGAGAATCTCCGCCCTCTCAAAAATTGTTTCCATATTGAGAGAATTACCAGATGACATGTTCATAACGCTTCCTGAATCTTCTTGTCTTTTGCAACCAATGGTGACCAAGTTACCAGATAGCTCAACCGCTTTTGTCCACAACTATTTCTGCAACTTGGCATTACTGAATATGCATATTCGATCCTATCTTCCTTGCAATACTTTCCAAGTTCCATGGATATGAACCTACCTTCATCATATATTATCAAACACATGATTGACCTGCCAACACATCATCCTTTCTATAGACCCACCTTTCTAACCTGGACACACTGCCCCACCTCAAAATTTTCATTCAAACAACTTTGACCAAATCCGGCCAAACCAACCCAAGTGAACCTTTGTCACTCACCTCCAGGGCATTTACATTGAAGTCTCAATTCTCCACCTTAATATGAACATTCCTTTGACCAAGTCCAACCAAGTCGGCCAAGTAAGCCTTCATCGCTTACCTCTAGGCCCATTTACAATGGAGTTCACCAAGCATTGTATAGGCCTCATTACATGCAATCCATGGACACAATACCATGGGCTACCCAAAAAACATGGACCCAAAAAACCACATGCGTTGACCTAAAAACCAGATTTAACTCATTAACTCTTTCATCGAGTCAAGGTTAACCCAACATACATGCCCCCCCACATATTCAATCTACCTAAATCTATGTCTAGACTTTTCATAGGTGACCTGGTAAATACACATGCCTATCCAAATCTTACAGACATATCCTCATTTACATGCAATCAATTATTATTACAATTCCAAAGTAAATATAATTTTTTTTTCCCACGGTGACTCAACCATCACCGCCTTGCACCTTCTATGTGAACATAGGTGGTGAGACACAATAGACACAAAAAACTTCATCAACCATACCTGTAGTTGAATTTGCTTCTTTTGTGGAGTCCTCTTTGGATGTTTGTTGTCTTTTCCAACAATCCTTCTTGAGATGCCCAGATTTTCCACAGAACGAACATTTTCCCTTACCCTTACTATATTTTGACTTAGACCTGGTTGTACCTTTTTTATCTTTCCTTCATTCTATAGATCGACCTCTAACCACCATTGGTTTCGTTGTTGAGGTTTCCTTACTGTATATTTTCCTCATCTCCTTAGACAATGAAGCTCCCACAACAGTGTCATAATCAATGGCATCTGTTGAGCTGAACCACATAGATGTGACCAAATAATCCCAAGACTTGGGAAACAAACATAATAGTGTAATCGTCCTATCCTCGTCTTCGTATGTTATGTCCATACTAGATAATTGACAAATTAGAGTATTGAAAACATTCAAGTGATCAAGAATCTTCGTTCATTTGCCAGACACAAATGAATGGTACTGAGGGCTCTTGCATCCATATCTTCCCAGTCCTCGTCTGTCATGCTTTTCCATTTCTTTATCTTTCCAGCCAATGCCTTTTGCAATCCTTGTTGCACAAGAAAATCCTGCATCTTGAGCTTCCACAATGAAAATATATTCTTGCCACTGAATTTCTCCACCTCAAACTTAAAACTCTACACTTTCGCCATTAACAGAAAACTCCAAAACCACTGCTTATAAAACCAAGCCTTAATATAGAGAATTTTTCTTACTCAAAGTTGAACCTCAAACCTGAAAAGAATATTAGTTAAAATACTTTAAAGAAAATATTTAATAAATATTTTATACCTCAAAACCTTTTACCAAAACATAAAGGATCCCCCTCTTACCTTGTAATAAAAAAGTGTGATACTCTTCAAATAATTCCACCCACTTAAAAAAAGGAAACGATCCTCCATAAACTATTATAACATACTCCATCCATTAATTTACCATGGCCATCCTCTTACCAAAGTGATCCTCTTATTATCCATGCATGCAGCACATGAATTGAGCTCTTCTAGTGCTTAGATCGAATCCACTTTAAAGTCTTTCCCACGTGAATGGTTCCATTCAAATTTCAAACACTTTTTTCATATTCAGAACTTGGAGCTTGGTGGGACCGATGGAGCTTGATGCCCACATTTCAAAAACTGTTTCCATATTGAGAGAATCTCCTGCCCTCTCTCCCTTATTTAATATTAAAAATTCAAAGAGCATTTTCATATTCGATAATTTATTGTCCTTTCAAACACTATTTTCATATTCAGAAAATCTCATTGCCATAAAATACATTCCTTTGCATAGATGGAAATCTGTTATGTTCCTTCTCTTTTCTTATTTTATTTGATTATCCTTGTCTTCAGTTATCTAATCGTTCCCATCCTCATCTCAACAATGCTTCTGATCACGAGACTCTGCTAGGATTCATGTTTGCAATTACTCCTTATCCACTATTCACTCCTTATCCACTATCCACTATCAATTGGGAACCTTCTTTATTATCCTTGGCCTCCCTTTTGTGTTCTCCACTGTTCACTTATCTAATCCTCGCCATCCTCATCTCAACAATGCTTCTGATCACGAGGCTCTGCTGGGATTCATGTATGCAATTAATCCTTATCCACTATCCACTACTTGGAAACCAAATGCTTCATTCTACAATTAGACATGCATCACATGCAGTTGACGCAGACGTAGAGTGGTTTCTCTCAATCTTGAAAGCATGGGATTACAAGGTACTATCTCTCCTCTTCTCGGCAATCTCTCCTGCCCTCTCCCTTGCCCCGCGTGAATGGTAGTTGAATATTTACTATTCAAAATTCAAATAGAGTTTTCATATTCGAGAATTTATTGTCCTTTCAAACACACTTTTCATATTTAGAAAATCTCAATGGTGAACTCCGGAGTCTTCAGTAAATGGATTTCTCTTCCAACAATTTGTCAGGTGGAGTATCTGAGTCGATGAAAAATCTCAAATGCTCCTCCACTTGAATTTGTCATTCAACAAGTTGTCAGGAGAAGTCCCTAGAAGTGGAGTTTTCAAAGAGCTTGGTGCCACTTCATTTATGGGAAATCTTGGTCTATGTGGACCTTGCGTAGGTTTGTCCCCATGCTCTACTCATAAACATAAAAGTGTTGTGCATTTGAAAATAGTTATCATACATGTTGTTGCATTGGTAGCCACTATTGTATTGTGTTTTTTTATGGGAATCTTGTGGAGACAAAATCACAAGAGACGTGCTCTTAGAGAGATCAAGGCATCTTTAAATGTGGGGCATCAATGAATTTCCTATGCAGAACTCATCATTGCAACAAATGACTTTAGTGATGCCAACTTGTGAGGAGCTGGTAGTTTTGTGAAAGTGTAAAAAGAGATTCTCAATGATGGAACAATGATTTCTATCAAGATTATTAATATGGAAAATGAAGGGGTTCCCAAGTGTTTTGACAGGGAGTGCAAATTTTTATGTAGAGCTAGACATCAGAATTTGATTAAAATCATAACCTCTTATTCAGACCTCCAAATCAAAGCTTTAATATTTCCATTAATGTCAAATGAAAGCTTGGAGAAGTGGTTATACCCAAATGGAGAAGAATAAAGTGGTTTCAGTTTGATTCAAAGGTTGAATATAGAAATAGATATTGCACAGGTGATCCAGAATTGGATCTCGGGACCAAAATGGGTCCGAGAAGGCTTAAAAGTCAAAGTCCTTAGAATAGCTTCAAAATGAATGTGTGCGTAGGCCTCATCGATACGAGCCCAACGCAACTTGAATGGTCTCAAACAGATGTAATATGCTCCATATATCACAATCTATTAGTTTTGCCAAACAGACAAAAAATTGATGACTGTACAGTCCGTACAGTGCCACATGGTCGCTAACTGTACATGCCATACGGTCGTACAACTGATGTGGAAGGATTCATTGGCATGTTGATGTGGAGAGGATGTTGACTGGGAAATTACATGTGAACAATTCAAGGAGTGACATGTGTCACCACTGCAAGGGTGACATGTGACACGTCCATATGACACATGGAAAGCGTGGAAGATACAGTGGAAGGTGACAGAGAAGACACATGGAAGATGTGGATGAATAGGCGATTGACACATGGCATGTGTTCGACAAATAAAATGGTGCCACATGGCCTAGTCCTGGGCTTCCATGTGGCACCCCTCCATTGGTCATTTTCATTGGAAAAAATTGTATCGACTCAAGGAGATTTGAACCCGGGACCTCCGGTAGGGGAGCATTTTGGCATAGGTTTGGCTATCAACCCGCCTACCTGGTGGTGCTTACCTCTATATGGTTTCGTTTGTATATATGTTGCAATATATGATAAGTTTGGCAGAGTAAGAGTTGGGGCCTAGCCCCAGCCCCAATGTATACTATGCGACCACGCTACCATATGACCCCTGGTTCCACGTTATCCACAGTATATACCATTTGGCGTGTGGAATGGATAGACCTTAGCCCCGATCATATGGGTATACACCATAGGACCCGGTTATATTGTTGGCGCGGAGGTTATGAGGGTTAGCCCTAGCTAGTCAGGTTAGCCCACCGACCACTGGGTATAACCACAGGTCGAAGATCAGGGGCTATACCCGTATGTTTGTGCATGGTGGATAATCTTGAGGCCACGTGGGTCGAGCACATATGACCAGAGCCAGGAGATCAAGGGGGGCAGTACATAATGTCTAGCACCTGGCCACATGGAGGCTCCCAAGTGACCAAGAGCCAGTGAAAAAGGGGTTGTGCCTTTAATTTTTGCAAATGTGGGTTTTTGTACTATGTATTAAGATTTTTATGATTTATTCAACAGTTTTTAGAGATTTTTGGTCAATATTGTGGGATATTGGGCCCTTTTTGAGGCCAAATATTGGGGGGAAGTTGGGAGATTGTTACCAACTTCAGGCCTATATAATCCAGATGTTCTTCCAACCATGGAGGAGGTTCAAAATAGGTTTATTTTGAAGGATTGTTGAGCCAAAGTCATTTTTATGAAAGGAAGCCATTGAGGACAACACCTTTGCGGGCCATTTCTGGGAGCTCTGTTCATCGGATTTTAGTGTCGTAAGTTTTGTTGGGTTCTAGAGATATGGTAGAACAAGACCAGATCATTTTGTAACCTTTTTGGCACTATTATGATGTGTTTTTAAATCTTCTAAAAAAAATAAGAAAGCCTCACCCACTGAGACAAAGGCCCGGAGACGTAGGCGAGATTGCCGAACTCCATTATCACTTTGGTGTTTTATGGTTTGTTGTCTTCATGATCATGCTCAGATATGTATATTTCTTTTATGGCTGTCATGTTTCTTTAAATTATTTCTCTTTCATTAATTTCCTAAATGGTAACTTAACACATGCAAGATAACTCAACCATTGTCGTTTAAAAGATATTTTTGGATCAAGTGGTATCAGAGCTAGTTGATGGTTGTTTTTTGAGTTTTCATGATTACCAGGGAAAATATGAGTCATGGTGAAGGCGATCTTGTTGAAGAGAATCCATTGATTGGATTGAGAAAGAGAACTTCTCAAAGCGAAGAGGGACTTTCCAATGATGAGAAAGAGTTTCAAAACACTTTCTTCGCCATGTCGAAGATTATGAAGGTTTTGTATGAGGATTACTTGGAACGGAAGAGACCAAATCTAGGTGAATATTCAAAGATCAAAAGTGAAGAAGGAGAGGATTCTCCTCAAATTCCTCCTTCACCTCCTTCTTCTCAATCAACTTCTTCTTCTTCTTCAAGTTCAAGTTCTAAATCAACTGCAAGAAAACATGTCCATAAACATAAACATGAAATTCCTTTACTAAAACTTGATGTGAAATTTAAATTACCTATGTATGATGGTTAAGTCAATGCAAAGAGACTTGACAACTAGATCAGACAGATGGAGGTTTATTGTAGTGTGCAACAAATCAAGGATGAGGCAACTCAAATCAAGTTGGCATCGCTTAGAATTATAGGTACAAAACTCATCTGGTGGCAAAGCAAGTTGCAAAATGGCACGCAACAAGTGGGTAATGTATTTCCATCATGGAAAAGTTTTATTTCTGCACTTAGAAAGATATTCTATCATTTGAGTTATAAAGAGAAAAATTTAATTGAATGACAATATCTTAAATTAAGAAAGGGACAAACGATGCAAGAATACATGGATGGATTTCGTAAAATGGCATTGATACTAGATATTCCTTTACATACCCAATAAACTATTATGAAGTATATAGGAGGTTGACCTTCACATATTCGAAACAATGTATTTATGTTTGGACCTACTAATCTTGATGAGGTTTATGTTCAAGCTACATACATTGAAGCAGGGAAAACAAGAGTTGGTGTATCAGGGGAATCATCTTCAAGGAAAGAGGACAAAAGGAAGTGGAATGGAAAGAAGGAAAATTCAGTGGAAAGAAAGGAAGAGAATCCCTCTTGCAAGAATTGCAAGAAAGAGGGGCATGATGAGGACCATTGTTGGCAATTGCATCTCGAGAAGAGACCGAAGTGGTTCAAAGAAAGGAAAGGGAGGAAAATAGTTGCAACAACAACACGACCAACAGACTTGGGATCGGATTCAGGTGATGAATCTAAAGTCTCATTGGTTGGTTTGGCAGGCAAAATTGGTGATAAATTTGATTCTATCAGTAAATTGTTTCAAATAAGGGTCATTATGAGGCATACTAAGGTCGACACATTGATAGATAGTGGATCTAAATCTAACTTGATTTCAGAGGAATTGGTTAAACAATTGGTATTAAACACTCATATGCATCATAAGCCTTAGACACTTAAATGGATAAGCAACAATAATCAATTGCACATAACAAAGCAATGCACATTAGAGTTTGCAATTTCATCTAAGTTTGTGGACGAGGTAACATGTGATGTGGTGCAACTCAATGGATGTGGAATGGTCTTAGGAAGTTCTTACTTGTATGATCATAAAGAAATATTCTACAGGGAAAAGAATCAATAAAAGTTAACCAAAGCAGGTCAAGAATATGTGGTTCATGCTCATCATTTAAAGGAAAATAAATCTCTTCAAACAATGGAACAATTAAGAAAGCTAGTTCATGCAAGAAACACACCTATAGCTGTTTCAAATCAAGTAATCGATCTTAAGAAAGAACATGAGATGATTGTAGAATGGAAGATCAATCACACTTTGCTTTAAGATAAGCTAATGTCGTGCAAGTATTATAAACATATTAGCTCATTTGCAGTCATATTTCTGATGTTATCATTAGTAATGTTGTCAACATGGATGATAGTGGCTTCAATAAGATGTGACAGATTACAAGCGGCTAACAATATGTTGTCAGTTATCATGATTGTTTTACGGTTGATCTTAATGAGACAGGTGCACAAGAAAGATTTCAAAGACAGAGAACAAGTTGGGTGACCTATCCTGCACTTGATGATTCATCAGTAACCTTTTGGGGGACCAAAAGGTCTTTAGTGGGGAGGTGTGATATAGAATTGGATCTCGAGACCAAAATGGGTCCAGGAAAGCCTAAAAATCAAAGTGCTAAGAATGGATTCAAAACTGAAATGTGCGTAGGTCTCATTGATACGAACCCAACACAACTTGAATGGGCTCAAACAACCCTCGTATGCTCCAGATATCGCAATCTGTTCATTTTTCCAAATAGGCAAAAATTTGATGATTGTACAGTCTATATAGTGCCATGTGGCAACTCACTGTATAGGCCATATGACAGTACAACTGATGTGGCAGGGTTCATTGGCATGTTGAAGTGGGCAGGTTGTTGACTGGGCAAGTATAGGTGGATGATTCAGGGAGTGACACATGTCACCACTGCAAGGGTGACACATCACACGTCCGTACGACACGAGACAAACGTGGAAGGTACAGTGGCAGGTGACAAAGCAGACATGTGGCAGATGGGGATGAATAGGTGATTGACACGTGGCATGTGTTTGATGAATAGCATGGTGCCACGTTGCCTAGTCTTGGGCTACCACGTGGCACCCCTCCATTGGTCATTTTCATTGGAAAAATTTGTTTAGACTCAACGAGATTTGAACCCGCGACCTTCGGCAGAGGGGGAGTATTTTGGTGTAGGCTGGGATACCAGCCCACCTAACTGGTGGTGCTTACCTCTATATGGTTTCATTTGTATATATGTTGCAATACATGCTAAGTTTGTCGAAGTAAGGGCTGGGGCCTAGCCCCAACCCCGATGTATACCATGTGACCATGCTACCATATGACCCCTGGATCCATGTTATCCACAGTATATACTATTTGGCATGCGGATTGGATAGACCTTAGCCTTGATCGTATGGGTATACACCACAGGACACAGTTCTATTGTTGGCGGGGAGGTTATGGAGTTTAGCCCCGGTCAGTCGGGTTGGCCCATCGACCAAGGGGCATAATCGCAGGCCGAAGATTAGGGGCTATACCCATATGCTTGTGTGTGGAGGATAAGCTCGAGGCCACGTGGGTCGAGCACATATGACCAGAGCCAGAAGATCAAGGGGGGCAGTGCATAACGGCTAGCGCCTGGCCACATGGAGGCACCCAAGTGACCAGGACCCAGTGAAAAAGGGGTTCCACCCTTGATTTTTGCAAATGTGGGTTTTTGTACTATGTATTAAGATTTTTATGATTTATTCAACAGTTTTTAGAGATTTTTGGTCAATATTGGGGGATATTGGGCCCTTTTTTAGGCCAAATCTTGGGGGTAAGTTGGGAGATTGTTACCAACTTCAAGCCTATATAAACCAGACGTTCTTCCATCCATTGAGGAGGTTCAGAATAGGTTTATGATGAAGGATTGTTAAGACAAAGGCATTTTTTTGAAGGGAATACATTGAGGAGAGCACCTTTGCGGGCCATTTCTGGGAGCTTCGTTCATCGGATTTGAGTGACGTCAGTTTTGTTGGGTTCTAGAGAACTGGTAGAACAAGACCAGATCAGTTTGTAACCTTTTTGGCACTGTTATAATGTACTTTTAAATATTAGAACATAAATAAGAAAGCCTCACCCATTGAGACAAAGGCTCGGAGACGTAGGCGAGATTTTCGAACTCCGTTATCACTTTGGTGTGTTATGATTTTATGTCTTCATGATCATGTTCAGATATGTATATTTCTTTTATGGATATCATGTTTATTTAAATTCTTCTTCTTTCATTAATTTCCTAAATGGTAATTTAACACATGTAAGATAACTCAACCATTGTCGTTTAAAAGATCTTTTCAGATCAACATGCCATGACATATCTTCATCATCATTGTTTCATGCAAGTAATCCATTGCGATTTGAAACCTAACAATATCCTTCTAGCTGAAGATATGACAACATACTTAATAGACTTTGGCATTGCTACCATATGTTTTGAAAATGATAAGGATTTGACTTTCATTTCCACACATGCACTTAAAGGATCAACAAGGTACATTCCTCCAGATATTATTTAAACTAGATATCATATTAATCAATGTTATGAGTTTCTTATATTTATTTAACACTGTGAAATAAAAACCTTAAGATGAGGATCTATGAATGAAAAATATGGAATGGGTAGACAATTTACAACAAAATGTGATGTTTATAGCTATGGAATACTACTATTGGATATGCTCACTAGAAAGAAGCCAACCCACAACATGTTTGTGGAAGGAATGGACTTGTGGAAATGGGTGTGGAGTCATTTTCCAAATGGAGTAAGAGAAGTGGTGGACACGGGTCTACTGAGAATGACTGGTACATGTATTGAAGAAGATAAGGACCTCAATTGCCTCAATCAACTAATAAATATGGGTTTTCTTTGCACAAATGAATCCCCTGAAGGATGACCTACTATGATGGATATTTTGAGCACACTACAAAGCATCAAAGACACTTATCTAAACCTCGTTCCAAAATTTCAATGAGATATAACATATTTGTGAAGCAGTACAAGAAGTACTCTCAACAATACTAATTAAGGCCAAATTTCATCAAGTTCATCGACATGATAGTCCATTGTCATTAATTCCATCTAGTTTAAGGCTTATTACCCTTTCCTTCTTTGTGTAGAAATCTATGTTTGTGAGGTATGTGTGACTCATGGTGTTTTGGAAATGTGTTAATTATTATAAAATTTCCCATCATATCTTAGGAAAACTTTATAATCACTATCTTTTCTACATTTATAATTTCTACATTTATAATTAAATGCATTGAACTTTTCTTTTATCAAATACATCAAGAGTTTTCAATTTGTTTTAAATGATTTGAAAAATAGACATTTATAATCAAATGCATTACACTCTTTCTTTATTAAACACATAATAATTTTGTATTTGTTTTAAATGATTAAAATATTAGAAAAAGTTTTTAGTTTCCATAATTATTAAAGAGAATATCTTGATTAATATAATTATTGAAGTGGATATTTTCATGGACATTATGTTGGTTGAATATGTACAATTAAAATGTTGTCTATTATATTTCACTTTTGAATATCTGTATATTGCATATGGGATGGAGTTGATATCAGTGATAAAAGAACAAGGGTTTAAAAAATTGGGATGTTGTTCGATTCAGATAAATTGGGAAACCAGTTATGCTCATTGTTTTTATTAAATAATATTTTTTTTAAACAATTTGTATTATTAACTAGTGATGCGAGATGGTATTGGTTAAATGTTCTATCTTTTGTGTTTTTTGGCTAGAATTCGACGATGTAAATCTGGACAAAATTGCAATTTTATGTTGTTTAAATTGTATTTTTGAACATGTGGGCTTAATGGTTAAGAACATGTGTTTCCTCATAAGAGGTCACAAGTTCAAATCCATAGGTGGGTAGGGTATGTATACCTTCGTAGACTTTACCAGTCAAAATCGCTAGGCAGAGGGGGTCTCATACACCAATTTGGTGTTTGGCTTGGTGTGACCTTAAAAATACATTATTATTATTATAAATGGATTCAGCGTGCTAAAAACCACCAGGACACTTTGATTATACAAACTTAGCCACTTAAACTTGCAGATTCAACCATTCTTCGCCAAATTTCAAACAAAATTAGATGAAAAAATTGCAAAAAAAAAGCCAAAAGATAAAATGTTTAGACTATAATTTTTTCGGTTTACTACGAAGGAGGTGGAAAATCAAGTTTAATAGTAAACCAAACTTTATAATTATAATGATATGTTTCAACATAAAACATGGGAAACTAATTTTCTACATAAATTTTTATTATAAAATAATAAAACAAAAATGTTCTTTATTATAAAATAATAAAACAAAGATATTCTTTATTATAAAATAATAAAACAAAGATATTCTTTATGATAAAATAATAAAAATATTTTTTTATAAAATAATAATATAAAATATTTTTTTCTTAAAAGGTCTAAAACTCATAAGCGATGTGCGATTAATTTCATTCCGCCTAGAATATTATACATCTAGAATATTTTTTTATAAAATAATAATATAAAATATTTTTTTCTTAAAAAGTCTAAGACTCATAAGCTATGTGTGATTAATTTCATTCCACCTAGAATATTTTCCATCTGTCTCACCAAAACGTAAATTCTACTTAAGAAAATCATAAATGATGTAGATTATTTTTTTAAATGGCAAATATTAATATTTCTTTCTAAAAGAATAGAACTGTAATTAACCACTAAATATCAAATATATATGTTTTAAAAGGTGATATTCTTAAGAAAAAAGAGTTATAAATGGCTATTGAATATCAAGATATATGTTTAATATATATGTTTAATGTTTTTTTAACATTAAAACAAATATTTTTATTATTCATTATGTTTTATTATTCATCATGTTGTAAATTTGTAAATTAGGAATAATATCATTTGATAGTTTTAAAAGAAGGAATGAAAGGAATATTCCTAGGAATATCTCTTAAAATAATTAAAAAATATTTTATCAAATGTATATCAACAAAGTTGGCATAAAACCCAAAGCACATGTATATCAACAAAGATGGCATAAAACCCAGAGCATAAAACCCAAAGCACATGTATATCAACAGAGCTGGCATAAAACCCAGAGCACAGGGCAATAAACCCAATAGGTATTGTAACACTAACTTAGGTTATTTTAGCTTTACTATTGTAACACTAACTTAAATTCATTTTAGTTGTAGATATATAAACCATTAAGAAAAATAAAATAAAGAAAATCCAAGATGGATCTATGTTTTATATATATATATATATATATAATTAATGTAAATAATTGTGAACTATTTTTTAAATATTATAAACATTTTTAATAATGATTTTGTATATTAAAGTGAGGTTATATTTATACAAATGTCAACTCCAACGTTTTCAAATAGATGATAAATGAATTATGTAAATAATTTTATGTAAAAAAAAATTGCATGTTATGTTGAACATAATCTCTTGTTAATTTTGCAAGTGTCCTTCCAATGTACTTAATCATTTCACGTTTATAAGTCATGATGTGATTAATTTTTTCTTTTGGCAAGTGTTTTTGAAAATTTTGTTATATAGGCTAGTTTTTAGATTATGGTTAAGTCTCTTATTTGAAATACAATACTCTTGTAGTTAATCTTTTTCGATTATGTGGCAGATATAAAGTAAGAATTGGATGTTTTACAGGGAATTCATGTGAATTGACAATGGATTTTTTTTTAGGGTGAACAAATGGAAGACCAACCTATGTTGTCCAACTATAGCATATGCAAAGACTCAACCATCGTTTTGGTAATGTAATTACATGAAGGAGAGGCGATTCCTAGAATTTCTTTAACTTCAAACCTTGTTTCATTCGAGAATGTAGTTAGAAACAAATCTTCTAATTTTGTTTCTCTAAACTATCCTCTGTTGAGTTTGTATATTGTGGATAACTCTGAAGCAGTGCCAAAGATGGAGGTCTTTGATCTGGATGCCAAAGAGTTAATTTCATTTTGCAAATCCTCTTCGTTAACATGCAAATTCAATGGTTTTTGGCCTTCTACTTTAGATTTGTACCAATGGATTTATTCAACCTAGACAAAATATTGTGAGGTTTATCTCTACTCTAAGGGTTTCTTTATTGTTAATTTTTCCAATCTTGTTGATTATAAAAAAGTATTAGAAGAGGGCCCTTGGTTTTGTCGTAGAGTGGGCCTTTTTGTTATTCCATTGTTTCCCTTTTTTAATCCTGCCACTGTGTCTATATCAAAAATACCCATTTAGGTTCAACACCCAAAATTCCCCCTTCATTTTTTCATTTATCCACTTTTAAAGATATTGGCAATACTTTGGGAAATTACATAAACATAGATCTAGAGTGGGTTATGTTGTTCCTGAGACTGATTTTAAGGCTCAAAGAATAATGTCAGGCATCAAAGATTTTAAATGAAATGTTTTTATAAGTGCTTTCTTCTACCTTTAGTTTTTTTAAGAAATAATGTTTAAATCAAATTTATGATAAGATAGTTCAAAGGTTGTATCTTGTTATCTGGGTTGTAATTTTAATTTCAAAAGATGTAGAAATGATTAGAAAAATTGTTAAAACAAAGCTATGTATCGATTGCAGATAAGTCTCACCTTGTTTGGAGTAGAAGAAAAGTAGAAGATGTACCCTTAATGGCAAGTAGAAGAATGCAACAATTCACACAGGTCACAGGTCTTGTTTTTAATCACAGTAATAACAAAGGAAACATTGTTACTGAATAAAATTATGATATATTATGATCACAATAGACATATTACTAAATTGTAATCATTCACTCTTCAAGAACTACATAAACAGATTGATAAGATATGGAAACATAGAGGAAGCACATAACTCAAATGGAACGAAACTTAGAATCTTTGTTTGCACTGGTATTAATATTCAAAAAGGTTTTCTCTTTTACATTAGGCTAGAAGCAACCATGAATAGATCTAAAATCTATCTACTTATACAAAATTGTCTCAACTAAAAGTAGTTGGACTTTCCACAATATCTTATCTAAAAAAAGAATACAATATGAATGGAATAACATAATGCAGATATTGTTGAGTTTTGACTCGATGTGCTGGTGCTTTATATGTTTCTTCATTTTCCCCCTTATGCACTCGCTTTCCTTTGTTCATTGAACTGGGTACACATGTCCATCAAGGCTATCACGAATCTCGAAGGCTCAAACTTCTCGTTCAATTCAAAGGAAAACATATTTTTTTGTACTTGGGGTAGCTTCTCTTGGATCTTGCTTACTTCTTGGGCTCTGATTTGATACTATATATTTGGATTAACCAACAATTCATTTATTTTGAGTCAATCAATATGATTCATCTATTGGATGGTAGATTGAATATTTTCCTTATTCTTTCTAGAGTTTTTGTGATTCATTTCTATTCCAGAATTCCCCAATGCCTCTGAGATATTATTTTCTTCAAATTCAATCAATTTTTTATTTCCAGAAGATAATGTCTCCAGACAAGCCTCCTTTCCATCTCTCGCAAGTTTCTTTCTTTCTTCCATATTTGTTTCCCAAACATTCAAGACCATTTCACCCTTCACTTGTTCATAATGTGAGAAAGGGGCGAGACCAGGGATATTGGCTTTCTGCCTCCATATGATAAATTCATGAAACTTGGACCTAGCTGCACATACATCTTT
Source organism: Picea sitchensis (assembly GCA_010110895.2). Taxonomy (NCBI): domain Eukaryota; kingdom Viridiplantae; phylum Streptophyta; class Pinopsida; order Pinales; family Pinaceae; genus Picea; species Picea sitchensis. Next base: position 165,680 of record SNQJ01S0009193.1, on the reverse strand, counting down.
TTCTTTTACATAAGTACTTTTCAAAGAAAGATTTATTGCCGGATAGAATTTCTGAATAGTATCCACCTTCTGATATAGTTCCTACTGGACAACTTCCAACTTCTCATTGATTTTTGATGCTTGTGTTTTGACAGTAGTGATGTCTATTGTTGTGTTCTCTGTTACGGCCAATTTGGCCTGCAACTGTTCTATCAAATTGTCCCGCTAAGTGATCAAACCTTTACTAGTCTATGAAATCCAGTAAATCAACTCAATTTTATCATGTAACTACTTCATTTGATGTTGATAATTAACCCTGATTTGTTATATGTCTTGATTCATTTTGCTTCTGACAATTTTTTCTGTACTATGTATTTCATTATGCAATTGTTCCACCAAGAGATATTTTTGTTGCAGTTGTTTGGTCAGATTTTCCACTGACCATTGATTGGCAGTGGAAAAATACCCTAGTAAATTTCCAACTTCCTTTGCAAACTTAGGATCATCTTGGTCTTTCCCATCATACACTAATCTTTTCCTTTTAGTGTCTACTCCATCCTTTTTGCTGATTTTCTCTTTTTATAGTAGCTTTCCATTTCTATATGAAAAAGAAACTTGAGGGAGGCATTTCTTCAGGCAAGGTAGGAGTAAGATCATCTACATGAATGAGCTCTGAACTAGGAGTTCCGAAACTGGTCTATAAAGGGGTTAATGAGGGAATGGGAGAAAGAATTGTTGTGGATATTTCTGGACCTATTGTATTTGGGGTGCCAACATGAGCAGCTGGTGTTGAATGAGAAACAACTTGTCATTGATTCATGAATTTTCAAACTGGTATAACATTTGTTGATCATTAAAACCTAGCAATGATGATTTTATATCTTTAAATAACCCTTCAAAACTTTTCGAAACCTCTTCAAATTTTTTCTTAGTGGAGCAACTTGGCTTAGATCTTATGGGTTTAGCTTCCTGTGAAGATGGCATGGTATTTGAATCTCCTTGTAAGATCTTAGGAAAACTCTTTCATCTATGCTTTTGGAAACTGAGGAAACCAACCTATTGGTTAGGAGGCAGAGTCTGTAATCTACTTTGAACTTCTTCATAGGATCTAACTCCCCTGAAAATATCATCATAAGGAGACTCCCCGTGGATGTATCATTTCATGTTATATTGAGCCAAATGATTCTCTATAACTTTATGTGGATCATTTCTCTTGAATTTAATGTCAAATAATTTGACATCTTCCAGGGCTACAACCTCGACTTTGAAATGACCAAAATCTAACAATGTAAACATACCAACCTGAATGGGGAAATTCAACCATACCTTTTTCTGAGAAGCCTTTAATTCATTGGTGATACCTCCTACTACTGTTTGCTATGCTACTTCTCTGCATACCAGTCTATCGGGTAAAAATTGTGGAAGGGCATGAGAAGGAATGAAACAACCAAAAACTCTAATGTAGAAGAAATTATCCTCGATGAACCAGTCTGCAAGTGTGCCTAAGTTTCCCATAATCTTCTCTGAAATATTGGGTGGTGGGTGGCCATAGATAGCTATGTGAATAGGTACCACTATGCTATGACATATTTCATAAAAAAAATCTTTAGCATTTTCTTCCCATAGTTTGGAGTGGTATAAATGTATAGGCTCAGAACTAGTCGACTTCCAAATCTAGTTCATCAGGGGGAATGGGGCCATGAAACAAATGGCATCCATGATATATGTAGACATGTAAAAAGGAGTAGGTTTCCGTTTCGATTTCAATGATTGATACTAGAAACTTTCCTTAGACAGGTTATCAGACAACATTTTAGCCCAATTGAAGGTATAACCATTGGCTACTTCATTCAATATGGATATGATCTAGGTGGATATCGGTGGCCAACCACCTTTTCTAACTGGCTCCAAACATTTTTCTAGCAATTTTGGCAATTTACTATTTTTAACAGGTTTTAACTTCCAGGGCCATTTTGAGGGCCTAAATAAAGTTTTTTTGGGATCGACCCAACTCAATGATAGTCAAAGTCATGATTGAGGCCAAAAAATGAATATCTTCGATGATACCTTTCCAACGGGCTATCATACACCTAAAACGGAGATTGTATGGAAAAGTTACGACCCCAGGAAGTTAATCTACTAACTTACCCAAACAGGGTCCACATGACTTTTGGTGCTTCATCTCCTAGGGTTAGGTTTTTGGATGTCTAGGGTTTTTGGAATTCCTATTTATTGTAAAAAGGCCTTCACAGCCTCATTGTAATCATCTTCTTGTGGATGCGAGTAGTCATCACATCTCTTCTCAGAGATAAGCTGCCACCATTCTAGCGAGTCTTTGACTCTTTCACTCTGTATTTTTACAGTCTCTGTACATTTCTTTGATTAATAGAAATCATGTATTACTGTATATATGTGTTTATGGTAGAATCTCTGATACATTTCTATTATATTATTGAATATCTACGATATCTCTGTGCATTTCTTTATTATATCTTTTTTCTCATTTTGTGCCGAAAATAATCCGGATCAGTGGTATCAGAGCAGGCTGCTCTTGATCGTTTTTTCAGTGCATGTCCCCGACAAGGTCCGAGTATAGAAAGTTGGGTCTTGATCTTGTCTCTCTTGAAGAAAATATCTCTCGCACACCCAAGAAACCCTTAATGGAAAAAGAAAAGAAAAACGGTGGAGCAGACGATCACATCAATCTGTTGCTTGAGCAAGCTCTCATGCGACAGAGGGACGAAATGATGGAGATTTTTTCCCACATACTTCAAAGCCTACCAATAGTAACAGGTGCATATTCATCAAGCGACCACTTTGGAGGCACCTCACTTTTCAAGGTACAAGTTAATTTTGATATTCCTGTATTTCAAGGATAGATAGATGTAGAAGCCCTAGACAAATGGTTAAATATGCTAGAAGGTTATTTCTCTGTTCACAATTTTTTTGACAAAGAAAAGATCACCTTCGAACTCCTTAAATATCTCCCTCATGTCAAACATTGGTGGGAAAATTATTGGGAGAAAAGTTTCACAGAGGAGTCTAGAATATATGGGGCCGACCCTATTTGGAATTTTTTTGTGGATGCAGTAAAGGAACAGTATTACCCTGTTGGAAACTATGAGGACCAATACATGAGATGGACCACACTGTGGCAAGAGAGGGGCCAAACAATTCCAGAGTTCACCAATACCTTCCATACCTTGCGAACCAAGCTAGGTATCAAAGACTCCGAGTGACATTTGGTTTTGAAATACCTCGGGGCTCTACACAGATACATCCAAACTGAAATGGATTTTCTGGACATATCATCAGTTGGTGTTGTCTATTGATATGCTATTAAAATCGAGAAGAAATTTAGGCACCAGAACGAATGAGATTTTGGGACTGCAAATACGCAACAACCAAAGTATGAAAAAGACAACCCTAACAAACAGTCTCCCAAAAACTAGTCCAAGCCATAGGAAAAGAGGGATCACGGGAAGACAAAGAAGGACACCGGGAAATGGTGCAATTTCCACAAAATTCCCTAGCACAACACCGATGAATGTCACTCAAAACAGTCATTGGTGGTCGAGATCAAAGACAAGGAGAAGAACCCTAGTTTAGAATCTGATTCTGAAAATATTGCTAAAAAATAGATCATTAGCGTAGACCCCACTGCTATTTTTGCGACCACAATAATTCAACCAGAAGAACCAATAGATCCTAAAGAGGGGGAGCACCTTTTTCATTCACATATGTGGGTGAAGGGTACCCCACTTCATTTTATTGTTGATAGCGGAAGCCAGAAGAACCTCATCTCAACAGAGGTCATCAAACAGTTGGGATTGTTGACAACACCACACCCGCAACCATACAACATTGGGTGGCTTCGCCAAGGACAAGATATTTGTGTCAGCCAACAGTGTATATTGTGATACGACATCTATCCCTTAAAGGATAAGGTATTATGTGATGTTTCCCCACTGGATGTCTTTGATGTTCTCTTGGGCCATCCATATATGTGGAAGCGCCATGTTGTTTATGAGTCTTGACCCCGCAGTGTCATTGTTACTTTGGGGGGTCATCGCTACAGAATACCAGAGGTAGTTCCGACTAGTGTTTCACCTAAAAAGTGACACAAGGTAGTATCTCATACTGCAAAATTTATCTTCTTCACAATCTGTTCAAAAGAAGAACAGAAGGACACTGCAACCACTACAGCCTCGCCCCAAGCACCTTCTATCCAATAGAAGCAGATCGACAAGGCTGCTGCAAAAAGCAAAGATTCCTTCTACACACCGTCCTCTCATGTATCTCGACTTGTTGAAGAACCTCAACCTCAACAGGTTCATGACAGACTTCCACAAACTAAGCAGCGCGACATCTACAACAAGGCAAGCAGCTCACTAAGATGCAGATTCAACAAATGTTTTTCCCTCTCCCCCNTTCCTAAAGAGGGAGGATTGATCCAGGTGGATATCGATGGCCACCCACCTTTTTTGACTAGCTCAAAACAGTTTTCTGGCAATTTTGGCAATTTACTATGTTTAGTAGGTTTTAACTTCCGGGGCCATTTTGAGGGCCTAAATAAAGGTTTTTCATGATTGACCCAACTCAACGTTGGTTGATTTTGAATTGATGTACTACTTCTACTACTCTAGCTACTGATGTTTTGTCTTCCTCTGGTAACTATAATTTCTTTTGACAAATCCTCAAATGTTATCTCAAATATACGTGATGCACATGGGTTCGTGGAATCGACATAGGATACAACCTGAGTAGGAATTAACGACTCTTCTCTTATAAGATTGAATTGAAAATCCTCTTCCTCTCCTTCTGTGTGCGATATTTATATGATCTAGATTCTTGCACATGGTTATATCCTCTCATAGTCACTATGTTTCTCTCCTTTCTTGATCCAGGTGGATATCAGTGGCCACCCACCTTTTCCAACTGGCTCAAAACAATTTTCTAGCAATTTTAGCAATTTACTGTTTTTAGCAGTTTTAACTTCCGAGGATATTTTGAGGGCCTAAATGAAGGTTTTTAGAGATATATCTTCCCAATTATTTTCTAAGTAATGATTTATCCCCAAAAATAAATCTCCTCGACAATACCTTTCCAATGGGCTATCATACGCCTAAAACAGAGATCGTATGCAAAAGTTACGACGCCAGGAAGTTAATGTACTAACTTACCCAAACGGAGCCCACATGACTTTTGGCACTTCATCTCCTAGGGTTAGGTTTTTGGATGTCTAGGCTTTTTGGAATTCCTGTTTATTGTAAAAATGCCTTCAGAGCCTCATTGTAATCATCTTCTTGCGAATGCGAGTAGTCGTCACATCTCTTCTCAGAGATAAGCTGCCACCATTCTAGCGAG
>SNQJ01S0009193.1:145378-160284 GCA_010110895.2 Picea sitchensis | reverse complement strand
CATTCTAGCGAGTCTTTCACTCTATATTTTTACAGTCTGTGTACATTTCTTTGATTAATAGAAATCGTGTATTATTGTATATATGTGTTTATGGTTACATCTATGATACATTTCTGTTATATTATTGAATATCTGTGATATCTATGTGCATTTCTCTATTATATCTCCGTTCTCATTTTGTGCCGAAAATAATCCAGATCAGGCTACCCACTCAACTGAGAAATGTGCAGGGATCTTTTTCCCAAATAGACGACAAAGAATCATGGATATATATAATATATGAGCATCTAAGGAAGCCATGGAATACATACCATGAGCATCGGTTCTGAATTTATCTAGATGTCCCCACCAGGACTTGATTATATCATGGCCATTTCTACTGTATTAAGCGCATTCTTTTCTCTCAAAATCTAGGAGAAATGTTGCATTGTAAGTATATTTGGGTGTAGAAGAAAGCTTATACATTACTTGTAGGTTCTCTGATCGAAAAGAGCTGATGAAATTCTACTGGTGGCTGATGACGCTTCTGGTTTGAATGTCTATGTGTTCCAAATCCCAACGTATCATATCATTGTAGGGTATAATCCTAGGCTGTGCAACAACCTTATGCAATTCTGACTGTTCTACCAATCTAAGCTTGGATGAAAAGGACTCGTTGTCTTCCTTGGCAGAATCATTTGGATAGTTAATAATCTCACGTTCTAAGATATCATAAACCTACTTCCAAGACTTAATGGCATCTGTAACTCATGGAGTGTTGTCTGATAAAACATCTATATTTGGATTGGAATCATCACCTAATGCATCTTTCTTCCTCACAGCTTTTTGTGGCGCTATAATCCTTAAGGAAATACAATTATTCTGCTTGTAACAAGAGAAGTTTGTAAGCTCTTCACTGAATGAAAAACTGCTAATTGCAAATGGTAAAATGACTTGAAATTCACAATGTTTTATTCATAAAGTCTATCAATCTTCGTGTAGATTTACTGACGAAGAATTTATTAAAAATTTAATGGAAATTATTACCTGGTGATTCACAATCTTTATTAAAATCATTAACTTTAGCCAATCATAAATGTAATTCATACTTTGGTGTTTCAACATTCAGAGGTTTTGGATGTGATAGGATAGAAATCCTCCGAAGGTCAAATTCGCGGAGAAGTTAATCTCTAAGTAATCGCTTTTATGTTTTAATTAATCATGTTTTAAACATTTTGTTAGCCTTAAGTAATTTGAAAGTTCAGTATTCGGGGGATTTGGATGAAGAATGATAGAAATCCTCTGAAGGCCTAATTCACAAAGTCTTTAATTAATACTTAATCATGATTAATTAAAGTTGTTAACTATTTTATTAACTCTTTGAAACACTTTTTACCTTTCTGTAATATCCAATGCTTTGGTGCTTTGATACTTTGACGATTGTGAGCTCAATCTTTGTTTAAAACTCCTAAAGGGAAATCTCCCGGAGTGATGTGGCAAAGATGATGTCATTCTTGATGACATGTCAAGAAAGGAAAAGGTGGCACATGCCACTTGAAATCGTGTGAATCATCTGACGAAAATATTAAAAATAAGTGCCACGTGTCATCCCAAGAAGAGATTTTAAATGACGCGTGTAATATGACTTGTCTGTAAGTCCTTTAGAAATTATCATGAGGAACTGTCTTAAGGACTTCGGGACTTTGGGGTTTTTGTTGTTTAGATTTCTTGGAACATCCGAAGCGCGAATCACCGAAGCGACCGTTAAATTTTTTCTTTGAAACTCAGGCATCTTTTATATTTCAGAGATCACAAAAATAGAAAAATTCATTGATGGTTGTTATTGTAAGCGCTTTATTAATATATAACGACCAATGAATTTATTTTAAAAAAAAAGTAATTTCCTAATATTTTTTTCTTTTTAGTAAAATTTTATTTTTAAGAGGTAAAAACAAAAGAATCAAGGTTAAAAATTATAAGTGTTCTAACATAGGCTCCATCTAAGGATTGTAGCTCCCTATGAAGCACGAAAGAACAGTATACCAAGTGCCTTTATTGGGTAAATGGAGTCATTATTTCTTTTTTGAAAAACATTTTCTAGTTTTATTTAAGAATTAATCATTCATAGAAAAATGAACTCATCCTAATCCAAAATCTTTAAAACATACTTAATGATTGATCTCAAGTTAGGCTACTAAAAATTTCCTTTTCTTAAAATTGATTTTGGAATTGTTTAAGATAATCAAAATAATTTTAACAAAAATATCAAGCTCCGACGGACTTTGTTCACTTCAAGGTTAAGCACATGTAACATATTTATTTAGGGAATCCCTAGTTCGTTCAAGATGTAAATATCACCGAAAAGAGAGCTAGATAACATAGTATGATATATAGATGTGTATGAAAACCTTACAGATATCATAGATATTGCTTCACTATTAGTGAGCCTGTTCAGTACCCTGGTGAAGTTATCTACTTCTCCCATTGAATTTCCTTTCACCACTTCAATTAACAATTTTGCATTTTGCTGAGATGAGGACAATCAATATACAAATTTTCTTTCATTGTCTCTTTTGGACAAGATGGGGGCAATCGAATTATGAATTTCCTTTCACCATTTGTCTTGTATTTTAACATTTTGAAGTGGGGGAAATCAATTTGTATGTAACNTTTTGAAAAACATTTTCTAGTTTTATTTAAGAATTAATCATTCATAGAAAAATGAACTCATCCTAATCCAAAATCTTTAAAACATACTTAATGATTGATCTCAAGTTAGGCTACTAAAAATTTCCTTTTCTTAAAATTGATTTTGGAATTGTTTAAGATAATCAAAATAATTTTAACAAAAATATCAAGCTCCGACGGACTTTGTTCACTTCAAGGTTAAGCACATGTAACATATTTATTTAGGGAATCCCTAGTTCGTTCAAGATGTAAATATCACCGAAAAGAGAGCTAGATAACATAGTATGATATATAGATGTGTATGAAAACCTTACAGATATCATAGATATTGCTTCACTATTAGTGAGCCTGTTCAGTACCCTGGTGAAGTTATCTACTTCTCCCATTGAATTTCCTTTCACCACTTCAATTAACAATTTTGCATTTTGCTGAGATGAGGACAATCAATATACAAATTTTCTTTCATTGTCTCTTTTGGACAAGATGGGGGCAATCGAATTATGAATTTCCTTTCACCATTTGTCTTGTATTTTAACATTTTGAAGTGGGGGAAATCAATTTGTATGTAACATACAAGGGATGATATTTGTTTAAAATCTTTAAGATGAAAAGAATGTCTGTCAACAATTTTAAGAATACTCTGAGACTAATTTTCTTCGAATTTTCAGTACACCTTTGCCTATAGGAGAAAATTTTGGGAATTTTAATCATTTCAGGGATAAAGCTTGAGCAAGTTTGTGAGTTTAAAATCTTATATCAGAGCTAAAATTATTAGGATTAACCTAGACATACTTTTTCAATTAAAATCAAAGGAACATAAAGATTTCTGCCTAATCTTGTTTTGAAAATATGCTTTTGAGTTTTCAGATTCAAGGTAAGTCTCTTTATTTCTATGAAGACTAAAAGGATGAGAAAGGAGAGATAAAATCTGAAGTGGAAAGAACCCAAGGAGATGTAAAAAAAACAAATCAAGGATTCAGAGGATCTGAATAAAAAATGTCCTAATCCCACACAAGTTTGTGTATTAAGTTCATATTTCTTTCGAGTTTATTTATTAATATTATTATTTTCATTTTTTATCTTAGAGATGGGTTTAGAATTTATCATCATGACACTTCAAGTTATAATTTTATATATCCCTGATTTTTAGGTCAGGTGATAATATCATCATGAGAGAAACTTCCTTCACATTTATTTCAATCAAAAACTTATTTTTTAAATTTTATTGGACTATCAGAAGAGTAGGAACTCATACCTTATTTTCCTTTTGATTTTTCAGCAATGCAAATTATTTATTTATCACCTGTTTTTTTTAGAGAAATCAAAGGTTGGAAAAACGGGTGTCAATTTTTTTATTGAGCCTCATATCAAGTTCAACAAGATCTATTCTACAATAAGGATGAAATAAAAAATATTGGATAATCCTGTAGAATTGAGATGATATAGTGCAATGTATTTTTCTTTTTCTAAATTTATTTTAAAATGAAGTCAAGCGATCATAATTTTATTGAAAATATAGATTAGTGAAATAGGGGAACATGTGTGGTTGCAATGCATGTGTAGTTGGTCCAAGAAGCAATTCAACATCAAGAAGATGGTAGAATTCCCACACATGGCTCAAGATGATGTGGAAGGCCTCCTCACAATGCCCAGTGCACTATCATAATTCCCTAGGTATGTCACAACACCCTAGGCAGAAATTCATAATGCCAAAGTCTAGTACATGGATCCTAATTCAAGTACACAACTCTCAAGGCATGTACACAACTTCGAAGGTAGAGAAGAAATGATCTAGGCAAGTATGCAATGCCCAATGTAGGTTTTCCACCTCGTAATGATGAGTCATGCCTTGATATATGTGTCATTAGGTGGTGAAACATTAAGCAGCATCCTTTAACGTCTGAATGACTCATTCAATTTTTATCATTTTTTAAGTTTAACCATGTTGGGGACATAATTAACCCCTATTACATGTGACAACTCCTAAGACAAGAAGCATTTCCCAGGACTCTAAGTTAGGAATATCTGATGTGATGGCGCGACGCACTGACATACCCCACACGGTCTCCTCAGCTGCACCTGACCTCCTGGTCTTCAAGGATCATTCAAAGTTCACCTTTGAGCCGAAGCATCTCTTTCGATTCCTCCGTGGAATCTCTACTAAAAACCCGATCCACAGGTCCTTTCTTCACACGCACGGCCTTCTGCACATGACCACGCTCTTTCCCTGATGACAATTCCAGGTTTTGGGGTTTCGTCTTTTCTGATGTCAAGAGTTTCTGTCCTCTTGAATCCCCAATCTCCGATGAGCTCCTTTCACCGATACACACCCTTTACGCGTTATCCCTCCTGACTATGCTCTGGTCCATGTGGCCTCTAATTCATAAGACCGCAGCCTTATCCTTCTTTCGAGGTTTTGGGCTTCAAAATCCCAATGTGTTCCAACTTCCATTATCCCTCCAGGCTAGACTCTTGGTCCACATGACCTCCCCCTATATGACCGCAGCCATACCTCCTCATCGGGGTTTCGGACTTTTCAATGTCAAAATGCAATCATCCTTAGGATTCACGATCACTCGAATCCAGACGCGCTCTTTATGCACTAGCTCTCTTGGCTAGGATCCTGGCCCATATGACCGTTATCCCTGTGACCACAGTCTTATCACTCGTCGGGGTTTCGATCTTTTCAATGCTGCAATGCATTGGTTCACAGGATTCCCGATCCTCCGAATCCCGATTCTCTGCTATGTTGACAGTTGGGCCCACACAACGGAGCTTTCCTCCTTATCCGATACACTGACAGTTGGCCCCCACTATGGCTCCTTCCTCCTTTTCAGGGTTTCGAACTTCGCGATTCTAAAATTCCCAAACCTCTTGTCACCAACATTCCTGATATCTCGATGACAAAAATGCCGATAAATGACTTCCTGTCGGGACTTTCCCCGATGCTCCTATTGCTGTCGTGCATCCCTTCCAGATGGACAGTCCCGATTACTCCTCGCGATTTTGCGACTTCTGATGTTCTGGACACCTCGTCCTCAAAACTCACAAAATGTCGATCCTCGACTCTCTTCGGATCTCCGCCATGTGCCCCAACTTGATGGATGGTCCAGATCTGATCTCTTTGTTTCGAGACTTGTGGTGTCCCGATTTCCTCGACCTCGGAACCTCCGATTTCCCGAGTGCTGATATACCGACTCTCTTCGGATTTCTGACACCTGTCTCCCCAATGGATGACTCAGATTATATCGGGGTTTTCACTATGGACTTCCCTGATCTCCTATCCACAGGAATGTCGATATCCCAACTTCCGATGCCTTGATCTCTGCCATGTGTCTCCACTAACGAATGACTCAGATCGCTCCCAGGACTTTTCCTATAGAAATTCCCGATCTCTTGTCCTCGTGACTCCCAATTTCATGAACGTCGATATCCCGATGACTGTCGAGACTTCTGCCTGGTGTAAGAAGGGTTAAACCCCATGTACCTCCTGTTCAATCCGACGACTGACAGGTATCTATTCAAGATCTGATGGCCTAGATCTGTTCTCATGTGCGCTCCTCCAGAGGCTAAACTCTGCATGCCTTTACCTGATCCAACGACTTACGGGATTTCTGAATGAGATCCAATGACTGTCGATATCCCCCTTCTATATGCTTTCTCTGGTGCTCCCTGAACATAGAAAACCAATGGTCCAGATCTTCTTCTCCAGCTGATCTGATGGCTATTGTGCTCCCTCCTGAGCTTCTGCACTTTCTTCCCAACCTTGGAAGAAATTCCAATTCTCAAAGGTCTCGACCTTTGTTTCGTCTCTGCGAGCCCTTCGACTCTAACCCTCGCCTGTGCATATGAAAATGTTGTTCCTCCTGAGCTTCTAGGAACTTTGAACTCCTCCAAAGAGTTCTTCAACCTCTGCACCCCTTGCAGCTACGCTTTGTGCCTGAAAGCATTCACCCTCCTGAGCTTCTGTGCCCAAATCCTCAAAGGATTCCTTGACCTTTTCACTCCTTTGCAGGGTCTTCACGCACCCAAAGTGTTATCTCTCCTGAGCTTCTTAACACTCAGACCCCTAAGGGATTTTGTCTTTCTTTCTTCTCCCACAAATGGAGAATATAATGCCCTCCTAGCTATCCTTCTGCTCAAGCAACCCCTTGCTGAGTCTTTCAGGGTGTTCAACAACCCTGTGAAGATCCTTCAGTGGATTCTTCCTCTAAATATAGAACTCAAAAGAGTTCTCTTCTCTTCTGTGCTTGTATGCACACCTACTCAATGCCCACCTGGCAGAGTATCCTCTCAGAACTTCCAACGGTTCTGTACTTCTTTCGTGCACCTATGCACTTGCTCAATGCCCACCTGGAAGAGCTCTCAGAATCCTTAGTGATTCTGTTCCTTCTATCTGAAATCACAACAGAGTTCCTTCAAATGCACCACTGTGCATATGCTTAATGCCCACTTGGCAGAGTTTCATAGAACTCCTCAGAGCTTCTGTCTACAACTGTGTCTCTCATACACAGCCTTGCCTCCAAGGTGTTCATCAACCTTGAGGTCTTCCTCCTAAGTTGTTGACTCCAGTTCCTGTGCCACAACACGTCTTTGTCTGAACCCGTAGTGTTCACAAGTGCATCCTCTGTGCATGGCTATCAGAACCCACAGTGTTCTGTCACACCCTCCTGGTGCAAAGCCTCAAAGACCTTCACCTGAAATCAAACACACTCCTGCAAATGCACAACTACAGTATACATCTACAACATACAATGGAACACTCACAGACATCCATTCAACATAGAATAATGAAGGAAAAACTTCTCTTTGTATTAAATATGGAAAATGCATGTATTTACAATGTGTTCCTGAGCACGACTTGTAACAAGGTATTGGCTCTTCTCTCTTCTCCTCTCTATATGTAGACTATCACACAATGCTTACACAAAATGAGATATGAAAATCTCTTTTACCTGAGGGGGCTCTTCGAGCTCTTCCCTCTAACCTACCTACCCTATTCAATTGCATTGAATGGGTTGTCTAGTCCAGCATCTGGAACTAGATCTCAGCCATACAAACATTAATGGACAATCTACTCTACGCCTACACAAAGGCACGGATTCTATGGCTCACCAGCCTAAACATTTAATTACATTCAATTCAGATTTAAATGAGGACTGCGCCTCTCTTCAACTTTGAATGCATGCACTTGACGTGGCTGGTTGGTTGGTTGGCTGATGTGGAGAGATGCTCCTACATCAAACTCCTCAGCTGCAAAATCCATGAGCTCCTGCTCATGAGCTTCCCCTCTCAGCTATTGGAAATCCTCCTGGATCCCAAACAAATAGCTGGAGCTTCCCATCTGCTCCATTTTGCTGTTGTTGTTGCTTCTGCGCTGCTACTGCTTCCTTCTTCCTATTTAGCCTCTTCTTGCTGACAGTGTCTACTGATTAGATCATCAGCTCCATGATCTCTGCAATCACTTTGTCCAGCTACTCCAGTGGCTGGTTGTATTCATGCAGTCTCCTCAGCTGCAAAAATTTTCTGCAATTAGGTAGATCATCATGATCTCCGATGCCTTCTTCATCCATTTCCAACTTTACCTGTTGGATGTGCACGCTCTGCACTTTCACCCTCTCTTCCAGGGCTTCAATCTGTTCCCACAGATTGAAAAATCAAATGATGTCTGCTTCTTCTCCTTCCCCTACTGCAAACTCCCCTGTTGCAGTCTTTTCAGTCTCCTAGCTAAAAATATTGAGCCATTCCTTAGAATGCTCATCATCCTCTTCTGCTTCTTCTGCTATCAGCTTCAGTGCTACAGATTCCTCAGCTCCCTGGATGAATGCATTGAGACACTCCTCAAAATGCTCATTTTCTTCTCCTGCATGGGAAGCTTCCAAAGTCTGCTCCAATTCTTCTTCCTTCCTGACAGTCTCAGCTGACTGTTCTGTTGTTGTTGTTGCACCATCTGCAACACAGACTTCTGCCTCCTCCTGGGAAAATGGTAGGAATACCTGAATTCCTCCAATCATCAGAAGATCCCTCAGATCCTCCTCCTCTGTCAGCTGCATATGCTGATCTAAATCCATTTCTGAATTTATGAGACCCTCAGACAGTCTCATCAGTTCATCCCTGCCCACCTGGCAATATGGGATGCTTCCGCTGCTCTCCTGGCAGATTATGAGATCAACTGATCCCATCTTCATCAACACTCCTTGCTAAGTTGAACTCATCTCCGAGTCCATGAGACTTTCAGATAGTCTCGAATGCTCATCTTTTCCCACCTGGCAATCCAAGATGCTTCCACTGCCCTCCTGGCAGTCTTCGAGATCCCGCAGTGACCTCTTTTCATTGCCCAGCTAGCAATGTGAAATTCCCTGGCTGTCCTCCTGACAGTCTGTGAGATCCCACATCGATATGATCTCTTTTCTCACCTGGAATTTTGGAATTTCCTCTCTTCCCTCCTGGCAGTTCTTGAGATCTTCAATGGATCCCAATTCATTCTCTTCTTCATCGAGACCTCTCCTAGTCTCTGGTTCACATACCTGAATCATTTCTTCTTCTGATCCATTGAGGTTTTCAGCATACCTCAACCATATTTTTAACCACCTGTGCTACCCTCTGACCATCAACTACTTGACTGGCCATTTTGCTTCTGGCTTCCTCATGGGCCATTCACGCATCCATCTCAACCTCCTATCCTGCTACATCCACAGTTCGAGCTTCTCTATGTCTGCCTTTAATTCAGAGAGCTCTTCATCCATTTCTGGAAGATTTTATGCCTTGCTCTTCTTCCCAACATGCCTATGGTCTTCAGTAACCATGGTGTTGTCTTTGTCTTCTTTCCTAGCAAACCTATTGTTGTCACTTCGCACTAAGAGTTCTACCAGCTTCATCTTCCACAGTCCTGCTGACTTCCCTCTTGATTGTCTCTTACCTGCAAACAATCACCTCAGAGTCTGCAACGCTCTGTTTTCTTTTTCCTTCTCCCTCTACTTGCAATATACAAACAGAGTTCTAGCTCTGATACCACTTGATGGCGCGACGCACTGACATACCCCGCAGGGTCTCCTCAGCTTCACCTGAACTCCCGGTCTTCAAGGATCATTCAAAGTTCACCTTTGAGCCGAAGTGGCTCTTTTGATTCCTCCGTGGAATCTCTGCTAAAAACCCGATCCACAGGTCCTTTCTTCACACGCACGACCTTCTACACATGACCGCGCTCTTTCCCTGATGACAATTCCAGGTTTCGAGGTTTCATATTTTCTGATGTCAAGAGTTTTTGTCCTCTTGAATCCCCGATCTCTGATGAGCTCCTTTCACCGATACGTGCCATTTACGTGTTAGCCCTCCTGACTATGCTCTGGTCCATGTGACCGCTAATTCATAAGACCGCATCCTTATCCTTCTTTGGGGGTTTTTGGCTTCAAAATCCTGATGTGTTCCAACTTCCGTTAGCCCTCCAGGATAGACTCTTGGTCCACGTGACCTCCCCCTATATGACTGCAGCCATACCTCCTCATCGGGGTTTCAGACTTTTCAATGTCAAAATGCAATCGTCCTCAGGATTCGCGATCCCTCGAATCCCGATGCGCTCTTTACGCACTAGCTCTCCTGGCTAGGATCCTAGCCCATATGATCATTATCCCCGTGACTGTAGTCTTATCACTCGTCGGAGTTTCAAGATTTTCAATGCTACAATGCATTGGCTCACGGGATTCTCGATCCTCCGAATCCCGATTCTCCGCTATGATGATAGCTGGCCCTACACAATAGAGCTTTCCTCCTTATCCGATACGCTGACAGCTGGCCCCCACTATGGCTCCTTCCTCCTTGTCGGGGTTTCGGACTTCGCGATTCCAAAATTCCCAAACCTCTTGTCACTAGGATTCCCGATATCCCGATGACCAAAATGTCAATAAACAACTTCCTATCGGGACTTTGCCCGATGCTCCGATTGTTGCCGCGCGTCCCTTCCAGATGGACGGTCCTGATTACTCCTTGCAATTTCGCAACTTCTGACGTCCTGGACACCTCGTACTTAGGACTCGCAAAACGCTGATCCTCAACTATCTTCGGATCTCCGCCACGTGCCCCAACCTGATGGATGGTCCAGATCTGATCTTGGTATTTCGAGACTTGTGGTGTCCCGATTTCCTTGACCTCGGAAACTTCGATTTCCCGAGTGTCGATATACCGACTCAATTCGGATTTCTGACACCTGTCTCCCCAACGGATGGCTCATATTATATCGGGGTTTTCACTATGGACTTCCCTGATCTCCTGTCCACAGGAATGTCGATATCCCGACTTCCGACGCCTCAATCTCCACCATGTGTCTCCACTAACAGATGGCTCAGATCGCTCCCGGGACTTTTCCTATAGAAATTCCCGATCTCTTGTCCGTGTGACTCCCGATTTCACGAACGCCGATATCCCGATGACTTTCGGGACTTATGTCTGGCATAAGAAGGGTTAAACCCTGTGCACCTCCTATTCAATCCGACGATTGACAGGTATCTATTCAAGATCTAATGGCCCAGATCTGTTCTCTTGCACGCTCCTCCAGAGGCTAAACTCTGCGTTCCTTCACCCGATCCAACGACTGACGAGATTTCTGAATGAGATCCAATGACTGTCGATCTCCCCCTTCTATATGCTTGCTCTGGTACTCCCTGGACGTAGAAAGCCAACGGTCCAGATCTTCTTCTCTAGCCGATCTGATGGCTATTGTGCTCCCTCCTGAGCTTCTACACTTTCTTCCCAACCTTGGAAGAAATTCCAGTTCTCAAAGGTGTCGACCTTTGTTTTGTCTCTCCGAGCCCTTCGACTCGAAGCCTCGCCTGTGTGTATGAAAATGTTATTCCTCCTGAGATTCTAGGAACTTTGAACTCCTCCAAAGAGTTCTTCAACCTCTGCACTCCTTGCAGCTACGCTTTGTGCCTGAAATCATTCACCCTCCTGAGATTATGTGCCCAAATCCTCAAAGGATTCCTTGACTTTTGCACTCCTTTGTAGGGTCTTCACACACCCAAAGTGATATCTCTCCTGAGATTCTTAACACTCATACCCCTAAGGGATTTTGTCTTTCTTTCTTCTCCCACAGATGGAGAATATAATGCCCTCCTGGCTATCCTTCTGCTCAAGCAACCTCTTGTTGAGTCTTTCAGGGTGTTCAACAACCCTGTAAAGATCCTTCAGTGGATTCTTCCTCTAAATACAGAACTCAAAAGAGTTCTCTTCTCTTCTGTGCCTGTCTACACACGTACTCAATGCCCACCTGGTAGAGCTCTCAGAATCCTTAGTGATTCTGTTCCTTCTATCTAAACTCACAACAGAGTTCCCTCAAATGCACCACTATGCATATGCTCAATGCCCACTTGGTAGAGTTTCATAGAACTCCTCAGAGCTTCTATCTACAACTGTGTCTCTCATACATAGCCTTGCCTCCAAGGTGTTCAACAACCTTGAGGTCTTCCTCCTGAGTTTTTGACTCCAGTTCTTGTGTCGTAGCATGTCTTTGTCTGAACCCACAGTGTTTAGAGGTGCATCCTCTGTGCATGGCTATCAGAACCCACAGTGTTCTATCACACCCTCCTGGTGTGAAGCCTCAAAGACCTTCACCTGAAATCAAACACACTCCTGCAAATGCACAACTACAGTATACATCTACAACATACAATGGAACAGTCACAAACATCCATTCAACACAGAATAATGCAGGAAAAACTACTCTTTGTATTAAATATGGCAAATTCCTGTATTTACAATGTGTTCCTGAGCACGGCCTATAACAAGGTCTCGACTCTTCTCTCTTCTTCTCTCTACACATAGAATATCACACAACGCTTACACAAAATGAGATATGAAAATCTCTTTTACCTGAGGGGGCTCTTCGAGCTCTTCCCTCCAACCTACCTACCCTATTCAATTGCATTGAATGGGATGTCTAGTCTAGCATCTGGAACTAGATCTCAACCATACAAACATTAATGGCCGATCTACTCTACGCCTACACAAAGGCATGGATTCTATGGCTCACTAGCCTAAACATTTAATTACATTCAATTCAGATTTAAATGAGGACTGCACCTCTCTTCAGCTTTGAATGCACGCACTCAATGTGGCTGACTGGTTGGCTAGCTGACGTGGAGAGATGCTCCTGCATCATGATGTGATGGTGTGATGTTAGGTAAAATGGTATTCTCATGAGTTAACCCTCATAGCAAAAAAGGATGATGTAGAGATCTTATCTTTTTAGCTTGCAAGAGCTAGGAGTTATTATTTGATCCACATGTGTGCCTTTAGAGAGGGAGTTCTTAGGATCCGATTACCATTCCTTAAGCCTCTTTTTATTACTACCCCTATTTTGTCTTTTTTTTTATTTGCTTGGTGCCTTTCTTTAGATATGCATTGTTAATCATGAGACATGGGGAAATTGGGATTTATTACAAGGTGGGATGGCTCAAGCTTTATAATTAGACTTTTTCTTTTATTTGCATCAACTTTAATCATTTTCAACTCTTTTGATTTACTTAGGATTTTTGTACATAGGATTTTCTTTTCTTCTATTTCGACATGGCTACATGGCATATGATAAGTCAACCATGATAGGGAAAATGATTCGTGTGCATGGAAATAATGGGGAAAATTAAAAGGTGTGATATGACATGACATGCTACTCCTAGCTAGGTCTTTATTAGTACAACTTTACCCAAAAGGTGACCACACTTATCTAAAGGAAAAATATGACTCACCATGGTACAACTAAGGAAAGAAATGAATTTAGAATGTTATGATCCATTATTAAAATACACTAATGTTCATCACGATCATGATCTATATAGGAAGCAATATCACCATATGTGAGAAAGAGCATAAGATATGATACCATCCAATACATCAAACATCATCATAATTGAAGGAATAGGGAGTTATCATCATGTGTACAAAATCATCTATGTGCCAAAACCAACTAAACCATGCTAGTATCCATCATGCAATCATAAAGGATGGTCATATCCATTGTACAAAGAAGGACCATCATGAAGCAAAAATATGTTACATATGTGCTTTGAGTGACCAATCTAAAGTGATCACATCGGGTGTGAATTGGAACATTGTGCCACTAGAAGAGTGATGCTCACACTAAAAGTCTAGTCATGTGATGAAAATCACAAGTTTACCTATCATACAATATGAGTGGTTACAACTAGCTCTAACTTGGGAATATATGCTCTTTGAATAAGAGTACATGAGAACTATAGAATCTTGATCAAACATGAAATATACATCCATCATCAAAACCTACTACACTCAATACGATGAAGACTATTACAACAAAAACAAGGTGAGATGATCACCCTAGTCCACCATAAATATAGTCGAGCAAAATGTAAAATGCATGGTATTGAAACTACTCCAAGCAAAACATGAGCCAAAATATAAAAAAATGCATGAAAAACAACAATTATTTTAAACTAGATACAAGCTAAAGTATCAAAGTAATGCATGAAAGAGAACACACAACTACGCTAATCCATTGCTCAAATGAGATTATTCATTCATATTTGTACGAGGTTGACATGGCACTAATTTCCATCAAAGTAGTAATATTTCATAATCTACCCATTCATCAGTAGTGGCAACATTTCTCTGTCTAGGTGACTAATATGGAAATACTTTGTTTTTGCTTTCCTGGTTTTTCATTCATCCTGTCCCACATGAGGACTAAATAATGCTTTTTAAACTTCCTTAGGTGATCCCTTTTATCAAAAACTTCTTCTAAATTACCTTGGTTCTAGAAAAGATGATAAAAATCTCTTTATCAATTTTCATCGAATTCTACAAGTTGGTTCACCCTTACCTGAACTACGTCCTTCTCAATGGTGAAATGATGCAAAACAAATTATGTTGGGATATTCAAATGGATTGTTAGTGTAATATCCATAACCCTAACCCCAGTTGTAATTATTCATATAGGTTCGTAAGCCATTAGTACCAAGTGTAAATGTAATTTTTCATATAGGTTGGTGCGCTATTAGCACCAAGTTGTAGTTTTATGCGCACCTGAGTAGTGCACAAAGCTTTTTTGACAAAGAAAAGAGCACACCCATTCCATAGTGTTGCACACACCTGAGTAAGTGCATATGGATTGCGCACCAAGGCAAGGGTATGAACATTCCATAATGTTGCGCGCACCTAGGTAAGTGTGTGAGGATGACCAAGTTATATATATATATATATAACTTGGTCAT
>SNQJ01S0009193.1:97409-133496 GCA_010110895.2 Picea sitchensis | reverse complement strand
ACATCCATTGAGTTGCACCACATCACATGTTACCTCATCCACAAACTTAGATGAAATTGCAAACTCTAATGTGCATTGCTTTGTTATGTGCAATTGATGATTGTTGCTTATCCATTTAAGTGTGTAATGCTTATGATGCATATGAGTGTTTAATACCAATTGTTTAACCAATTCCTCTGAAATCAAGTTAGATTTAGATCCACTATCTATCAATGTATCGACCTTAGTATGCCTCATAATGACCCTTATTTGAAACAATTTACTTATAGAATCAAATTCATCACCAATTTTGCCTGCCAAACCAACCAATGAGACTTTAGATTCATCACTTGAATCTGATCCCAAGTCTGTTGGTCGTGTTGCTGCTGCAACTGTTTGCCTCCCTTTCCTTTCTTTGAACCACTTCAGTCTCTTCTCGGGATGCAATTGCCAACAATGGTCCTCATCATGCCCCTCTTTCTTGCAATTCTTGCAAGAGGGCTTCTCTTCCTTTCTTGCCACTGTATTTTCCTTCTTTCTGTTCCACTTCCTTTTGTCCTCTTTCCTTGAAGATGATTCCCCTGATACACCAACTCTTGTTTTCCCTGCTTCAATGTGTGTAGCTTGAACATAAACCTCATCAATATTAGTAGGTCCAAATATAAATACAATGTTTCGAATATGTGCAGGTAAACCTCCTATATACTTCATAATAGTTTCTTGGGTATGTAAAGGAATATCTAGCATCAATGCCATTTTACAAAATCCATCTGTGTATTCTTGCATCGTTTGTTCCTTTCTTAGTTTAAGATCTTGTCATTCAATTAAAGCTTTCTCTTTATAACCTAAATGATAGAATATCTTTCTAAGTATAGAAATAAAACTTTTCCATGATGGAAATACATTACCCACTTGTTGCGTGCCATTTTTCAACTTACTTTGCCACCAGATGAGTGTTGTACCTGTAAGTATAAGCGATGCCAACTTGATTTGAGTTGCCTCATCCTTGATTTGTTGCACACTGCAATAAACCTCCATCTGTCTAATCCAGTTGTCAAGTCTCTCTGCATTGACTTCACCATCATACATAGGTAATTCAAATTTTACATCAAGTTTTAGTAAAGGCATTTCATGTTTATGTTTATGGACATGTTTTCTTGCAGCAGATTTAGAACTTGAACTTGAAGAAGAAGAAGAAGCTGATGGAGAAGAAGGAGGTGAAGGAGGAATTTGAGGAGAATCCTTTCCTTCTTCACTTTTGATCTTTGAAGATTCACCTATATTTGGTCTCTTCCGTTCCAAGTAATCCTCATACAAAACCTTCATCATCTTCGACATGGCGAAGAAAGTTTTTTGAAACTCTTTCTCATCATGAGAAAGTCCCTCTTCTGATGCCATTTTCTCGCTTTGAGAAGTTCTCTTTCTCAATCGAATCAATCGATTCTCTTCAACAATCTTGCCTTCACCACGATTTAAGTTTTCCTTGGTAATCATGCAAACTCAAAAATCAACCATCAACTAGCTCTGATACGACTTGATCCAAAAAGATCTTTTAAACGACAATGGTTGAGTTATCTTGCATGTGTTAAATTACCATTTAGGAAATTAATGAAAGAGGAAGAATTTAAAGAAACATGACAACCATAAAAGAAATATACATATCTGAACATGATCATGAAGACAACAAACCATAAAACACCAAAGTGATAACAGAGTTCGACAATCTCGCCTACGTCTCCGGGCCTTTGTCTCAATGGGTGAGGCTTTCTTATTTCTGTTTGAAGCTTTAAAAATACATCATAAAAGTGCCAAAAAGGTTACAAAATGATCTGGTCTTGTTCTACCAGATCTCTAGAACCCAACAAAACTTATGACACTGAAATACGATGAATAGAGCTCCCAGAAATGGCCCACAAAGGTGCTCTCCTCAATGGCTTCCCTGCATAAAAATGGCTTTGGCTCAAAAATCCTTCAGCATAAACTTGTTCTGAACCTCCTCCATGGCTTCAATAACCTCTGGTTTATATAGGCCTGAAGTTGGTAACAATATCCCAACTTCCCCCCAAGATCTGGCCTCAAAAAGGGCCCAATATCCCCCAATATCGGCAAAAAATCTCTAAAAACTGCTGAATAAATCATACAAATCTTAATACATAGTATAAAAACCCACAGTTACAAAAATCAAGGGCGCAACCCATTTTTCATTGGCTCTTGGTCACTTGGGTGCCTCCATGTGGTGAGGCGCTAGCCGTTATGCGCTGGCCCACTTGATCTCTTGGCTCTGGTCATATGTGCTCGACCCACGTGGCCTCAAGCTTATCCACCACATGCAAACATATGGATATAACCCCTGATATTTGACCTGTGGTTATACCCCTTGGTCGGTGGGCCAACCCGACCGACCAGGGCTAACCCTCATAACCTCCGCGCCAGCAGTGTAACTGGGTCCTATGGTGTATACCCATACGATCGGGGCTAAGGTCTATCCATTCTGCATGCCAAACGATATATATTGTGGATAACGTGGAACCAGGGGTCATATGGTAGCGTGGTCGTATAGTATACATCGGGGCTAGGGCTAGGCCCCAACTCTTACTCCGCCAAACTTAGCATATATTGCAACATATGTACAAACAAAACCATATATACGTAAGCACCACCAGGTAGGTGGGCTGATAGCCTGACCTATGCCAAAACACTCCCCTACCAGAGGTACCGGGTTCAAATCTCGTTGAGTCCAAACAATTTTTTCCAACGAAAATGACCAATGGAGGGGTGCCACGTGGTAGCCCAGGACTGGGCCACATGTCACCATGTTATTTTTTGAACACATGCCATGTGGCAATCACCTATTCATCCACATCTTCCATGTGTCTGCTCTGTCACCTTCCACTGTATCTTCCACGTTTTCCACGTGTCATACAGACGTGTCACATGTCACCCTTGCAGTGGTGACACGTGTCACTCCCCGACTCGTTCACTTGTACTTTCCCAGTCAACATCCTCTCTACATCAACATGCAAATGAACCCTTCCACATCAACTATATGACCATATGGCCTGTATAGTCAGTGGCCACGTGGCACTGTATGGCCTGTACAGTCATCAATTTTTTGTTTGTTTGGCAAAATGAACAGATCGCGATATATGGAGCATACGATATCCGTTTGAGCCTGTTCAAGTTGCGTTGGGCTCGTATCGACAAGGTCTACACACACGTCCATTTTGAAGCCATTTTGAGCACTTTGATTTTTAGGCCTTCCCGGACCCATTTTGGTTCCGAGATCCAATTTTAGATCACCTGTGCAATATATATTTCTATATTCAATCTTTGAATCAAACTCAAACCACTTTCTTCTTCTCCATTTGGGTATAACCACTTCTCCAAGCTTCCATTTGACATTAATGGAAATATTAAAGATTTGATTTGGAGGTTTGAATAAGAGGTTATGATTTTAATCAAATTCCGATGTCTAACTCTACATAAAACTTTGCACTCCCTGTCAAAACTCTTGTGAACCCCTTCATTTTCCATATTAAGAAGCTTGATAGAAATCATTGTTCCATCATTGAGAACCCCTTTGTACACTTCGCTAAACTACCAACTCCTAACAAGTTGACATCACTACAGTCATTTGTTGCAGTGATGAGTTCTGCATAGGAAATTCTTTGATGCCCCACATTTAAAGATGCCTCAATCTCTCTAAGAGCATGTCTCTTGTGATTTTGTCTCCACAAGATTCCCATAAACAAACACAATACAATAGTGGCTACCACTACAACAACATGTATGATAACTCTTTTCAAATTCAAAACACTTTTATGTTTATGAGTAGAGCATGGGGACAAACCTACGCAAGGTCCACATAGACCAAGATTTCCCATAAACGCAGTGGCACCAAGATCTTTGAAAACTCCACTTCTAGGGACTTCTCCTGACAACTTGTTGAATGACAAATTCAAGTGGCAAAGCATTTGAGATTTTTCATCAACTCAAATATTCCACCTGATAAATTGTTGGAAGAGAAATCCATTTCCTGAAGACTTTGGAGTTCACCATTGAGATTTTCTAAATATGAAAAGTGTGTTTGAAAGGACAATAAATTCTCGAATATGAAAATGCTATTTGAATTTTGAATAGTAAATATTCAACTACCATTCAYGCRGGGCAAGGGAGAGGGCAGGAGAGATTKCCRAGAAGAGGAGAGATAGTACCTTGTAATMCCATGCCKGAAACGTTGAGAGAAACMACTCWTGGTYTRCGCCGACTGCATGTGATGCCTGTCCAGTTGCAGAAGGAAACATTTGGTTTCCAAGTAGTGGATAGTGGATAAGGAGTAATTGCAGACATGAATCCCAGCAGAGCCTCGTGATCAGAAGCATTGCTGAGATGGGGATGGTGACGATTAGATAACTGAAGACAAGAATAATCAAATAAAATAAGAAAAGAGAAGGAACGTAATAGATTTCCATCTCTACAAAGGAATGGATT
Organism: Picea sitchensis; assembly: GCA_010110895.2. Taxonomy (NCBI): domain Eukaryota; kingdom Viridiplantae; phylum Streptophyta; class Pinopsida; order Pinales; family Pinaceae; genus Picea; species Picea sitchensis. The sequence goes on along the minus strand of SNQJ01S0009193.1, from coordinate 129,026 downwards.
TGATGACAATGATATTTTCTGAATATGAAAACTGTGTTTGAAAGGACAATAAATTCTTGAATATGAAAACACTCTTTGAATTTTGAAGAGTAAATAAGGGAGAGAGGGCAGAATATTCTCTCAATATGGAAATGGTTTTTGAAATGTGGGAAACAAGCTCCATCTGTCCCACCAAGCTCCAAGTTCTGAATATGAAAACGCTGTTTGAAATTTGAATGGAACCATTCACGCGGGCAAGACTTTAAAGTGGATTCGATGTAAGCACTACAAGAGATCAATTCGTGTGTTGCATGCATGGATAATAAGAGGATCTCTTTGGTAAGAGGACGACCATGGTAAATTAGTGGATGGAGTATGTTATAATAGTTTATGGAGGATCATTTCATTTTTTTAAGTGGGTGGAATTATTTGAAGAGTATTGCCCTTTTTTATTACAAGGTAAGAGGTGGATCCTTTATGTTTTGGTAAAAGGTTTTGAGGTATAAAATATTTATTAAATATTTTTTTTTAAATCTTTTAACTAATATTTTTTTGAGGTTTGAGGTTCAACTTTGAGTAAGAAAAATTCTCTATATTAAGGCTTGGTTTTATAAGGAGTGGTTTTGGAGTTTTTTGTTAATGGCGAAAGTGTAGAGTTTTAAGTTTGAGGTGGAGAAATTCAGTGGCAAGAATAGCTTTGCGTTGTGGAAGCTGAAGATGCAGGATTTGCTTGTGCAAAAAGGATTGCAAAAGGCATTGGCTAGAAAGATAAAGAAACCGACAAGCATGACAGACGAGGACTGGGAAGATCTGGATGCAAGAGCCCTCAGTACCATTCATTTGTGTCTGGAAAATGAACAAAAAATGTTGATCACTTGAATGTTTTCAATACTCTAATTTGTCAATTATCTAGTATGGACATAATGTACGAAGATGAGGACAAGACGATTACGCTATTATGTTTGTTTTTCGAGTCTTGGGATCATTTGGTCACATCTATGTGGTTCAGCTCAACAGATGCCATTGATTATGACACTGTTATGGGAGCTTCATTGTCTGAGGAGATGAGGAAAATATCCAGTAAGGAAACCTCAACAGTGGAACCAATGGTGGTCAGAGGTCGATCTATAGAAGGAAGAAAAGATAAAAAAGGTACAACTAGGTCTAAGACAAAATATAGTAAGGGTAAGGGAAAATGTTGGTTCTGTGGAAAATCTGGGCATCTCAAGAAGGATTGTTGGAAAAGACAACAAACATCCAAAGAGGACTCCACAAAAGAAGCAAATTCAATTACAGGTATGGTTGATGAAGTTTTGTGTGTCTATTGTGTCTCACCACCTGTGTTCACATAGAAGGTGCAAGGCGGTGATGGTTGAGTCGCCGTGGGAAAAAAAAATTATATTTACTTTGGAATTGTAATAATAATTGATTGCATGTAAATGAGCATATGTCTGTAAGACTTGGATAGGCATGCTTATTTACCAAGTCACCTATGAAAAGTCTAGACATAGATTTAGGTAGATTGAATATGTGGGGGGGCATGTATGTTGGGTTAACCTTGACTCGATGAAAGAGTTAATGAGTTAAATCTGGTTTTTAGGTCAAAGCTTGTGGTTTTTCGGGTCCATGTTTTTTGGGTAGCTCGTGGTATTGTGTCCATGGATTGCATGTAATGAAGCCTATACAAGGCTTGGTGAACTCCATTGTAAATGGCCTTGGAGGTAAGCGATGAAGGCTTACTTGGCCAACTTGGTCAAACTTGGTCAAAGGAATGTTCGTATTAAGGTGGAGCATTGAGACTTCAATGTAAATGCCCTAGAGGTGAGTGGCAAAGGTTCACTTGGGTTGGTTTGGCCGGATTTGGTCAAAGTTGTTCGAATGCAAAGTTTGAGGTGGAGCAGTGTGTCCAGGTTAGAAAAGTGGGTCTGTAGAAAGGATGATGTGTTGGCAGGTCAATCATGTGTTTGAGAATAAATGATGAAGGTAGGTTCATATCCATGGAACTTGGAAAGTATTGCAAGGAAGATAGGATCGAATATGCATGTTCAGTAATGCCAAGTTGTAGCAATGGTTGTGGACAAAAGCGGTTGAGCTATCTGGTAACTTGGTCACCATCGGTTGCAAAAGACAAGAAGATTCAGGAAGCGGTATGAACATGTCATCTGGTAATTCTCTCAATATGGAAACGATTTTTGAGAGGGCGGAGATTCTCTCAATATGGAAACGGTTTTTGAAATGTGGACAACAAGCTCCATTGGTCCCACCAAGCCCCAAGTTCTGAATATGAAAACGTTGTTTGAAATTTGAATGGGAAAGACTTTAATATTCAACAACCATTAATGTGGTGCACATTCGACATATCACCCTCAACAACACCACGAGAACGTTATCTTTGAACTTCGAATATTAGAAATAGAAAATCTTAAAATCTTAAAAAGCTATTATCTATTTAACCATTAAAAGGATTGGTGATATTTCACTTTAAAGAAAAAGCTATTATCTACTTAACTATTTTAGTTTAAATAAGGTTAACTATTTAGAGAAAAAGAAAGATTTTTAATAACGAGTATCTTTATTTTGAATTTGTTATTTTTTTTAAAATAGTGGATGTTATTATTTTAATGTTTTTTTTCAAGTATCCATTATTAATATTTTTATAACATAAATATGTTTAATTTTTATTAAATATTAATAACATAAATGTATTTAATTTCTATTATTTTTTAAACAGATTAGATATATATTATTTAATCTTTAAATACAAGTATAAAAACAAATTAAATATATATTTTAATGATCTTAATAGAGGATGACTTTTTTATAATCATAAGAAAACATCATCATCTTGAAATCTTTGAAAACACTATGTTTAAATTTTGAATAGGCAATAATTGAGAGGATAAGAATACACTATGTTTAAATTTTGAATAGGCAATAATTGAGAGGATAAGACTTTTAGTGTGGGATAAATAAATAGTATTTCAACTATCTTGTGTTTTTGGGTAAATTTGGTCTTAAAGATGGTTGGAACTATGTTGGAAGTTAGAGTTGTTGGAAACATGTCAACAAATTTTTCAACATGCACATGCATGCAACTATATTTAGAATGTGCACGCATGCACTCTTTTGTGAACATATTGTGTAAATGATGGATCTAATTATAATCAGTTAGTCTTGTTGTTTAAGAGATGTTATATATACGAGCATACCCATATAGGTGAAGTGAGTAATGAACAATGTGTTGTAGAGTGTGTGAGCAAGACACAATACTATGGAGTACAATGTGTCTGTGAGGAGATGATGGTTGTATGCCACTGCAATTCTCCCTTGAATAATAAGAATACCGACTATCATTGTCCAATGTTTTTTTCCCACATTGGGTTTCCACATAAATCACTGTGTCAATTGTGTGATTGTTGTTGTGCTTGGTTTGATGTTCTCGGTTTTATGCTTTGTAGTTGCTCTGTTTTGCTTCCGCTATCCAACAAGTGGCATCAGAGCAGGTGAGCCAAGATGAACAGATCTGCATGAGTTCAAGAAATCCATTAGATGAGAAGATAGGATATGGCATGTGAGAGCAACTTCTCACTAAACTTGCACATGGAAAATTCGATCTAAGCACTGCAAGAGCTCGATTTGTGTGTTGCAAGCTGGAGGAGAACATAATTGTTGATATTTCTTGGACTATCGCTCCTTATAATCACTGTCAAACTTACTATGTTGAGATTTATGGGGATCATTTCCCTTCACGACTAGGAGGGGGCGTGATAACTATTCATCATCGCACCTATGCCTTGCGGGTAGCATGATACTCGTGGAAAGTCATTTTAATCAAATGTATATGCATAGAACCTAAAAGTATATGCATGCACATAACTCAAGGTATTATGAAAGTGGACGTTTTTTTAATGCATGGATAACAAGTGCTGTGTGGCAGCTGAGTCCCTGCCAAGTAGACTTGGGAATGGAGATGATAGTTGGCAGCTTATAATTATTCATGATGATGATTTTTGGAAGATGGGGAGAGACGAGGAATATTGTTAAAAAAACATAAATCATCAGTATCGTAAGTAAAGGGTAATTAGAATAGATCTTTAAAAAATGTTAAAAAGTTATGTTCAATTGTTTTTTAGAAATGAAATGATAAGAAAATTGTAAATATTAAAAGCTATATTGAAATTACATTGAATAGTAATTTAAGATATAACTTCTATATTACTTTACAATTATTGAAAAAGAATCTACCCAGGAATAGATGGCAGGAACAAAGCAATTATTTTGAAATGGAATCTTCCCATAAAGTAATATGAAACGTAACATATGAAAAAGATATCTGATAATATAATCTGACGTAAATCACGGTTTAATGCATTTTAATGGGAGATGTTCTCGAGGTATTTTCTTATTAATCAGTAATCAAAACATAATTAATCTACATTGGGAAGGGCACGAAGGTGGTGGAGATGGAAGTGAGCGATAAATGGTTTGAAACTTTTAAAGCTTGCGAGTTCGAGGAGTGCGGGGTGGAATTGTAGATCACAGAAGTTTTGGGTGCAAGATGTATATCACGGAACACGGGGAATGAGAGTTTGATAAGCTTCAAAGACTCCCGTAAATCACAATTTAATGCGTATTAATGGGAGATGTCCTGGAGGTTTCGGCGTAAATCGCAGTTTAATGCATTTTAATGGGACATGTGCTTGAGGTGAGTTGTCAATCCTTATCAATGCCAATCCTTTTGAACTTGTGTGGTGAGTTGTCACTAAGCAAAGCATAATTAATGTGCATTGGGAAGGGCACGAAGGTGGCAGGGATGGAAGAGAGCGATAAATGCTTTGAAACTTTTTGTGAACCCGAGTAGAGTGAAGCTTGCGAGTTTGAGTGTGGGGTGGAATTGTAGAGCATGAAAGTTTTGGGTGCAAGATGTATATCACGAAACACGGGGAACGAGAGTTCGATAACGCTAAGTTGGGAACCCAGGACCATAAAATTGGCTAAGTATGGAAAGGAATGGTGGTCAGTCGGGCTCCCGTAAATCACAGTTTAATGTGTATCAATGGGAGATTTCCTCGAGGTTTTTGCTTATTAATGCCAATTTTTTCAAACATGTGTGTTGGGTTGTCACTAGTAAAAGCATAATAAATGTGCATTGGGAAGGGCGTGAAGGTAGCGGGGATGGAAGGGAGCGATAAATGCTTTGAAACATTTGTGAACCCAGGTAGAGTGAAGCTTGTGAGCTGTAGGAATTGTAGACCACAGAAGTTTTCGTTGCAAGATGTATATCAAGGAATTGTAGATGACGAAAGTTTTGGGTGCAAGATTCATAATAGCGCCAACCCGGGGATCGATGACCAAAATATTGGCTAGGTATGAAAAGAAACGACAGTCGGTTGGACTCCCGTAAATCGCGGTTGAATGTGTTTTTTGCTTATTAATTCCAATAAGCGAACTTGTGTGCTAAGTTGTTGCTAGTAAAATCATAATGAATGTGCATTGGAAAGGGCAGGAATGTGGCGAGGATTGAAGAGAGTGACAAATGGTTTGAAACTTATGTGAACTCGGGTATAGTGAAGCTTGCGACCATAAAGTTGGTTAAGTATGGAATTGTAGATCAGGGAAGTTTTGGGTGCAAGATGTATATCACGGAACATGGGGAATGAGAGTTCGGTTGCACCAACCCAGGAACCGACGACCATAGAATTGGGTAGGTATGAAAAGCAACGATGGTCGATCAGACTCTCGTAAATCACAGTTGAATGCATTTTTTTGCTTATTAATGCCAATAAGTGAACCTGTGTGTTGAGTTGATGCTAGTAAAAGCATAATGAATGTGCATTGGGAAGGGCAGGAATGTGGCAGGGATTGAAGAGAGAGATAAATGGTTTGAAACTTTTGTGAACCCTAGTATAGTGAAGCTTATGAGTTCCAGGAGTCTGGGGTCGAATCGTAAATCACACAAGTGTTGGGTGAAAAATGTATATCACGAAAGTGTTGGGTGAAATATGTAGATCATGGAACATGGGGCATAAGAATTCGATAGCACTAAGTCAGGACACCGCGGTGAGATAATTGGCTAAGTGTTGAAAGGGACGGTGGTCGGTCGGGCTCATGATGTGACGATATAAATGGAGATGAATATATGGTAGTCCGCTAACCCGAGAACCCACGACTAATCCAGGAGCTCGAGAAAGTCAGGTTCAAGTTTAAAGAGATTTTGTTTATATTTATTTAAAATTTATTCATATTAATGTATCTTAATAGATTATTTGTGGTCCAAATGTAAACCATGTTCCAATTTATGGAGGAATCGTAGACTACGAAAGTTCTTAGTGCAAGATATATATCATAGAATTGTAGATGACAAAAGTTTTGGGTGCAAGATTTATAATAGCTCCAACCTGGGGACTGGCGTTGGCTAGGTATGAAAAGAAACGACGGTCGGTTAGACTCCCGTAAATCGCGGTTGAACGCATTTTTTTCTTATTAATATCAATAAGTGAACCTATGTGCTGAGTTGTTGCTAGTAAAAGCATAATGAATGTGCATTGGGAAGGAAGGAATGTGGCGGGGATTGAAGAGAGCGATAAATGGTTTGAATTTTTTTTGAACCTGGGTATAGTGAAGCTTGCAAGTTCCAGGAGTCTGGGGTCGAATTGTAAATAATGGAAGTGTTGGGTGAAAGATGTATATCACGGAACACGAGGCATAAGAATTCGATAGCACTAAGTCGGTACCCTGCAGTGAGATAATTGGCTAAGTGTTGAAAGGGACGAGGGTTGACCGTGCTCATGATGTGATGATATATATGGAGATGAGGATCTGGAAATTTTCTAACCTGGGAACCCGCGACCAATCCAGGAGCTTGAGAAAGTCAGCTTCAAGTTTAAAGAGATTTTTCTTATATTTATTTAAAATGTATTTACACTAATGTATCTTAATAGATTATTTGTGGTCCAAATGTAAACCATGTTCCAATTTGAAGGGTGTTTTCGGCTTGCAAATTTTTCTCAAACCCATAAGAAATAGACAAAAAATATATGACTTAACATTTTGTATATGGAAGCATATTTTGAAATATAGGAAGCTACAATATATGCACAATATTAGACAAAAACATGACCCCAACATGTACAGGGAAATGAGTTAATTTTAAAAAGAAATAAAAAATTCAAAAAACAACACCAAACATTGAAGATCACCATAGAACAACCTCAAATATTTTATATTTAGATAAACTGGGTTACAAAATACATTTGAGAATATTTCCCAAAATAGTTGTCTTGGAATTTGTAAAAAAATATATAGTTCAGTACATATTCTATGAAATATAAATGTGTTTGCCATAATGATTGGGATTGGGGCTCCCACAGACTACAAATCAAAGATGTACAAGAATCAAGCTTGTAGAAAGAAGAAAGTCGACGATGGAAAACAACAAGACCTGGCAAGAAGAAAGAGAAAATTGTCAGTCCTCGGTTAAAGCTTTGTTAGAGTAACTGGATGAAGACATCGAAAAAGACAGAAGAATGAGATCAGTATCAACTTACTATGATGGTGTCCCATGCCTTGCCATTTTCTCGTTGATGTCCTTTTATGGCTTTCCTCGGCGGTTATGGGAATCGTGTGAAGCGTCCTTTTCCCTTCATTGGTAATCTTGTCGACAACCTTTTTAAACCACTCTTCAATGTAGCTCCTCATGGGCGCCACGTTGATTTCATGCCAAATTTTTATATTGAATAATTCACTTTCCAAGTCCCTTAGATCAATAGAGATGTTGTGAAATGCTTCTTGAATATCTTGGATTTTAATCGAAAAACCGACTAGCCAGTTTTTCACGTCATCTTCACCATATTCAATAATGCCATAGAAATTTTCAAATGACAGTCTTTTATAGATATGAACTTGATCATCAAATGCTTGCTTGGTTAAAAACAACAAGTTGAATATCAATTTAGGGTATTGGACTTCATTGGTGTTGTCAGCTAGATCTATCTCAGTTAGCTTCTTGAATAGTGTAACACACCCACGATGGGACAAAATAAAAAAAAAATATTTTTCCTCAATTAGTCGGTTCCTCTATCCATGGTCTCTAATCCTGTTCAATGGAAGTTAGGGGAGAACCTCAAATCCACTTACAAGTTGGCTCCTGAATGAACCCTGATTTAATTTTGTGTTGGTCCCTTTTCTTCCTTTGGCGTAGGTCCCGTGATACTCGCACCTTTTGTCTCTGCGCGCTCTTGACACTTCTCAAATTATGGGTGTTAGCTCCTTTTTGGATAGGCCCTCTCTTGATATGACCTGGGGCTATGACCACACGATTGTGAGCACGCTCACAAGCAGTTTGGTGTCAAAATTCTTTTGGGGCTGATATACTCCTACTCCCTCCATGTGTCCCCTAGACGAAACCATGATTTGGATCCCAGTCCGCTCTTGATATCTTAACCTCCTCGCAACTTCTATCCCCGATATGTTACAGGATCGTTGATCTCATGATATTGACAATAATGTCTGAATTGACGGTTCAAATCTGTGCCCTTCTTATCTACGTCCCAAATCAACTCTCTCCTTGAATCAATAGTCAAGGTTCTCTTTGCAATTCCAGACTTCGGGAGTTTGAAATCTCAAACTCGGCCTCCTTCTATACCTCACTCCTCTGGAATTAATGATTTATGGACACCTGTCTAGTAAATCGATGTACCTACCTTCACCTCGGGTGGTTGACCTTTCAACCCAGATCAATGGTCCAACAACCCCTTCTCAATCTACGATCAAGACTTCCTCAAGGCCTCCGGACTTCTAAGGTTTCAAATCTCAAACCTCTTTTCTTTTCGTCTGAATCCGCGGAATCCTACCATATGTCCTCTTAAATCGGATGACTATACCTCACTTCAGGGTTTTACTTGAAATGCTCAGATCTTCAGCACGTCTCCTCTCCTGGTCCGATGGCTCAGATTCATTTTGAGTGATCTGATAACTCAGAGCTACTCCGATTCTCCGGACTTCAGCGATCTCAAAACTCAAACTTCTCCTTTGCTTTCTCCGGGAATGACCTCACCCGGAGTTCACGATTGTTCACCACGCATCTCCTCTAGATCCAACGGTCTAGATTCTAATTTCGCAAATCGGGATTTCATGACTTGCAACTCCTAAGTCACAACTTCCTCCACATTCTTGACTTACAAAATGCCAATATTTTGAATCGTCCAATCCAACAGATCACACTCCTCTGGATCTAATAGTCCAGATCACATCGCAACTTCGGGTTTCAGGAGTTTAGTTGTGCCAACATGAGAATCTCTCGATGCGCGAATCCCCGATTTCACCCATCTGATGGTCAAAGAGGGTCCCAATAGATCCTTAGATCTACGGTCCAGATCACATCACAACTTCAGGTTTTGGGTTTCAGAGAATCCATCCCCTTCATGATGATTACCAACATTCATCGAATTTGCGAGAATTGAAGGAACACCTCGATTCCCTCTTCAAATCTAATAGTCGTGACAGACCTTGGAACCTCCCAAACGAATTCTTGTTCATTCATCTTCCAATCGAAAGGATATTCCCTTCCAGTATTTAAATCTTCGCTATTATTCTTGAGCTTTACTGGCTCTGAAAGGCTTAAGAGTTTTGCGTTCTCTCTCTTGAATGTAACGCTTGGAAGAACTCTTCTACGCACCCCTTATGTTCATTCCTCAACTCTAGAACTTAATATGGTCTCAGTCTCTACCCACCTTGCAGAGACTCGGTACATACCTACACTACCTCTCCTGAGCTTAATGGACTCCATCCTCGTAGTGTTTGCGGGGTTCAACCTCCGAAATCAAGGGAGTACTCACTTGCCTCTAAGACGGTGATGAAATTCTATGGGGAGAGTATTATTGAGGAATTAAACTAGAGAATAAGGAAAACAAGCAGATATAAAAGTCCTCAAGGGACGAATGCATACTCTTGACTAAATCATTCAATACAAAAACCATTTATAGGCGTATAAATATAAGCATACACTCATTATTTCTGGTTGAAGCACAAAGCATGAAAGAAATACTTATCAGAACGATAAGACGTGATGCGACTGTTGAGAGGGGTGCTCGTTTCCACCCAACCATAGGCTTAGTCACTCCCAATGTATTTATCACTAGCCACTCTTGAGCTTAGGCCACGATGCTTTGGGATTCAATCTCTTACTTCCAACTCACGGAAGTCAGGGACAAAGGTTACTCACCTTCTCCCTATACAAGAATAGACCAGGATGAAGGCTACTCTCCTTCTCCTTACTTATTCGCCATTCCCTGTGATCAGAAATCACTTTTCACTTTCAATCCTTCCTTGGACCCAAGATTTTCCGCTCTCATCTCTGCATTTTTCGTAGGTCGTCTCTGCCCACACCACACTTTCTTTCTTGCCTTCCTCAGCAAGATTGCATGTGGTTTGAATCCCCAGTCTATGGACAGGTATGGAAGCCTTCATATTGGTGTCTGCCCCATCCCCTCATTAAATCTTAAGGAGGCCTTCCCACCTACCAACCTGATTGAAATTCATTTCGAGTCAGAGGGTTGTTCTGATCTTGAGAAATTAAAACTAGCATAGTACTGGTTCGGTGGAGGTTAACGCAACCCTTCCGAGTCCCCTCCATTTCCTTTACATTAGCAATCATGGTCTCTCTTAGCACATCCCCTTCTCAGTAGTCATACAACACGTTTCCATTATCTATTAAAATAATAGGATTTCCATTCATCGACCTGTATACAAAGGTCCACCAAATCAAACATTCACACTTTGAGTTTTCCATAGTTCCTGGCCAATAAAGTTATATTTACAGACTGGGGAAAATAGGGTGTTACAATTCCCTCCCCCTTAAAGGAATCATCGTCCTTGATGTTCTATCTATCAACATGATAGATATGTACATAAGTAAACAAAATCGGATATGCCTGTCTCATGACATCTTCCATTTCCCACGTAGCCTCATTTGGGCCAAAGTGTTTCCATTACACCTTGACTTGTGTAATGGTTCAGTTACTGAGTGAGGTTTTGTTCCTGTTTAGTATGCATTGGGGTTATGGCATGAATTCTCCCTCTGGTTCCACCTGGATCAGAGATCAATCAATTATATGATTAACATCATGTACATATTTCTTCAATAATGAAACATGGAAAACATTATGTGCCTTTACTATGGGAGGAAGTGCTATCCTATAGGCTATAGGTCCCACTCTATCTAAGACTTCAAAGGGTCCACAATACCGAGGTGCCAACTTGGCACAAGCTCCCATTCTCAAGGAAATCTTCCTGGGTCTAAATCTGAGATAGACATGGTCTCCAGCTTTGAACTCTCGAGGAGTTCTCTTTCTGTCGGCGTAACTTTTTTGTCAGTCCTGAGAAATTTTCATATTTTTCCTTATCTGCATCACTTGCTATTCCATTTCTTTCAACATATCGGGTCCGATTGTAATTCTATCCATTGGATTACTCCAACTGATTGGGATCTTTCATTGTCTACCATAGAGGACTTCAAAAGGGCTCATCTTCAAGGATTCCTGATAACTGTTGTTGTAGGAAAACTCTACCAATGGTAGGTAGTCTTCCCACTTCTTAGGCTGATGCATTACATGCATCCTTAGCATGTCCTCTACTATTTGGTTTACTCTTTCTATCTATCCATCGGTTTGAGGGTGATAAGTCGTGCTAAATAGAAATTTTGTCTCCAAATCGACCATTAGGGATTTCCAAAAGTTTGAAGTGAACTTGGTATCTCGGTTAGATACAATTTTCTTGGGCATACCATGCATTCTAAATATCTCCTTCATGAAGATGTTGGCAATATCTATGGCCTTGCAAGTTGATTTGACAGGAATGAAATGAGTCGACTTACTCAGTTTGTCCACCATGACCATGATGGAATCATTTTTCTTGGTCGACTTTGGTAATACGATCATGAAATCCATGGAGATGGTTTCCCATTTCCATTCTGGGATCGGTAGGGGCTGCAATAATCCCACTGGATGTCGGTGCTCTACCTTAACTTGCTGGCATTCTAGGCATTTATCTAGATGGTTAGCTATGTCTTTCTTTAACCCAGGCCAATAGAATTGTTTCCTAATGGCCGTGATCATCTTCTGATATCCTGGGTGACCAGTGTATGGTCTCTTATGCAGTTCATCCATTATGAACCTCTTCAAGTCGTCACAGTTCGGAATATGAAAACTATTTCTGTAAGTCAACATCCTTTCCTTGAGCATTTGGTAGCCTTCGTACTTTAGTCTTGTAGGCTCTTGTATTAGGTATGAGGTCATGGTCTTGAAGAATGCATTTGTATTTGGTGCATTTCTAACTCTTTCCCCGACATCTGCTTCACAGGTGCTTACTATTGCCAGATGAATCATTTTTATACTTTTGCTAAGGGCATCGACCACCCTATTTTCCTTTCCTTTTATATGTTTGATTTCGATGTCGAATTCACTTAGGAGAGCCATCCACCTATCTTGCTTGGCATTGAGCTTCGATTGATCAAGCATGTGCCTCAACCCACAATGGTCTGTCATAAGCACAAATCTCCTTCCTAGGAGGTAGTGTCTCCACATTTTTAAAGCATGTACTATGGAAGCCAACTCTAGGTCATGGGTCACATAATTGATCTCATGCTCATTTAATTTTTGGGACGAGTAGCAAATTACATGTCCTTCTTGCATAAGAACTCCTCCGAGTCCTTCCTTGCAGGCATCTATACACACTAGGAAATTGTTATCCGGGTCTGCAATTTTCAGCATGGGTGCATGGGCCAGGAGGTATTTCAGTTCCTGAAATCTTTCTTCACATTTTGATGTCCAAATGAATTTGATACCCTTTTTCTGAAGGGCAGTGATTGGACAACCAATATTGGAAAACCCTTTTATGAACCTTCTATAGTATCTTGCTAAGCCCATGAAGGATCTGATATCAGATACATCCTTTGGGGTAGGCCATTCCATAATATATCTGATCTTATCGGGGTCCACTACCAACCCTTCCTTAGAAATGACATGGCCTAGGTAATGGACTTGCTTTTGAAAGAAGTCACATTTGCCAAACTTAGCATAGAGCTGATGCTCTCTTAGTACCTGAAGTATGAGCCTAAGATGTTCTTTGTGTTCTTCTCTGTTATAGGAGTAAAATAGGATATCATCAATGAAAACCAATACAAATTTGTCCAGAAATTTGCTAAGTACATTATTCATCAAGCACATAAAAGTGGCGGGGGCATTGGTTAACCCAAATGGCACCACCACGAACTCGTAGTGACCATACCTCGTTCTGAAGGATGTTTTGTGGATTTCTTCATCCTTAATCCAGACTTGGTGATACCCGAATCTTAAGTCGATCTTCAAGAATATGGAAGCACCTCCCAATTGGTCGAACAGGTTATCGATTCTTGGTAAGGGGTACTTGTTCTTTATGGTCGTTTGATTGAGTTGTTTGTAATCTATGCACAGTCAGAGTGTGCCATCTTTCTTTTTCACAAACAAGACGGGCACTCCCCACGGAGATACACTGGGTCAGATGTAGCCTTTGTCCATCATCTCCTTTAGTTATAGCTTGAGTTCAACCATCTTTGGCGTGCTCATCCTATATGGCGTTCTAGATGCTGGTACCACTCCCGATGTAAGTTCTATCAAGAAGTCAATATCCCTTCTCGGAGGTAGACCTGGTACTTCTTCTAGGAATATGTCCTTGTATTCTCTTAATATGAGGTGGTCCTCTAAGTTTGGTTTGTTTTCCTCAATGGATTCCAACACCTATATTTCATATAAGGAACATATTTTTCTGCAATAATTCTTCATTTGAAGGGCCAAAATTTGTCTCTCGGAGACAGGCTTCTGAATTCCATGGAGGGTCATATTTCTCCCTTCTTCATTTACACATTCTAAAGTTTTATGATAACAATCCACTTTAGTTTTATAAGCATCCAACTAGTCCATACCAATCAACAAGTCATAAGATCCCAAGGGAAGTATGTTAAGGGTCTCTCAGGTGGGCAATCCACCCATGAGGAATTGACAGGCTGGTATGGCCTCTGCCACCTTACTTTTGGTCCCAGTGGATAATTGCACCAACCATGGTTTAACATGTCTAATTGGCTGTAGTTTACACTTGTCAGCAGTCTGAGGGGCCACATAACTCAAATTATAACCTGGGTCATTTAAAATAGAAATTGGATGGTTGGCGATCATACCTTTCAGCTCCACTACTGAAGCTTGGTGGCCGACTTGATTATTGTCCAGGGCTGCATATATTTGTGGTATTATCCTAGCCACATCATTGACAATGATAGCTTCTTGGATATTGTAGACTCTCTTACTGTTCTGTTGTCAGTGTGGGCAGTCCTTCAATTTATGATCCTCTCCATAACCCCAACATTTTAAGGGTTCCTTCTTGAGGTTATCGGTCTTTGTTGGGACTGTCTTAAAAGGTTTATTTCCACTTTGAGAGGGGAAATTTTTCTGATATACACTTCTAGTAGGAAGGATTCTTCTAGAATATTTTTCAGTTCTTAAATCTTGAGGATTTAAACCCCTTCTTCTGGAATCCATAACTACTCCTCTTCTTCCAGTCCTCGTGGGGTCTTGTATTACTCCCAAACTATTCATAACAATACCTCGCCTTCCGAATAGCTTCTTCTAAGGTGTTTGGCTCGTCAAACTCAATCCTATCTCGGTAGGTCTGAGGTAACCCACTAATGAACCGCTGCATTTTTTCTTTTTCGTCTTTTATGTAGGGTACATACCTTATTAGTTCAAGGAATTTATTGACAAATTCATCTATGGTGAGCTGCCCTAGCCAAAGTTCATAGAATTCCTTAGTTTTCCCATCCATGTATTTTTTTGACAGATACTGCTTCCTGAAGTATTTATCAAACTGTTTTCATGACAAATACTTCTCATGGACTCCTTTCACATTCCTAAGGTCTTCCCACCATATGGAAGCCTTTCTATTCAGGTTGAAGATGGCTATTCGAGCCTTCAAGTTTTCAGAGTAGTCATGGACTCTAAAATACTTCTTTAAGCCAAACAACTAATCTTCCGCCTCTTCTCCCTTCTTAATCTCTCCATAGAAAGAGGGTGGTTTGGTTTTCTTGAACTCTTCAGGACCATGGGTTTTGGAACGCTTCCATTTCTTTCCTTTCCTGTGAGGATGCAAGCTGGCCCTGCTACTAAAATATCCTTCAGAGTTGTTAGCTTCTTTTCCAGAGGACTCTCCCGATGAGTGTCCCCTACCTCTAGGTTGGACCTTCTTCGCGGTACTTCTCCCAGTGGGGTCACTTAGGGAGTCATGTTTTCGGGTCTCAGGTGGACTCTGACTTCTCTTCTTGTGTCGTTGGTCCACATGACTGGTTGCAGGTTCATGCTGTAGTTTCCTCTATATGTCAGATAAGCTCTGTAGAAAGACTGCATTAATTTCTATTTGTTTCTCTTGCTCCTTTATCAATCTCTTGTTGTTGGCCTTGAAACTCTGTAACTCAGCCCTGAGGCTCCTTACAGTTTCAACCAGATCTAGAGGGGTTTCCACCGCCCTCCTTTCGTCAGATTCATCGTCTCTATTGTGGGAGCCATCCCCCACTTCATGACATGTCACCATCCTTTAGTCTTGGAGTTTTCTCGTGATTCACTAACTGCTCGAGTGTTGACAAAAACACTTATTGTTAGCTAACAATATATTAGTTTATGAACAATACACAGTTCAATTTCTTAAATGCATACACACAATAGAAAGTTTCACTCTTTTCTTTAATAATTTTTTTAACCAGACTTTTAAGAAAGGGGCAAGGTAGGGTGTCACTCCTTTAAAAGTACTCCAAATAGGGTTTTTAAGCGATTCTTCCATAAGCCCAAGCAGGCCAAGTGTTGTAAGCATGATTTGATACCAATTTTTAACACACCCGCGATGGGACAAAATAAAAAAAAAAATATTTTTTCTTAATTAGTCGATTCCTCCATCCATGGTCTCTAATCCTGGTCAATGGAAGTCAAGGGAGAACCTCAAATCCACTTACAGGTCGGCTCCTGAATGAACCCTAATTTAATTTTACGCTAGTCTCTTTTCTTCCTTTGGTGTAGGTCCTGTGACACCCACGCCTTCTGTCTTTGTGTGCTTCTCAAATTATGGGTGTTAGCTCCTTTTTGGATAGTCCCTCTCTTGATATGACCTGGGGCTATGACCATGCGATTGCAGGCATGGTCACAAGAAGTTTGGGGTCAAACTGCTTTTGGGGCCGATATACTCCTACTCCCTCCACATGTCCCCTAGACAAAACCACGGTTTGGATCCCTTTCCGCTTTTGATATCTTAACCTCCTCGCAACTTCTGTCCCCAATATGTTACAGGATCATCGATCTCATGATATTGACGATAACGTCTGAATCAACGGTTCAAATCTGCACCCTTCTTATCTATGACCCAGATCATATCTCTCCTTGAATCAATGGTCAACGTTCTCTTTGTAATTCCAGACTCTGGGAGTTTGAAATCTCAAACTCAACTTCCTTCTGTACCTCACTTCTCCAAAATTAATAATTTATGGACACCTGTCAAGTAAATTGATGATCCTGCCTTCACCTTGGGTGGTTGACCTTTCAACCCAGATCAACAGTCCAATGACCCCTTCTCGATTGATGGTCAAGATTTCCTCCGGGCCTCCAAACTTCTGAGGTTTCAAATCTCAAACCTCTTTTCTTTTCCTCTGAATCCGTGGAATCCTGCCAAGTGTCCTCTTAAATCGGATGCCTATACGTCACTTCGGGGTTTTACCTGAAATGCTCAGATATTCGCTACGTCTCCTCTCTTGGTTCGACGACTCAGATTCATTTCGAGTGATCTGACAGCTCAGAGATACTCCATCTCTTTAGACTTCGACGATCTCAAAAATAAAAATTCTCCTTTGTGTTCTCCCGGAATGACCTCACCCGAAATTCACGATTGTTCGCCATGTATCTCCTCTGGATCCAACGGTCCAGATTCTCCTTTCACAAATTGGGATTTCGCAACTTGTGACTCCCAAGTCACAACTTCCTCCACATTCTGGACTTAAGAAATGCCAATATTTTGGATCATTCAATCCGACGACTCACACTCCTCTAGATCTAACAGTCCAGATCACATCGCAACTTTGGGTTTCAAGAGTTTAGTCGCGCCAACGTGCGAATATCCCGATGCGTGAATCCCCAATTTTGCCCATTCGATGGTCAAGGAGGGTCCTAATAGATCCTTAGATCTATGGTCCAGATCACATCACAACTTTGGGTTTCAGGTTTCAGAGAATCCATCCCCTTCACGATGATTACCAACATTCATCGAATTTGCGAGAATTGAAGGAACACCTTGATTCCCTCTTCAAATCTAATGGTCGTGACAGACCATGAAACCTCCCGAACAAATTCGCGTTCATTCATCTTCCAATTGAAAGGATATTCCCTTCCGGTATTTAAATCTTCGCTATTCTTCCTGAGCTTTACTGGCTCTGAAAGGCTTGAGAGTTCTCCGTCCTCTCTCTTGAACGTAACACTTGGAAGGATTCTTCCGCGCACCCCTTACGTTCATTCCTCAACTCTATAAATTAATATGGTCTCAGTCTTTGTCCACATTGTAGAGACTCGGTACATACCTTCACTACCTCTCCTGAGCTTAATAGACTTCGTCCTTGCAGTGTTTGCAGGGTTCAACCTCTGAAATCAGGGGAGTACTCACTCGACTCTAAGATGGTGATGAAATTCTCTGGGGAGAGTATTCTCGAGGAATTAAACTAGAGAATAAGGAAAAAAAGCAGATATAAAAGTCCTCAAGGGAGAAATGCATACTCTTGACTAAATCATTCAATACAAAAACCATTTACAAGCGTATAAATATAAGCATACACTCATTATTTCCGATTGAAGCACAAAGCATGAAATAAATACTTATCAGAACCATAAGACGTGACGTGACTGCTGAGAGGGGTGCTCATTTCCACCCAACCATAGGCTTAGTCACTCCCAATGGATTTATCACTGGCCACCCTCATGCTTAGGCCATGATGATTTGGGATTCAATCTCTTACTTCCAACTCATGAAAGTCAGGGACAAAGTTTACTCTCCTTCTCCCTATACAGGAATAGACGAGGATGAAGGTTACTCTCCTTTTCTTGACTCAATCTCCATTCCTTGTGATCATAACTCACTTTTCACTTTCAATCCTTCCTCAAACCCGAGAGTTTCCACTCTCATCTCTGCATTCTTTGCAGGTCCTCTCTGCCCACACCACACTTCCTTTCTTGCCTTCCTCAACAAGATTGCATGTGGCTCAAATCCCCATTCCGTGATCAGGTCCAGAAGCCTTCAGATAGGTGGTCTGCCCCATCCCCTCATTAACGCTTGAGGAGGCCTTCCTACCTACCAACCTGACTGAAATTCATTTCGGGTCAGAGGGTTGTTCTGATCTTGAGCAATTAAAACCAGCATAGTACTGGTTTGGTGGAGGTTAACATAACCCTTTTGATTCCCCTCCACTGCCTTTCCATTAGCATTCGTGGTCTCTCTTAGAACATCCCCTTCTCAGCAGTCATACAACATGTTTCCATTATCTATTAAAGTAACAGGATTTACATTCATCGACCTTTATACAAAGGTCCACCAAATCAAACATTCACACTTTGAGTTTGCCATAGTTCCTGGCCAATAAAGTTATATTTACAGACTCGGAGAAACAGGGTGTTAAAAATAGTTTGTCTCTTCTAGATATGGCCTGGCTACATGCTTGAATGATACCATTCAGGTTTTTTACCTTTTCTTTCCAACATGTGTTTAGTTGGTCTATTCGATTTGGGGAAGGGAGATCCTCTTCTCTTCTTCTAAATTCCATCATACCAATAGATTTAACACCAACTGGTACAACTGCATAGAGGTAGAAACCTTGCTCGTTCTTGAGATCTTCTTGCAAATACTCATGAAAAGCATGCGATCTTGTTCCAAAAGAGACCATACTCTTTGACATCTCCCAAGCTTCTGTTATTAATTTCATTCTTCTCTTTATATTCTTTTCCACATAGCCTTGGGATGATGTGAGAAGACTTGCTGATCATTTTAACTTTGTCGCAGGTGTGGTGGGCCTGATCATTGCCAAAGGAGTAACAAATAGTGGAAGTGGCATTATATCTCCCTCCAATTCTTTGATTTTCTCCTTTAACATGACGTTTCCGCTTCAAGGCCAATAATAGAATTGTCTAGAGAATCTCTAGTTGCTCGGTGTATCTGGGAGATATGGGAAGGACGGATGTTCCGTAGGTTCATCTCTGAATGATATTTCCCTTTCTTATTCTTTACATCTCTCTTTTCAATAACCAATTTTTTGGATTCGATGTCAAAACCAGTGCTCTAAAATGAAAAATACTCTTCTTCATCCAAGGTACCGGTCCCAATTATTTCCATCTCAGGATTATGCGGAGAAGTGCTCTCTAGCTGGTCATCTTTAGGGAACATTTTGTCAATGTCAATTTCTAGTTCCATATCTTCGAGGGAGAGATCGTGGATATCAATTTGTCCCCTCAGTCCCTCATGTTCTTGCACTATTGTTTTCCATTTTTTGCTCGCAGAAAGTTTGTGAGAACTTTCAATTTTTCCAGAGGGAGGGTTCTTATCTCCTCCTCCACCTGAAGAAATGTGTGTGACTTTATTGCTTGGGTAGGCCGTTGGAGTACTGCTCCGAGATGTTGTAGTCTTGGGTGTGGCGGTCGGGGATTGGGCACTTTTCTCATCCGAGCCTTTTGGTTTCTTCTTGTATGAATCATTGGTGCTCAGAATTGTCTCGAGGTTGCTAGTGTCATGAGAAGGACTTCCTGAGGTGTTATATTCGTCTTCATTTAGGATAGTGTCAGTGAAAGAACTGTTGAAACTGACAACTGATAGGTGTTCTACAAAAATACCATTAGGGTCGAACCCTTTTACTTTTTCAGCACATCTCAAATTGAAGCTATGGAAGTGGCCCACGGGACCGTTAATCTTGTTCATATTCTTGACCATGAAATCCCCGACTTTCCAAGGCAGAGAGATGAATTGAATTTTTCTCTTTTCATGGAAAAAATGCAACCAGTAGGTGTACTGCCTTGCTATTTCAGCAAAAAACATTGTACCATATATATGACATGGAAGGAAGCAAGGATTTTGTTTGGACCCAAAAATAATTATAATATTATACTTCTCCATTTCTTCTAGTGTGCCCTTCCTATCTAGGAACTTGGTCGCTTGGTTAGAAAATCGAGGAAAATACTTTCCAAATATCAATTCTTTAAAAACTGAAACAAAATCATTAAAGACTTCATAAAAATGTTGGGAGGCATCGTGTCTCCATAATATCTGGTACTAGAAGGTTACTGGGTCAAATTCACAGTTTACCTTCTTACACATAGATAATCCAGGGAATGGACAACAAATATCCACCATGAAAATTAAATAAGATGACACAAAGAATTTCTTTTGCCTTGTGTATTGCAATAACTGGGAAGATATTTCAATGAAAATAAAATTTCCCCAATGGAAGATGGCTTGTTCCTTCACCGTAAAATATAAAATATAGAGAATCATCTGAGAGATGTTGGTTGTACTTTCTTGTCCCGTTATCCTCATGAAAATCCATGCAATTTCCCGGAAAGGGTTTTTAAATGCACTAACCTGTAATCTGGTCATGTCCCCGGGATTGGCCACTGGGTTCTCTAAGAACTTCAGCAAGAGGTCCAATTCATTATCATGCTTATTTAATAACTCTCTGCAATTATCACTCTTTAAAGTAGGCGTTTCGTTAGGAAGTCTTAACATATTTCAAAATAATTGAGGCAATATGGAGACTCGGGAATGGTCTCGCAACTGGATAATCCGCTGGTTCAGAATATAGTTTTTGGTGCACCAGGTGACCAACTCCTTACAGTAAAAAAATTTGGGGACACAAAATCCTCGTGCAATTCCAGATGTCCAGATAAATTCCTTCTAGGCAGAAGGGGATGAGTAGCAGTCATAAGGTCTGGACCATTGAAAACTATAGTCCTCGCACTCAAAAATATTCAGGGTATCTCCACAAAAATGTTGTGGAGTTGCAACCATAAGGTGATGATAACATTCCTTTGCTCCTGATATTATTTAAAATGAACGCTGGATCATGATAATATAATCTCCCGTAAATCTCGGTTCAATGCGTTTTAATGGGATATGTCCTTGACCTTTTCACCTATTAATGTCAATCTTTTTGATGTGTCTGGTGATTTGTTACCAATAAAGGCATAATTAATGTGCATTGGGAAGCATGCAAAGGTGGCGGGGATGGACGAGAGTGAAAACTGCTTTGAAACTTTTGTGAACATGGGAGCCCGAGATACCGTGAATTTGTGACAGTAGGAGGTGAAGAATCGACTAAGTATGGAAAGGCGAGGTATAATGCCTCAAAAAAGCTAAAGTAAATAACAATTTTTTTGAGCTCAAGATACACACACACAAAAAAAAATCAAATGCCATAATATTGACCTATGCCAATTCGATAATAGGGAGGTTTATTTGATGGATCCAAATATCGCTCACATCAGGTGATTGGGTTGCATGTGGGGTGCCTGTGAGAAAAACTAATGTTTTGATGAAGATTTGTTTATATTGCTACACGTGACAGTAATTGTGTGATAGTATTTAGAATGAACACTAGAGGATGGTAATATAATCTCTCATAAATCTTGGTTTAATGCATTTTAATGGGAGATGTCCTCGAGATTTTTGCTCATTAATGCCAATCTTTTCGAACCTATGTGGTGAATTTCCATTAATAAAAGCGTAATCAATTTGCATTGGGAAAGTGTGCGAAGGTGGCAGGGAAATCGACTAAGTATGAAAAGGCGGGGTGGCCAGACAGACACAGACAAACTCATCATAAGTAGAGTGAATCTTGCGAGTTCGAGGAGTCTGGGGTCGAATTGTAGATAATGGAAGTTTTGGGTGCAATATGTATATCACGAAACAAGGGGAATGAGAGTTTGATAACGCCAATCCGGGAACTAGCGGCCATAAACATTAACTATGGGGAAAACATTGTCAGCTATGTAATATACCTGGAGCTCGACAAAATTAGGTTCAAGTTAAAAGATAATTTGTTTATATTTACTTAAACACTGTGCATATTATTTTATTTTATTAGTATTTGTTGTGGCCCAAATGCAAACCATGTTGAAATTTGAAGGGTGGATTAACATTTACATATGCAAGCATACTCTCAAATATTGCAAGTTGTAATATATGCACAATACTAAAGAGGGGCATCATGTCAATGCCTTTGTAGATGACAATGGGTTAACACAATATTTCATTCTTTCTATGATGATGCCTTAAAATAACTAAAATAACCAACAATGTTTTGCCAATTCAAGATTGACACAAAGAAACTCATCAGATTCCATAATATTCTCCCATTAATGCATTTTAATGGGAGATGTCCTTGAGCTTTCCGCTTATTAATGCCAATATTTTCGAACATTTGTGATGAGATGTCACTAGTAAAAGAATAATTAATGTGCATTGGGAAGGGGCAAAGGTGGAGGGGATGGAGGGGAGCGAAAAATGCTTTGATACTTTTTTGAACCTGGGAGTCCGTGAACCTGCGAAAATTTGAAGAATCAACTAAGTATGGAAAGGCAGGGCAGTCAGATAGAGTCATTGCAGGTAGAGTGAGGCTTGCGAATTCGAGTAGTTCATGGTTGAATTGTAGATCACCCAAGTTTTGGGTGCAAGATGTATACTCCGAACACAGGGCATGAGAGTTCGATAACACCTACTCGGGAACCTGCGGCCATAAAATTGGCTAAGTAAGGAAACGAACAACAATCAGTCGAATTCGTGATGTCAAGATATAGATGGATATAGAATTTCTCATTCTACCACCCGAGAACCCGCGAGCATAGAAATGCGACTAAGTATAGAAGAGGAAAAAGAAAGGGAGCAAAGAAGTTTATGCCTCACACAACAACACTTAGTCTGATAATTATCAAGCGATAAAAACAAATCAACTATGGGAAAAACATTCTCAGCCATGAAATATAGCTGGATCTCAACCAAACCTGGTTGAAGTCCAAAGAGATGTTGTTTATATCTATTTCAACAAGCTCGTAGGTAGAGTGACAGTTCGATAGGGCCTAGTCGGGAACCCACGGGCATAAAATTGGCTAAGTATGGAAACGAACAACGATCAGTCAGACTCGTGATGTGAATATATATATGGATATAGAATTTTTGACTTTGCAACCCCGGAAACCCACAAGCATAGATATGCGACTAGGTATAGAACCATAAATGAATAATAGAGGGGAAGAAGAAAAGGGAAAAATGGGCAAGTATTGAAGAGGAAAACAAAAGGGAGCAAAGAACTTTATGCGTCACACAACAACACTTGGTATTAAGTATGGAAAGGCGGGGCAGTCAAACAGAGTTATAGTAGGTAGAGTGAGGATTGCGAGTTCAAGGAGTCTGGGGTCAAATTGTAGATCACCAAAGTTTTGGGTGCAAGATGTATACCCGAACACGGGGCATGAGAGTTCGATAGCGCCTACACGGGAACCCGCGGTCATAAAATTGGCTAAGTATGGAAACGAACGGAGGTCGGTCGGATGTGTGATGTGAATATATAGATGGATATATAATTTCTCACTCCACCACCCTGGGAACCCACAAGCATAGATATGTGACTAAGTATAGAACTGGAAACGGATAATAGAGGGAAAGAAGAAAAGGGAAGAACGGGTAAGCATAGAAGAGGAAAAAGAAAGGCATCAAATAACTGTATGCCTCACACAACAACACTTAGTATGATAATTATCAAGCAATAGAAACACATCAACTATGGGAAAAACATTCTCAACCATGTAATATAGCTGGAGCTCAATAGACCCTGGTTCAAGATAAAAGAGATGTTGTTTATATCTATCTCAACAAGCAATAGACAAAATATATGACTTGGCACACTTATATGCAAGCATTCAGATGGAGTCATCGTAGGTAGAGTGAGGCTTTGGAGTTCGAGGAGTCCAAGGTTGAATTGTATATCAATGAAGTTTTGGGTGCAAGATGTATACCCCGAACAAGGGGCATGAGATCTTTATGGAGCCTACATGGGAACCCGTGGCCATAAAATTGGCTAAGTATGAAAATGAACGGCGGTCGGTTGGACTCGTGATGTGAAGATATACATGGATATATAATTTTTCACTCTGCCACCCCGGGAACCCGCGAGCATAGATATGCGACTAAGTATAGAACAAAAAATGGATAATAGATGGGAAGGAGAAAAGGGAAAAGCAGGTAAGTATAGAAGAGGAAAAAGAAAGGGAGAAAAAGAACTGTATGCCTCACTAAACAACACTTAGTCTGATAATTATCAAGTGATAGAAACACATCAACTATGGGAAAAACATTCTCAGCCATGGAATATTGCTGGAGCTCAACATACCCTAGTTCAAGTTAAAAGAGATGTTGTTTATATCTATTTCAACAAGCAATAGACAAAATATATGACTTGGCATTCTTACATGCAAACATATTCTAAAATATAACAAGCTTCAATATATGCACAAATTGGACAATGTATGCAGATGAGATTTTTGTAACCATACCTCTTAGTCTCTGGACCTTGTACTATGATGGAGGTTTCACTTCTACTTGTCGATAGTTCTTGTGAACTAAAAAACATGTGGTGTAAACGACATAAACATATTTACCATGGCATAGTAGAATNTTGTTTCATAAACATAGCAAGAGCGTAATATGTGAATCGTTACCTTCGACATTGTAGTTTTGCTGATGTTTGCGACGGTTCACTTCTCATGTCATGTCACTTCTGAAACAGTGGCTATGAACATGTGTATATTGTTCATACTCGATATGGATGTGCATTAGGCATACACATTGTATTTGTTATGGCACCACTGTAGCCATACCTTTTGGAAGATTGTACTCCATCTTTCTCAGTTGTGGCACATAAGGCTCCATCTTCGTGTTCAATTAGTCTGTTCTTTTTTCAATGTAGCAATACAGAGAATACAATGGACATGAAGGCAAGTTTCTATGTATGAACACATGAAAAAAAGATGGAGCAGAAATTTATTTATTTCAAGGTAGCGGCATAGAAAATACAATTGACATGAAGATAAGTTAATATACAGGAAGATATGCAGTATCTAAGGAAAAAAAATAGAAGAGTTGCAAACCAGTGGAACAACTATAGACAGAGTAAATGAAAAACAATTGGATATGGAATATGGGTAGAAGTATGCACCTTTGTATGTATTCTTCTACATTTATGGTTAAGAGTTCTCTGCCTTGTCCAATTTTCCTATTTGTTTCAATGAAAGAAAGTACAAAACAAAATGAATATGAGCGTAACTTGATATGCAAGGAAAAAACAAGAAATATGTACATATAGTAAATACAATAGAATAAAAGGAATAGAGTAAAAGATAGTGTTAGAAGAATGTACCGTTTTGTTTTTCTTCATCCATGTATGTGTATATATAAAAAATTGTGTAATTTTTTTTTTGTCCAAAATCAATTACAAACTAGGAAAAACTAAGAAGTTGGATAACTTGGTTTTGTGCAACAAGCTAGACAGATATGCTTTGAAACATAAAAATATGATTTTGCAATATGTTTGATGTATATTTCATAATTCAAGTGAAATACCAATTGTATCGCGATTAGTCCAGTATGTGTCTAAGATAAATACATTGTATTGAGAAATGGGCACATTCGAACATACATGGTCAATAAGTGCGTTTTGTACATGGTTTATCTTGTCCAAAAGAAAGCGAAGACTATATTTGCACATGTAGTTTTCCAATTCTTTTGTTCTGGCATTATTTTGTAGCATGTCAATATTGAAGTCTCCTACAATGACAAAGGTTTCATTCAGATGCAAATTCTCTAATGCATTGGAAACAACATTTAGTATGTTGGAGAATGTTGCATGCAAAGCAACATAGAGATTCAGTATTGCAATTTCTGATCCATGGAGAATTAATTTTGCGAGCACCATCTCAACATTGTTTTCTTTGAAATGCATATGCTCCAAAATTGTTACATGTGTTTTCACTAATATCATCACCCCATGTGTAATGTAACTCGATGTGCAATTGTGATTTGGAAATTTCTTGTTTTGCATGCATAATGTCATGTATGTTTCCTGCAAGCATAGAATATTGGATTACATTGTGTCATAGTCATTGAGTATATCATCCATGTGTGCATGTAGGCTGCACGTGTTAAGTGAGAGAATTGATATAGATGAGTTTGTTTGTATGGATTGGTAATCATACGGTAGATGCCAATTTGCGGTAGTCCTAAGGTGTTGCATCTCGATATCAACTTTGTGTTTGACTTTGAAGTTATCTTTTCTAAGAGCACTTAGTAAATACAAGGAGTCTATACTTCTGACACAGGACAATGTTGTGTATACAATTCCATGTATTAGAATTCCAGCAGGGTCAAATGCAACACTATCAAGTGTTAGTCCTTGTGATCTGTGGATTGTACGTGCACATGCAAGTTTAATTGGAAACTGTTTTCGAATCTTCATTCGACCTATCTTTTCCGATGTCGATACTGGTTTTGATATTCGTAATATAGGTGTCCAATCGTGTGCAGTGTTTGAATTACATAGATAAGCCAACTTGTTTGCTTGTCAGTGGCCTATATGTGGCTCATGGAACTTAATCCAGAGGACATCAAGTTTTTCTGTTTTGGTATAGCCTTTGAGTATTCCATCTGCACCATTTACCAATCCATCCTATGAATTATAGTTGTAGGGATATATTTCAACCAACATGTCTAATTTCAGGACAAGTTGCAAAGGCAAAGTGGCTGTATGTTCATGACGTGGTACATTTCCATGGTTGTCTTCTTCGAGCTCAATTTAATTGATGATGATATCATCGCCAGGCATGAGAGATAGCATGTACTTGTTATGCATTGCAACATCCCTATTCATGTAGAATAGGTAAGGGAAGGTTGGGTCTGTTGGTGCAGGTCACATGTGCCTTGAATTGATATATGTTAAGTCATCATGTGTTTGACTGTTTGTCCACATTCTATTCAGAATTGCAATAAATGTTTCTTCTGTCTGGCGCATTGTAGTATGTAATTCAAAGCATTTTATATTGTCTTTCCAGAAGTCATGCATCATTGTTTGCATATTGACCGTAGGTTTTTCAAATATCAAAGAATCTTGGATGGGTTGCGCCTGGTAAAGATCCCCACATAATATCATGTCAATGTTTCCAAAGTATTTGGTGTGCACATGTTTTATGTTTCTCAGTCGGTTGTCAATGTAATACAAGAAGAGACTTCCAATCAAATATGCCTCATCTATGAAGACAAGTTCCAGTTCATCATAAATCTTAAAAAAGGTATCTAAGATTTCCTTGGTGAGTGGAATAAATTGTGACTTGTTAAAAGGCATAAAAAATGTAGAGTGGACTGTTGTTCCACCTGCATTATATGCATATTTTCCTGTGTATGAAACTATTAGCACCTTTTGTTTCATAGGATCAGAGGAATTGTTTGAATCATAGATTCATATAAGCATTTGGAATAGTTATTTTGCTATGAACGTCTTGCATGTTCCCGCCCCGCCTGTAAGGAACAAGTGCACAGGAGTGTGCATGTTCAAGCATTTTTTAATCACAATGTCCTTTAGAATTGTTTGTTGTTCTTGATTCAACAGACGTCTGACTCTGTGGTATTCATTATTTTCAATAAGGAAAGGATGTTTTGTGACTTGAAAGCCAAGATTGATACGTTTTTCAATGTTGGATGCTCGAGGATGAGGAAATATGCTTGCAAGTCATAGGACTCACAGAGAGTTCTAGTTGTTTTACAGGTCTCATAAACATTGTCAGGGTTTTCTAGTTCATGGACTGCACTTTCTAGATCACCCCATGTTGGATTAACAATGTATGTAAATCTAGAATCATTGGTTTGTACTATAGTCTCAGAGGCAATATACACAGCTTACCATGTAGGGAAGTTATGTTTTAATGTGTTTTCATTTTGA
The DNA here is from genome assembly GCA_010110895.2 of Picea sitchensis. Taxonomy (NCBI): domain Eukaryota; kingdom Viridiplantae; phylum Streptophyta; class Pinopsida; order Pinales; family Pinaceae; genus Picea; species Picea sitchensis. Next base: position 100,975 of record SNQJ01S0009193.1, on the reverse strand, counting down.
TCAAACAGAGCGTATAACAATAGTTTTTCTCTACAATAGTTTTCATAGTCAGTATGTTTATTTTATTTGACAAAGCGTATTATAGAGGGTTTTTTTCTTTTTGATATGGGTGCACCATTTTTTTTGTAATGTGATACGAACTCTGCTAAGAACATATGCTTAATAGGAGATGGACATTGGAGGTAATAATCAATAATGGAGCGACATAGTACGTCCTCTGAATTGTCAGGCTCTTGTTCTATAAAAGATGGTGGTTTAAGCACAAATGTGCGTTTCTCAAGTGGAGATGTGTTTATGAAGACACATTTCATTGAACTACAATTGAGGGGCAAGGAAAGTATAATGTGGACTTCTTGTTGAGCAGACATTTGTTGAATAATAAGTAATGTATTTCCAAGAGTACGTATCATTTGCATAACAGCAATATGAATTCTTTCATGTTCTTTGTGTATTCTTCTGAATGCACTTGTCATAGATTTGTCAACCTTTGTCATATACGAGGTACAATACGATGTTGCAACATATGCATTGAGGAAATACTGTGCATCTGTATTTGCATTCCACATAACTGGCATGTCCTTGGAGAAAATGTTGTTCCAAATATGGGAAAGTTTTCGTTTAAGGAAAATTGTTGGTTGTTTAAGTGTACATTGTATGGCTTGGATGTACTCATCTTCTGTTAGATTTAGCTCTATCAAGAAGTCGTTGAAGCTCATTAACTCATCAAAGTCTTGTTGTTATAGAAATGCGAATAAGGATTTAGATTTCTCAATGACAACATTGTCCTCTAAACTAAGTGGCTCTATGATTCTTGTTGTTCTCATTGGCTACACAGGGATTTTGTAATTGTAATGTGAATTTTTTCGTTTTTTACAGCTTCTTGTATGATAATGTCTATGAACTTTGGCAAGTTCTAGATCCAAATGATATGTGTTTCATGTTATGTATTTGTCCACAAATTGCTCAATATGTGAGTTGTTGTCATTTCCATAGACCGGTGCACCCTCTATCCACAACAGTGCGTGGTCATGCTCACTCCCCCTATTTTGGAACTCAGTCACCAAAAATTAGTCTGATATTTTTTTGAAAAACGTTTCATCATGGCATATCAATTGCCTCAAAGCATTTATTCTATGTCTATAGTAGTGAGTACATGTCACTAGGTCTTTTCTTATGAGGTAGTCAATGTCATCATTTTCCAATGTATCAGTTTGTTTTTTCCTTTTCATGTTCCTACACAATGCAGACATCATAGCCACCAATGGATCCCAACGATGCTCTGCACTTGTAAATGTGATGAAAAATGTTGGCGGTCCCAATTTTCGGATCATTGCAAAAATAGTTTTCTTGTTTTGTTGCAAATAGTTAGGAGAGATGCAAACGTTTTTGAAATCTATGTATCCAATATCAGATTTCATGATTTTTTCTAGGTTTTCTTTGTACTTGACATCTTTGGCCAATAACTTTCTTCCTTCTAGCTAGAATTTTCTTATTCACACCCACATGCAAGACAACACTTGCTCAATTATTATGCGCATTGTTTTGAAAAACAAATTTGTTATGTGACAGGATAAGTCATTGCTTGAATGTAGAAGTTCCCATCGAACTATTTTATGGTAGCTGAATCGTTTCGTATTGTCACTGGGACGTGGATCTCCATAGAAAAGTGTTGGGAAGTTCATTTCCTTAGAAAATTTGTCATTGAATATTCCAAGTGAACGTTGCCCCTCAGCAGGTGCAATTTCAAGAATCTTGTCTTGCAAGTCACGGATGTGCCGTGAGTCAGTGAATCCATGTATCAATGTTTTAGCACGACTTTCATTCTTCGATTCATCACTTGTATCAAATTCACTAGCAGTCTCGAGAGTCTGTGCAGAGATGTCATCCCCTTCTCCAAGAACATTGTTCCAGTTCTCATTTATACAAATGTTTTGTTCTTTGTAGAGGGCCCTGGAACATAATTATTTTAATGCTTTCATGAAAACATGCACACGCACTTTACCTATCTGGTATGCATTCTTGTATTGAAAGTATCTTTTGAGAGCTACAAAAATTGTCATTGTATCGCTAATGAGTTGTGGCAAGGATTTTTGTACAACATCTAGTTGGATAGGCACATTAATAATTGATCCTGTTAAGCCCATTTGGGGTTGTTTATAGCCCCAGGGTCGGATTTGTGAAAATGCAATTCACAAAGACACAAGTCTCTCTTCAAGTTCTGTAAGTGCACTTACATCTGGTAGTGGTGTATGACATCTTATTTGGTTAGGCGTTGCAAAGTGTGGCGGTTTTCCATTTTCAAGTGATCGTTTGCATGGAAGACAAATATTGCCATTGGAAAATGTTTTATCATTTAGTGTCAAGATGAGGTATTCTTCTTCCAAATCAGGCATGAAAGACTTAGCGTTTTTTGCGAAATTCAATTGATCGCAAATTGCACATGCAATGGAAGGAGTTTCATTAATTTGTTTCACATAGATCTATTTTGCATCTTTCTTCCCTAGGCAAGTATGTGTAGAAATTGTTTGCTGGTTTTCATTGCTAGCAATGCATGGTGTTGGATCTAGCCCACAAAATGCGATTTTTTCCTCTCAGTTAGTACCATGACCATTGTGGGATATGTGGTCATACTTGTTTCTCTCACATATCTATTTTTTCAAGATGTAGTAGGTTAACTTATGCTTGCCACTGGAAACTAGTTTCACTTGTTGACAAGCCATGTTGGAGGTGGAATCGACATTTCTTATGAGCATTGCATCCTCACCATCTCGATGATGAAAACTGTGATGTTCTTTATCATTCGACATGTGATGTTTGTGTTCAACATAAAATGTGAAAATGTGATTGTGTTGTGCACGAACAATTTTTTTTAGGTTGTGATATGTGAGTTTATGTCTAGAAGGAAGCGTACCAATGTATTTTTTTCTCTCACGTATGACCTTTTTCAAGTTGTGATAAGTTAGTCTATGTTTTCTTTTCAAGGTCTGGATGAACTCATGACAACTGGGATGTATTTCATTCTAATTAAATAGCATGTGACGCTTATGCAGATTCGATGTGGTTTGGGTGGCATGGAAATTGGATCCTGAAATGGTAGTATTTCTTATACTACCAATGTATTTTTTTCTCTCACATATGAACTTTTTCAAGTTGTGATAAGTTAGTCTACGTTTTTTGTTTAAGCTCTGTATGGCCTCATCACAACTAGGACGAGTTTCATTCTCATTAAATATCATGCGACGCTTATGCAGTTTCAATGTGGTTTGGGTGGCATGGACAGTGGACCCTGAACTAGTAGTATTTCTCATCAAAGGTTGATAATGGATATGTGTCATATCTGTTTTCAATGAGATGATGTCAATTGATAGATCATAGTTTGAATCAATATAGAAGGAATGGACATTACCATCCGAAAGGGCTGACCAGACTTGGATATTTACTCTGAATATGATAGATAGCCATTGCAAACATAATCTGCCACTCTCTACATTTCCTTTCTCATATGGCAGTTCCATGTTTACAAGGTATTGTTGCTAACTTCCAATTGTCGACATACTTTCTAGGAG
>SNQJ01S0009193.1:65876-77924 GCA_010110895.2 Picea sitchensis | reverse complement strand
TGAAAGATAAGGTCATATTGAACATTTTGAAAGGTTATTATGTATTCAACGATCCGGCCATGTTGACAACATAAAATACACTATGATTTTCATTTGAAAAGGAAAAAGGAAGATCCATGATAGTGGACATCCGTATCTTGATTGTGTTATCCATTTTAAGGAATACTGGGTATCCTTATTTTGAACGTGTTATCACTTTTAAATAATTGGCCATCAACACTTCCACATTAGAAGTATGTCTAAGTTCTATTAATTTTTGAAAGGATTAGGTACACACTACTTAATCTTGGAATATAAACATTAAAACATATCACCTTAATTGACCCATATTATGTGGAGACTAACTTTTCTCACTCTCATTAATCAAAATGCATTACAAAGGTAAGAAAACGTTATCTTTGAATTTTAAATATAAAAAAGTAAATCATCTTAAACTTTTAAACATATGACACAAATTAAATTTGAGGGATAGGGTTATATTTCGTTTTGGAAGGTTATTATATATTCAACAATTCTATGTTAACAACCTAAAATATAGTATGATTTCCATTTGAAAAGGAAAAAGGAAAATCCATGATAGTGGGCATCCTTATCTTGTGATATCCCTTTTAAGGAATAGTGGGTATCCTTCTCTTGAATGTATTATCCCTTTTAAATAATTGACCATTAACACTTCCACACTATAAGTATGTCTAAGTTATATTAACTTTTAAAAGGATTAGGTACACACTACTTAATCTTTGAATGTAAGCATAAAAACATATAACCTCAATTGTTTCACACTAAGTGGGGGCTAACTTCTCTCACTCTCATTAATCAACATGTATTACAATTGTAAGAAAACGTTATCTTTGAATTTTGAATATAAAAAATAGATAATCTTAGACTTTTAAGCCTATGGTATGAATCAAATTTGAAGGATAAGGTTATGTTTCATTTTGAAAGGTTATTATCTATTCAAAACTTGATTAAGCCATAATCGTTGGATGAAGATAGTGGAAGGATAGTGTAAGCAGAGGTGTTAACTGATGGTAAGCGATCATCGTCACTTTATGACCACTTCGGTAGGTATAACTCTGGGGGAGTTGAGAAACTTCAGAGTTGTAATATCCTGGAGTCTCGAAGTGTCGAAGTCTTGAAATAAATAAGGACCATTCATCTCAACACCTGATTAAGTTGTGATCTTTGATTTCATTAAAGCCTCCAGATGGTCCAGGATCGTCTAGTCAAAGGGAGATTAAATATAAACCATCTAACCTACTAGTGGAGAGAATATAAGTACTTTGGCGAAGTATACTTCTGGAAGTATTACTCCGGAAGAATGCAATAATGTCGAAGTCTGGAGGATTTGGTTCTAGGATTGGTCTCATGATAAGGTAAAGGGGTTGATCAAAGGACCAAACAGTCTCCCAATGAAAAGGACAATTGACAGGTTTGTTTTAATAAACCGTTGAGACCAAGGATTCATGCATCTCAACATGGTGGCATGTTAGCAGCTTGTCCACCATGCACGTTAATACTGGGATGTCACATCACCAAATCGACTAACGGTCCAGATCTAAAGCGCGTAACCTCCATAAAATTAATGATCAAGAAATTTCAATTTGCGTTATAGATCTCCACCATTGGATCTTATCTTGATCATGATCAATGGTGAAATCCGCTATTGAACATCGCTCAGAGTGGATAAGCCCATGGTTTCGAGCCTGCGGTCATAAGGAAAGTGGATTGAAGGAAGCACCTGTGCATAATTTGAATTTTGTACTAGTTTAAAAAGTATGTGGAATAATTTGGCAAAGTTGGCACACAACCATTCCATTGCTGCTACAAGACCATTTTTGCACAAAAAGGGTGAAAGTGACTTTTTCAGGAAGCCATAACTTTCAGCTCAGAGATCGGATTAGGGCATGGGAATAGTCATTAGAAATATGACTCAGAGGAGAATAATATTGAATTGTTATAAATTGGAGAATGATGACATATTTCTTCATGAATTGACAAGAAAAAAGGACCTGTAACATTGTTCAGATTTTTTTTTTTATATTATGCATAATTCTGAAAAAGTGGTTGCTTGCACATTTTGAAGAATTAGGGAGTATAACCATATTAGTCCAAGATAAGAATTCATATTCAAGAAATGGGGGTAGGAGAGGGATCCTTCAGTCATGATAAATAAGCCAAAGGTCAAAATATCATTGTTGGTAATGCAGAGACAGAATCAAATGGGCACGGGAGAAGAGGGGAACAATAAACCTTAATAGAGATTGTGAGAAGCCTAAAAATAGAAGTGCATAATTACAAAGAATAAAATGAGAGGTTGATGAGAGAAAAAAACTAGATAAATTCTCAAGTAATGAAAATACTAAATTAGTTACATAGACAAGCAAGGGATGGATCAGACTTAAGGAAGGAGGAAGAAGAAATATGTCATGAAAGAAGAGGTAACTACAGAAGAGTTGATCATTCAAGAAGTGCCAGAAGAACTCATAGACATTACTCGCCTCCTTACTCAACAAGGAAATTTTGTGCATCTAAAGACTCCATAAGCAGTCCAAAAGTGTCTCATGTTAGGCACCAAAGAAGAAGGCATGAATTAGACAGTTTGCAAGGAGAGTTGAGGAAGATTAAGACACCATCCTTTGATGGTGAAAGAGAAAGGGAAGATGATGTTGAAGAATGGATTATTGGACTCATGAGGTATTTTCAATTGCATAACTACTCCTCAAACCTAGAAGCATGAAATTCCACATACCATTTACATGGGAAAGTTGTTATGTGGTGGGATCAACTACATAAAGTTGAGAAAATTAATGAGAGTAGGATTGCTTGGAAGCAATTCAAGAAATATTTTCAGAAGGAGTACCTTTCAGAGAACTTCTATGACAAGAAGATGCAAGAGTTATTTGAACTAATGTTGCAAAACATGACCATGAAAGAATATGAGAAGAGGTTATTGGGATTGCTAAAGTATGTAGGATTTATCAAAAATGAAAAAGTGAATATACAAAGGTTTTTAAGTGGAGTGTCATCCTTTTATAAAGAAAAGATTCAATAAGATGAGCCTAGGACATTGACTAAGACCATCAAGAAGGATAAGTACCTGTATGAGCAAAGACAGGGTAGAAAATCCATGCAGAAATCTTGGAAGGATAAGAAGAAGTAGAAATATGATTAGAGGAAGGGGTTCAAACCTCCTTTGAATATAAACAACCCTAATAAAAATCAACAAGATCAGTCTGTTAAGGATGAATCCAAGAAAGAGGATTCCTTGGGGAAAAGAGGAAGACCACGAATACAATGTTGTGGGTGCAAGGAAAATCACCTATACAAGGATTTTCCTCATAGAGGAGATAAAGTGAATACCATGCACATCATCCAAGAGGCTACAAAAATGGAGGACATGGGTAGGATATATGAAGCCATACTAAGCCTTAGAAGATCGACAAGTAGAGTATCAATCCAATATGATCGAAGTGGAAGGTGAGATAATTAATAAACCTATTGCTAGTTTAATTGATTTAGGAGCAAGTCATTGTTACATTGATCCTAAAATAGTGGATAGATTACATTTGGAGAAAAGTAAGCTAGGGAAGTCATGTTTGGTTCAGCTAGCCACGAGAACCAAAAGAAGGATCAATGAGGTTGTCATAAGTTGTCCAATAAATATTAATGGAGTAAATACAATTGTTGATATGAATATCATCCCATTAGGATCTTATGACATCCTAATTGGAATGGATTAGTTGGACCAACACCATGTTTTCCTATATTTTCATAACAAGACCTCTACATGTCTTGATGAAGATGAAAAACGGAGCATTGTGAAAGGAATTCCAAGACCAGTTTCTATAAGGGATATTTCATCCTTACAGTTGAAGAAATGTTTCAGGAAAGGATGTCAATTGTATGTAGCTCATGTGGAAGAGCCAAAAAAAACAAAAGGGCCAAGTCTTGAAGATTTTATAGTATTGCAAGAGTTTGAATATGTATTCCAAGAAATACCAGGATTGCCACCAAAGAGAGAGATAGATTTCTCTATTGATTTAGTACCAAGAGTTTCTTTGGTATCAAAAAACATTACAAAATGAGTACACTTGAATTGAAAGAATTAAAAATGCAGTTGGAAGAGTTGTTGAAGAAAGGGTACATACGTCCAAGTGTTTCATCTTGGGGAGCACCAATAGTCTTTGTCAAAAAGAAGGATGGAACATTGAGGTTGTGTATAGACTTNCACTTGAATTGAAAGAATTAAAAATGCAGTTGGAAGAGTTGTTGAAGAAAGGGTACATACGTCCAAGTGTTTCATCTTGGGGAGCACCAATAGTCTTTGTCAAAAAGAAGGATGGAACATTGAGGTTGTGTATAGACTTTAGATAGCTCAATAAATCCACTGTGAAGAACAAATACCCTCTACCCATAATTGATGACCTATTTGATCAACTAAGAGGAGAAAAGATATTTTAAAAGATAGACTTGAGATCTGGATACCATTGGCTAAGAATCAAGGAAGAAGACATCAATAAGACAACCTTCAGAACCATGTGTGGACATTATGAGTTTGTAGTGGTGAAATTTTCACTGACCAATGCACCAAATGTCTTTATGTTCTTAATGAATGACATATTCATAAATTATCTGGATAAGTTTGTCATTGTGTTCTTGGATGACATACTTATTTATTCTAAGTCCTAGGAAGAGAATGAAAATCACTTGAGGTTGGTCTTACAAGTGCTCAGGGAACATCAACATTATGCCAATCTTAGTAAGTGTTCTTTTTACCAAGAACAAATCTTTTATTTGGGTCATATTATTTTAGAATAAGGTATAGTAGTAGATCCAGAAAATATTGAAGCCATTAGAGGATGGCCAACACCCGGGAATGTTTCAGAAATAAAATCTTTTATGGGATTAGATAGATACTACATGAAGTTTATAGAGGGGTTCTCTAAGATTTCTCATCCCATAACTACTTTACAAAAAAAGGGAATCAAATTTGAATGGAAAATTGAGTGTGAAGAGAACTTTAGTTTGTTGAAAGAATTGCTTATTAGTGCATTTGTTTTAGATATTGTTGACCCAAATGAGATTTTTGTGGTATGTAAAGATGCATGCAAGGAAGGACTTGGTGGAGTCCTCAATCAAAATGGACATTTCATTGGTTATGAGCCCATAAACTCAAAGAATATGAGAGGAATTATGCCACACATGATTTGGAGCTTGTTTCCATAGTTCATGCATTGAAGATGTGGACACATTATCTCATGGGAAGAATATTTGAATTGAGGACAAACCATGGTGGTATGAAATATATTTTTGAACAACCAACTTTGAATGCTAGGAAAACAAGATGGCTGGAATTTTTAAGTGAGTATGACTTTGACATCAAGCATATCAAGGGAAAAGAAAATAAATTTGTTGATGCACTCAACATAAGAGTACATCTCATGCATGCTACAACTGTTAGTATGCATCAATCAGATTTAAAGAGAAGAATTTTAGATGTTGTTGTTGTAGATCAACATTACCTACAGGTAAAAGAAAGCTTATAGCAAGAAAATGTACATCAAAAAATTAAAGAGTATGAGATTAAGGAAGACAGATTACTTATGCATAAGAATAGAATTTATGTTCCTAGATCCGGAGAACTTAGGAATTTGGTATTAAAGGAAATGCATAATGTTCCATATGCTGGAAATCCTGGTTACCATAAAACAATTGCAGCAGTAAGAAGCCAATTCTTTTGTCCATGAATGAAGAAGGATGTTGTTGATTACATTGCCAAGTTTATGGAATGTCAAAGAGTAAAAACTGAGCATAGACACCCAACGGGTTTGCTTCAGCCATTTCCAATTCCAGAGAAGAAATGGGAAGTGGTAACCATTGATTTTATAACTAAATTTCCCAATATAGGAAGTGGTAACCATTGATTTTATAACTAAATTTCCCAATATAGGAAGGAAACATGATTCCATAATGGTAGTTGTGGATAAATTGACAAAGGATACTCATTTTGTTCTTGTGAAAATGACTCATACAATAACTAATATTGCAGAAATTTACACGAGGGAAATTGCTAGGTTGCATGGGATACTTGAAGAAATTGTTTTAGAAAGATATGGAAAGTTTACTTCAAATTAATGGAGGGGATTATTTAAATAATTTGGTACAAATACGAATTTTAGCACAACATACCATCCACAGTCAGATGGGAAGACATAGAGAGTTAACCAAGTGATTAAAGACATGCTGAGAATGTATGTGATGGATAAATCATCTAAGTGGGAAGACTACTTGCATTTGGTTGAGTTCACATATAATAATGGGTATCAAGCCTCACTTAAGATGAGCCCATTTGAGGCTTTGTATGGTGGAAAATGCAGTACTCTAGTGAGTTGGGACAACCCAGTAGACATAGTAGTACTTGGGAAAGAATTTCTCAAGGACATGGAATACCAGATCATTATAATTAAGAGGGGGATCCATAAAGGGTCGATGGTAGAACTAAAAAATGGTGCCATTGTCTTCTTCTCTGATTATCCACTTCCAGGATCCAAGTTGAGTCCTTCTTTGGATAGGTGATCTGCCTCTTCATTCCTTTCCCTATAAACATGGTGAATTTCAAAATCATCAAAAGTGTTTAACACGCTTTTCACTTCCTCGAGAATGGATCTCAATAGAATATTTTGACATCTGACATGGTTTTGTACCCATATGACTACTAATTGGGAATCCCCAAATATCTGAAGAGAAGTGACTAGTTTTTCTTTGGCAAAGAGTAGAAGCAGTTTCAAGGCCATTAGTTCTACAAAATTATTGGATCCTGAGCCAAAGCCCATTTTGATATTGAACCTCAAGTTGTTAGAAATGTGTAGAATCTCACCCCCCCCCCAACATAACTATCTTCTATTTTGGGATGCTCCATCGAAAAAGGCCCATTCCCTGTGACTATCCACTTTTTATGTTCTCACTGTTGTTTTTTTATTTTTTTTTCTGACTTGCCTTTTCTTGAGGGTAGTGATCCAATATATCTAAGGCTTCAGATGTTATTGATTCCCCTGGGATATCTTGAGTCTTGAATTTTTTTGAATTTCTTGCTAGCCAAATGCCCAACAAATTATTGGTGGTAGAGCTTTCGAAATAATAAACTAAATATATATTTATATAAAATCAACACAATTTTAACTTTAACTAGACTCTTTTAAAAGATTTCAACACCACTTTTCTTAATTGGTTTATAAAGTTTGAAGCATAAACTACTTTATAATTTAATTAATTTAAAATTATCCATATAATATTTATTTTTATAGTTATAATTATCCAGACTTGCAATATATTTCTACTTAGCAAAAATGTTGTATTGTGATAGCTATTAGACATTGAAATAATTTTATATTATTATAGAGGGTAAAAGCCATCAAGCTTTCATTGCATCCCCATACGAAAATATGAGCTCATTGTTACCATTGAGCAAAGATTCTCCTTCAACTTGTTATTACCAAACAAAAACAAAAATAACATCAAGTAAATACAATAAAGGAGATTCCATAGAGATTGTTGTGAATGTAACAACACATTTGCAATGAGAGAACCCACAACAACCAATGGAAGATGCCAAAAAAAATTGACATTTTGGAAATTGTATGATGAGGGTTATATATTAAATTTCTTTTCTATTGCATGATATGTGTGTGTTAAAATTCTTTTCTATTACATAATATGTGTATATCAAATTTATCAAATTTATTTTCAGGTATGTATAAAATTAAACATCAGATTTTTTTTTCAAAGTTTTGAATAAATTCATAATTGGATAAAAAATTAAAATATATTTAAAAAAAAATCATAATATAACTCTGATAATGTTGTATATCTGAGATTTCTATGAGTATAATACATGATTATCTTACCCAACATATTGAATAACCACAAACTCGATGAAGCCTTATGTCAATCTGCCAATGACACATGAGTCATAGATACACTCATTACTATAAAATAAAGAATCTACCCAGGGGAGCATAAATAAACCTTAAAGAAATTCATGATGAGATAATTCTATTTGAAAGGTGAACATGCTTAGAACATTTCTTACGGGACACAAATTTCTAGATTTTATAACTCCTCTGGATTAGAGTTTTCTAAAGACAATAACCTAGTTAGATATCCATTAGGTCTTTGAACCAGATCCATGGATTTAAGAAATCAATTTCTATTTTGTTTGTTTGGGTTCTGAGATAAAGTAAGTTGATCAACATTAGGTTAATATTTCTTGTTTTCTCTGGTTTCTGTTTACAAAATCAAATAACAACTCTGTTAACCCTCAAACAATTCCTTCTTAGGGAAAATCTTGTGAGTATTGTAGAATCATAGAAAAACTCTTGGGAACACACTAAAGTAGTTAAAAAATAATAATTGGTATACTTGGTATTATCTCTACATACGAGAAAAACCATCTACCATGATTGAACATACATATTTATAGAAGATTGACGGGTTGCATTTTGTGGACCAGGTGCACAATCATTTTTTTTTGCATTTGATTATTTATTTGAACGCATTAATAATTTTATGGATGGTGACATTAAATCAGTTATCAACTTAATGAGCAACAATAGAATTTTCATCGTGTAGCAAAACATAAGACTCAACACATATTAATGTAATGTAAGCCTGGTAAAGAAAGGCATGTATCTTAATTTAAGCCTAGTTTAAAAGTCATGAAATTTTTTATGACCTTCAAATTCTTGTGGTTGCATACTTATGAATTATAATAGCAAAAGCATGTGTATGGACATTATAATATTACATCACCTCTATTGTTTTCTTCGAGAAGTGACGCGTGGAATGGCCACTTCTAGAATTTGGTCCAGTTTCTTCATGAACTAGGAATGCACTGGTCGGGAAGGGGGATTTTCCAAGGATCCTATTAGAGACTTGAAGGAAATGAATTCATCTTCAAAAGTTGGAGGAGGATCCGAATCCAGAGAGGCCATAGGGGCAGGAAATGAGACAGCGCAAAAAGAGGGTTGCAATGGCGAGCTAGGTTTCATAGGCTGTGAATACTCTGGTTTTATTATATTAGCAATTGATAATTGGGTGCCTATTTTACAGTTGCAAGTGAAAAAGAGGGACGAAGGACTACATAACCTCTACTGTTAATGATATCTAGTATATGTATATAACATGAGATACATATGTTATCTATATAATCCCATATAGATATTGTTATATCATATGACATGTTCCATAATTTTAATTTAATTCAGTTGCAGGCCTTCCTTACCCCGAGTCACAAATCTATTTCATTCTTGTCTCCTCTAAGTCCGCCTTCTAAATTTTAATGTACTCTTCTAATTAGATGATTGATCTCCCAAAATGGAACATCATAATAATTCTCAATCATGATTTAGGGATTGAATATCACCTCAAGAGTAAAAAATAGTAATTATGTCTCTTTGACTCAAGATTACCATCTCTAAGAAATTTGGTAGGTTGAGAGAAGTTAATTTTCAAATGTTACTAATGACCGATCTAGCATAGAACGAAACAATTTTTAAACATGATTCAGTGGTTGTTGCACTCACACTTCACAGAACTACAAGATGGCCTATGTAGGAGTGTAAGTCATAGAAAAACAAGAAAAAAAAAAACTTGAAATGGTGATTATCACACAATCAATGCTACAAGTGTTAAGTTCAATGCAATGGCATCGCCATGGCTAAAAATCCCATGCAATGTGCACTCATGGAGGTAATACTATAAAATAGTGTAGTCTAAACGTTCTATGTTTTGGTTCTTTTTAGGCAGTGGGTTTTTCAACACACTGAATCTCCATTTATGCATTAAAAATGCAATTTAAATAACAAAAAATAACGATTTTTTCCAAATTTACATCGTTGGATTCTAGAGAAAAAAACCAAAGGATAGAACGTTTAGCCAACACCCCACAAAATAACTATAGACCAACACGTTAAACTATAAACTACATATATGGAACATTGTAGGGCTCATGCAAGCATCCTTGATTTGAATCCATCTCTGCCTCCTTGTTTCTCTTAGTGAGACTATGACCAAAACTTCGCTTGTTGGTTAAGAGAGCTTGCACAATCCAAAGGTGGAAGAAGGCACCTCCTCCTCATCAACTTTTCTTCCCGTCAAAGTTTGGATGCATCGAGCCACTAACTCTGCTACCACTCTAAATGTAGTTGTACCCTACTCATGTATTGTTTCACCCCATATTTCCTTCAGGATGCCTATTACATTCCATAGGGGAAGTTCGCTTCGTCTGGGTATGTTAATAATCGGTATGGTCGACATGGACTAGGGATGGTAAAAAAAATTGTGCAATCAAATGCTTTAGGATTCCTTTTACATTCCACAGGGGCGGTTCACTTCATTTGGGTATGTTAATAATTGGTATGGTGGGCATGGACTCAGGCTAGTAAATTTTTTTGTGCAATCCAATATTTATAGCATTTAATAATTGTGCTCTTCAATGCTATGGTATTGATTTTCATGATTGTGCACACATGTAGCCAAATGTCAACACATTAGCATACTAGATTAAGCAGATATGTAAAATACAAATAGTTGTGGGGAGTTAGATTTAACAAGCATCTGCTTCACGTATTAAGAGAAGCCAAATGATACACCAATTAAAATAGACATTGCATGACGATTGTGGTTGTTGTCCCAATTATCCAATACCTCAAATACACATAGTTGTGGGATGTAAAATACAAAGGGAGCCAAATGATACACCAATTAAAATAGACGTTGCATGACGAGTGTGGCTGTCATCCCAATTGTCCAATACCTCAAATACACATAGTTGTGGGATGTAAAATACAAATAGCTGTGGGGAGTTAGAATTAACAAGCATCTACTTCATGTATTAAGGGAATACAAAGGCTACACCAATTTAAATAGACGTTGCATGAAAATAGGCTTTGTGTGACTGTTTGGTTGCATGACAATGTTTTCCTAAATAGGAAAACATCCTAAGGAGCAACATATTTAAAAGTGAATGGTTACCTTTGTTATCATCCTATTCAATTAACCTTGGTTATCATTGTATTTTTAAACCAAACCATGAAAATTGTTGTTGTTTAATTAATTATATAAGTAAAAGAAAACTACACATATTAGAACTCCACCCAATAAAATGCATATGAGGTTGACTTCAAATGAAATGAAAATATGAGTAGAAAGAAAGGAAGGTGTTAAATTTTAATATAATGAAATTTCAATATAAAGATATATTAGTAGAATATCAAAAGAGTAGCATTTATAATTATTATAAAATATTTATTGCTTTTGACTTTAATGAATTTTATAAGACATTTTTTAATGTATAATAAATTGTGTAATAGTTTACTTTTTTTTTTTACAAAAGAGAGATATTTGAGGTTAGACCAACCGAAGATCTATCCTATGCCCAAGATATATTATCTTTATGCTCTAGGACTTATCTATACAAAATGCAATGGCTAGGAACCATTCAATGCTCAAAAACCAACCCAACCTACTTAATCGAGCAAAGCACACCTCCTCATCCCGACCACCTAATGCACATTGATTAATAACAACAAAGCAATTCACATCAAATGTCCAATACCTAAAATACACATAATTGTGGGAATTTATAGATAACAAGCATCTATATTCAGGGTGGTTGAAGAAGACCCTAATTAAAATACACATTGCATGATGAGTATGTTGTTTTTGTCCCAACTCTCTAATATCTCATAACATTTGGACTATCATTGTGAATTGTGCATAGAAGATGAGTTTTGTTCGTAATGCATGTACTACATTTGGCGAAGATGGACCTAATGAGTTACTCCTGGTAGAAACCAAAATTTCTTTAGGTATTGAGGTTACTCTCGATGGTTCCTGAGATTAATCTTAAGGTTCAAAGAGTAATGTTAGGAATGAGGAGTGTTTAAAGAAAATGTTTTAAATGAGTGCTTTTCCTACCTTTAGTTATATAAGAAATGATCCTCAAATGAAATTAATAATAGGACAATACAGAGGTTGTATTCCATT
>SNQJ01S0009193.1:27864-65750 GCA_010110895.2 Picea sitchensis | reverse complement strand
AAAGAAATTTGGGGAAATGAAAATACAGAGGAAACACATAACTCAAACTGAACGAAAATTATAATCTTTTTCTGCACTTGTATTAATACTCAAAAAATAGAGTTTCTCTATTACATCCAACAAGAAGCAACCCTGGATAGATCTTGAATCTATGTACTTATACAAAATCTGTCACAACTCAAAAACCATTGGAATTCTTACAATATTTAATTAAAATTGCATATTTCTGAATAAAACAACAGTGTGTAAATTTCAATGATTCTCGTTGGCATTCTCCTCTATCTCTTCACCTGCTAGTAGGAGCATTCCTTTCCTTAGTCCTTTAGGCTGAGTACATATGTCATAAAGGCCACCTTAATAATTTGGCATATTGTCTTGCCCGTTTTAGTTTCGTTGCCATCCGTCCCTCCAGATATGTTCAACAAGGCAATGACTCATAGTTGAGATCATGGTATAAATATAATCGAATGAATAGCATTGCATTGGCTTGTCAGGGAATGAGTAACGAGCACAGGGAAAATAAACCATCTATGGGAAGAAGGATGATGGAACAAGTGTATGATGATGAAGTGTGGTTAAGTGGAGATTAAAATGTGGATGAACGAGATAAGTGGCTATTGGAAGGTGAAAGGTAGAAAGGGAAAAAGGAAAGGGCATTGTGCATGTTTTCTTAACTTCTCCCAGCTATGCTTGCTTTTCCATGTTCAATACATTTGTTGCATATATATAACAATTCTACCACGAAGCTTGAGGGTTCAATTTTTTCATTTACCTCGAAAGAAAATAATTTCCTTTCTATGTGAGGCAACTTTTCTTGGATCCTTTTCATTTCTTGAGTTATGGCCTGGAACTGTGAATTTGGATTCTGTTAGCGTCGGAAGTCACTCCTGGATTGCTTGCAGGAGCAAAGCCTGACACTCATCAGTTTAATGTCACGATTTGTTTAATTGGGTGATCAAATGGAGATTGACTCAAACGATGTGGTTCCAACTTCAAAAATAGGCTAGGCATGCATGTGAAAGTGAGGTCTTAGGTAACTCCAGATAGTGAGTTGTAGTAAGGATGAGTAGGGGGAAGACTTGTATCAGGGAAATGCAAAGGTCTGTTCTAAACATCAGGTTCCTAACAGACTGTGGAAGAAAACATCTAAATGCAAGATCTTCTTATGCTCAAATGCAGAAAACCAGAGAAAACAATAATGCCACGATAAATCCTTTATCATAACATAAATGCCACAATTCATGCGAATTAGTCGATCACAAACTCTCGTAGTATAATATGAAAACTTAGACGGGAAAAGAAAGACTGTCTGCAATTAAACAAGAAATCTTACATACAGATGCATAACCAGAGCTAAGATATCTGTTAAAACTTTACCATCGAGAGCTTCGCTCTACCATCGATACTTTACAAAAAATAAAGACTGAGTTTATAAACTCAGGGAAAAACGCCCAATAGTGGCGTGCTCGTTGCCCCAGGTTCTGTGTCCCTTCAGCCAAATTCGGATGGGATTTCTCTGTCAGACGCCACTTTAACTATGCATGGCTCCTGTAGGAGGAGTAGTTGAGCCAGTAAATGTTGTTTTAGCGTGTGCAGACCTCCTCCGGCTAGTCGAGGACTCGACATGGATTTTCTACAAGAAAGGGTACACAGGACCCTCTCAAGCGGACCGCTCACTAGACCCTCCATACTTCACAATTAATGAACGAAGAGAGGTTTCAACCACCCCCTCTTGCATTTACTCTAAGTGAAGGCCAGGCTTGAGGTCGGGGCCTATGGCAACTGGAGGTTGTGGCGGGCTTCTCTGAAACTCGGTGCTTTTGGTCCCTTTAGCACAGTTCCTTTCTTTCCTCAGTGACCATGGGCTGTGACCCGACACTTAATTTCAAATATGCTTTTGACGTTCGCAAATAGGAAGGGATTGCTTCTTGCTCCCTGAAATCGCGATGAGCGATATGCCGAGATAGCTCAATCTGGTGCCATGCACCTTTCAAATCCGACGGTTCTGACTCATCCGATGCTGTGGTGGGCCCTGGGTCTTGAATGCTCTCACTACTTCGCGTATCAAGACATGAGGGAACTGCCTTTTGCGCATTGAAACCGTGATGGGTGAAAAGGTGGGGGCTCAATCGTGCACTAGGTGTCCCTCTGGATTCGACGACTTCGATATTCTCGGCACTTCTGTGGGCCCGGGTGCTCGTTCCTTTCGCTACTCGTGACCTCGCGAGCCGAAGTATCATACTTTGGCATTCTCCCCTCGCGAAGTCCCGAGGCACAATGGTCAACGACGGTTGACTTTCTCTGGACACTTTTTCGTAACTCGGAATCTCGCGCAACCATCGCGATATGGTTCGCCCTTTGAACTCACGAACCCTGAGCTCACGAAAAAAAACTGTGCTTGAAATGCTCGCGATCAATGGCCCACACAACTTCGTGAATGCCTTCCGATGGATTCCGACCGTCGACCTCTTTAAAAATTTAGCACCATACTTGACGCAACTCGACTAATTTGTAATTGCCCATCAATTGCTGCTTTGCTTTGTCGTCGAAGACTGAATCTGCTCACTCACTTGATTTTAAGTCCGAAAAGGACTTCTTTTATGTGCTGCGCTTGGGCGCCCCTCGGGCAACCTGCAGACCTATGTATCCCAATACTGAAGACAATAAATGTTGCTAACATTAGGCTCCATGGGGGATAGAGTTGTCCCTGTGATGCTCTAAGAACTCCTCTTGCAGTCCCAGTGCCTTGCTGTTGGGCTATGGAGTCATTTACTAAGCCAAAACAATAAAAGTAAAAATGAAGAACAGAAAAGACAATATTTACAGGATACAGGAGCCATCGAAGGCTCAAACAAAACATTTTTTGAGAAAATGCCCATTTACTGGGCTGTTAAAAATTTCTTCGCCTTCCAAATCTCGTAGCTGGTATGTGTTATTTGAGAAGACTTCAGAGATTCTGAAAGGCCCGATCTACAGGGCTTCAAATTTTTTTTGCTTGCCCTTGTCTTGCTTAGGAGCGTCCCACTTCAGCACCAGGTCTCCTATCTGGAACTCCTCTTTCTTGGCTTTCTTATCGAAAACTTGCTTGATCCTTTGATTCTGATCCTGAATTTTGTCCACTACTTGCTCTCTGGCTTGCTGGACTTCCACCAGTTGATGAATTCTTCTGATCATGTCATTGGGCTCTTCTTGATAATCCTGGAAGAATTTCTCTACGGGAATGGCCAACTGAGAAGGGAAAAAAGCTTCTACTCCGTACACCAACTGGAAAGGGGAGACGCCTATAGATCTCTTTGTAGTCACCCGATTAGCCCATAGAGTGAATTTCAGCTTCAAGTTCCAAGCCCTTTTGTTGTCTTCCAACAGTCTTTTGATGATCCTTATTAGAATTTTGTTGGAGGAATCTGCTAAACCATTGCCCTGTGGGTAATATGGGGTGGAGTGAATCCGTTTGATCCCGAACTGCTCACAGAACTTGGCTAATGGCTCAGACCTGAAAGCGGCTATGATATCTATGAAAATCTTACTTGGGCAGCCAAACCTTGTGATGAGGTCCTCTAGGAACCCAATGATTACCTTATGGGAAGCGCTCCTGGTAGGGATAGCTTCTATCCATTTAGTAAAGAAATCCGTGGCCGTCAGGATCCATCTATGATGCCCACTGGAAGCAGGGTGGATTTCTCTAATAAAATCCAGGCCCCACTGCTGGAAAGGTCCCGAAACAACCACAGGCTGCAAAGGTAGAGACTTGAGATGCTGCTTTCCTGAAAATCTTTGGCATGTGATACAAGCTCTAACTCCTCTATGGACATCAGCGAACAAGGTGGGACAGTAGTATCCAGCTCTGAGGATTTTGTGAACTGTAGTTTTCCAGGAATGATGCCCTCCACATAAGCCGCTGTGAAACTCGAACATGATCCTGTCAGCCTCTTGTGGATCCATGCATTTTAAAAGCACCCCTAGGGGGTCTTTCCAATATAAAATTTGATCAATAAGGCAACACCTGACTGCCTTGAGCTTAAGAGCTCTGGCTTTGTTTCTTTGCAGGCCATCTGGGGGCCGCAATTCCTGCAGAAAATATATGACATCCTTATACCAAGGACATCGAGCCAATGGGGGCTCTCTTCGAGGGTCTGTTTCAGACAGTTGACCTTGTTGAATTCTTGAGCATTTGTTCATGAAGTTTACCCCCAAAGCTTGGCAATTGGCTTCAGCCAGTAGCTTGGCTAAGCCTTGACCTTTGTTCAATTTGGTAGGCCTTATTTCCAGATCAAACTCCAAGATCTTGGCTATCCATTTACTCCTCTTCCCATCAATGTCAGGTTGTACAAGGATGTCCTTCATAGAGGCTGAAGGTACGTATGCGATCACCTTCGAGTGCAGGATATAGACCTTGAAAGATTTGAGAGCTTTCACTAAGGCATAGGCTTGTTTCTCCATGATTTCATATCTAACCTCTGCATCTCTCAAAGCCTTGCTAAAGAAAGCAATGGGCTGCTCTCGTCCCTCTTCATTTCTCTACAACAAGACCGCCGCTACTGTATCGAAAGAAGCGAAGGAGAAAATCAGGAAATCTTTTGAATAGTCGGGGCTGATCAGCACTGGTGCCTCAGTCAATGCCTTTTTTATTTGGATAAAAGATTCCCTGGGTTCAGTGGTCCATTTTACTTCATTTCCCTTCTTGAGCATGGCTGTGATGTGTTTCACTAGCTCAGCGAAATTCGAGATGAATCTCCTCAGAAAATTAATTTGCCCCAAAAATGCTTGAACTTCCTTTCTCGACCTGGGAAGCGACAAGGTCTGAATTGACTCCACTCTATTAGGGTCAATTCTCACTCATTCTACTGATACTATATGGCCTAGTAGCTTCCCCTCCTCCATAGCAAACGAAGATTTCTTGGGGTTCAGGGATAGGCCGAATCTTCGACATTTTGAGAAGACTTTCCTCAGGTGACTGCAGTGCTCTTTGTCGGACCGCGAGAAGACTGTGATGTCATCTAGATAGATCACCACGAACCGATCCTTTTCTCCGATGAAGGCTATTTCCATGGCTCGCTGAAACGTCGCTCCTGCATTCATTATTCCGAATGGCATTTTGGAATACATGAATGTGCCCCAAGGAGTGGTGAAGGTTGTCTTTTCTCTGTGTTCAGGCATGACCGATATCTGATTATAGCCGGAGAAACCATCGATCATGGAGATCCTAGATGCTCCAGTTACGTTCTGCAAGATGTGCTCCATATTGGGTAGGGGTAATTGTCTTTCTTCGAGCTCCTCTTCAAGTTACTCAAGTCGACACGGATCCTGATTTATCCTCTTTTCTTTCTTACCCGAACCAGATTGGCCACCCAATCGGAGTATCTCAAGGGGACGATGATCTGGGCCTCCAACAACTTTTTTACTTCTTTCTCCATGACAGGCAGCAACATGGGGTTTATCTGTATTATCTTCTGCCTGAACGGCTTAGCTCCTTTCTTTAGTGGGATCTTGTGCTCAATTACAGATGTGTCATAAGTCTTAAGGTCTTCGTAGGTCCATGCAAACACATCGGTAAACTCTTTCAGCAGCTCAGTATATTCGACCCTCTGTTCTGTGGTCAAACTGCTTGACAGCTTGACAAACTTAGGCTCCTCCAATGTGCCAATGTTTCACTTGGCTGTGTCAGCATCTTTATCTGAAACCATGCCCTTTACTGCCACATCATTCCCATCGAACAATCTTTCTAAAGGAATTATCCCCCTCGAAATGTGATTGTTGGGTAGCTGAATGATCTGGTGGTCTACAATTTTATTTAGAAATACCTCAGGGTGAGGGATTTCCTTTGTATCAGGATCCTGATCAATGTGCAACGCAGAAAATTCATCAACCGATTGGAGAAATCTTTCGATTTCCAGATCATCCTCGAATACCTTCCAAATCTTGACATTGTTTGGTACAGAGGGCCTATATTTTATCTCAACATCAGAGCTAACCATAGGCGGCAGAGGAACTTTGAGAAAACTGGCTGAGACAGCTAAAGAATCGGCCACAGCATTATCTTCCCTTGGAATGAAAGATATATTGAAGGCTGAGAAGAAATTGTCAATTAGGTCCCACGCCTCAGTCCTGTAATTTCTAAGTCGAGGATGTTTATCTTGATAAGTGCTCTTGATCTGTTGGACCACCAACTTTGCATCTCCGAACACTGCTACCTCCTGAATTCCCATTTCCTGTGCAGCTCTTAATCCTAGGACAAGGGCTTCATACTCTACCACATTGTTGGTGGTTTCAAACTCTAATTTGTATGACAGAGATACGGTTTCCTGACTAGGCGACACAAAAAACACCCCAGCACCAACGCCTTCCCTAGAACAGGCTCCATCAAAAAACATTTTCCAAATGGGGGTGATGGAAAGAGAAAGTCCGTGAGGAGAGGTGGGCTGCTTTCTAAGTTCAAGAGGGGGCTCGGGAGCATGAGTGAGTTGGAGTAAACTGGAACCTAAATCAATGTCTAAGGTGAAAATAGGATGGTTGGTGGGATTGGCTTCATCACTGATTATATAGGACAGTTGGGCTTCCCTATATAGTCTTCTATGCTCTCCTCCAAACACCGAGATAGTAGCATAGGTTAGGTCCATCTGTAAGGTTCCCCCCAATATTTTTATCCAAGATCTTGATAACAACATACTGAACTTTGGGGGGACATCGGCTACTACAATATCCATGACCACACTTTTCATGGGTAGCTGAAACAAGGTTACGACTAGGTCTTTGATAAATCCGAGACACTGAACTCTCCTGGAATCAAAGGAATAGAGGTCATGATAGGCTCGGGTGACTTCTAGTCGTAGTTCCTCCATGACAGTTTTGGGTATGAGGTTGTGAGAGGCCCCTGAATCCATCAAGCAGTTGTGCAACACCTTATCATGTATATTCAGGGAGGTGTAAAAGGGAGGGGTTGAATCATCTCTATCTTCTACCATGGGACCTAGGACAACTGCTGGCTTTTCGTCTTGGAGGTTTATGGAGTCTGTGGGAAGGCATGAGGCTTCATACTGTAAGAGCTCAGAGAAGCATCTTTTAAATTCTCCATGTTTAATTAGCTCGGTGAGGGGCACAGGGATCCTGATCTTTTGAATCTCATGTCCAAAATTAAAAGAAGGTGCAGGATTTGGAATTTCTCTTACTTCGGGAGCATGGTTCTGAATAATAGGAGAGAGGCGTTGAGCCTTCTTACCTCTGTGTTCATCAGCTACTGTATTAGTAGGTTTCTCTGCTCTAGTGGACTGCTCGGGAATATCAAGCGTTGCTGTCTTTTTGTCAAACCTCAGGTTATACCTGCCTCGGCTGCCACTAGCCTTGTCTCTCTTGCTCATCTCATTTAGTTGATTGTCCATGAGAGATTCCTCGTATGCTGATTGAGTGAGATGAGGAAAAGGAGGAGTGTCTCTGAAATAGTGGATTTCAGGATCAAGCTCATCTGTTTCTCTTTCTTCTCCTTCGGCCAGGAAATTACTTTGAAAAGGGGCCTGAATCTTCTGGTCTTCTCTATCCCTTCCATTCTCTCTTTGCATATTCGGGGGAGTAAAATTATTTGGCCTCCTGAAACCTCCTTTGTTTTCAGAATTCTGAGGGCCTTTATATGCTTGCCTCCCTTCCACCTTCATTCTCTCCATCTCTGCAGACAGAGACTTCACCATTTTGGTCAGTTCATCCATTTGAGGGTGGGGCATTGATGGGCTAGAAGTTGAGGCTTCCGACCTTCCCTTTCTTTTGTCTGCGTCGGCCTTGTTCCTTAGTCTGTCAGCTACTAGTACATTGGATTCCACTTCTATGGATGCATATTTCATCTGAGCTAAGGAGGTGGCTCTTCTTTCTCTTAACAAAAGACAGAAATCGGGGTCAAACGCGCTAGCATAGGAAATTTTGGCCGAGGCTTCTGAAGGCTTTATTTCAGCAGGAATTTTGTTATACATCTTATTGAATCTTTTGGAGAAGTTAGAGACAGACTCTCCATCCATCTTCTTCAGAGACCTGAACTCTTTCATGTAATACATGAAGTCCCTCCTATCTCCCCACTGCCTCAAGAAAACATCATCCAGGGCTTCAATGCCAGCAATAGATCATGGGACTAGTCCTCTGAACCATTTCCTCACCTCGCCGTCCAGGCTCTGGACAAAAAATCTCATCCAGACATCTTCATTTTCGATATTGAGGTTGTCCGCGTAGCTGTAGAAATTAGCCAGGTGCTCTTCGGCAGTTGCGTCTCCTTCCCCAGTGAACTTGGGCATGTATTTCAAGTAATCCCCAGCAGGAAGAGGATTCACAGGATGAGGTAGGACTAATGGAGCATATATGGCAGCGACTATGGTGTCCATTCTATTTGGAGGAGGATTAGCACCAGCCATAGGAATATTAGGTGGAGGAGATCTTGGAGGGGAAGGAGTTCATGAAGGGGCTACTGGGAATGAGTCCCGAAGTGGAGTGGAGAACAAAAGAGGATTTAAGGAGGAGGCTAACAAACTCGGGTCGACAGGCATTTTTCTTCATGCAGGAGTGGGAGAATCCACTGCAGTCACGGGTCTTCGCCGATAAACAACTTCAAAGGAGAGGGGAGTGACAAGGATTTCTCCCTCCAATCCTAGATCAGGAGGGGAAAGCTCAGCAGGAACACTCCCGAAATTTAGAAAGCGGGAAACTTCAGAAAATGGTCTACTGGGAAGCCGAGGAGAAGAAAATGGAGTTTCTACAGAAGGGGATAGCAGGTTACCTGGTTCGGCGATGGAAGATTCTCCTTCAGAGGCCTTTCCCTTTCTGAGCGCCACTTCTAGATTTGCTTCAGGCATAGCTAGAGGCAGCTGTGGATGAGACCGCGTGTGCCTGCCTCTGAAAGCCACAATTAACAGAGCAGGTTCTTCCCAACAAAGTCGTCACAATGGAGTCGCCAGGTGCAAATTAGCAATATTGAAAGGCTCCGATAACCCAATGCACCTTCGGATTCAGAGGCTCAATGTCATTCTATCCAGGGAAAATCTTCAATTTCGCCCCCGGGAACGGCGCCAGAAATGTTAGCATCGAAAGTCACTCCTGGATTGCTTGCAGGAGCACAGCCCGACACCCATCAGTTTAATGTCACGATTTGTTTAATTGGGTGATAAAATGGAGATTGACTCCAACGATGTGGTTCCAACTCCGAAACTAGGCTAGGCATGCACGTGCAAGTGAGGTCTTAGGTAACTCCAGACAATGAGTTGTAGTAAGGATGAGTAGGGGGAAGACTTGTATCAGGGAAATGCAAAGGTCTATTCTAAACATCAGGTTCCTAAAAGACTGTGGAAGAAAACATCTAAACGCAAGATCTTCTTACGCTTAAATGCAGAAAACCAGAGAGAACAATAATGCCACGATAAATCCTTTATCATAACATAAATGCCACAATTCGTGCGAATCAGTCGATCACGAACTCTCGTAGTATAAGATGAAAACTTAGATGGGAAAAGAAAGACTGTCTGCAATTAAACAAGAAATCTTACATACAGATGCATAACCAAAGCTAAGATATCTGTTAAAACTTTACCATAGGGAGCTTCGTTCTACCATCGATACTTTACAAAAAATAAAGACTAAGTTTATAAACTCAGGGAAAAATGCCCAACAGTGGCGTGCTCGTTGCCCCAGGTTCTGTGTCCCTTCAGCCAAATTCGGATGGGATTTCTCTGTCAGACGCCACCTTAACTATGCATGGCTCCTGTAGGAGGAGTAGTTGAGCCAGTAAATGTTGTTTTAGCGTGTGCAGACCTCCTCCAGCTAGTCGAGGACTCGGCATGGCTTTTCTGCAATAAAGGGTACACAGGACCCTCTCGAGCGGACCACTCACCAGACCCTCCATACTTCACAATTAATGAACGAAGAGAGGTTTCAACCACCCCCTCTTGCATTTACTCTAAGTGAAGGCCAGGCTTGAGGTCAGGGCCGATGGCAACTGGAGGTCGTGGCGGGCTTCTCTGAAACTCGGTTCTTTTGGTCCCTTTAGCGTGGCTCCTTTATTTCCTCAGTGACCACGGGCTGTGACCCGGCACTTACTTTCAAATATGCTTTTGGAATTCGCAAATAGGAAGGGGCTGCTTCTTGCTCCCTGAAATCGTGATGAGCGATATGCCGAGATAGCTCAATCTAGTGCCACGCGCCTTTCAAATTCGACGGTTCTGACTCATCCGATGCTGTGGTGGGCCCTGGGTCCTGAATGCTCTCACTACTTCACGTATCGGGACATGAAGGAACTGCCTTTTGTGCGTTGAAACCACGATGGGAGAAAAGGCGGGGGCTCAATCATGCACCATGTGTCCCTTTGGATCCAACGGCTCCGATCTTCTCGGCACTTCTGTGGGCCCGGGTGCTCGTGCCTTTCGCTACTCGTGACCTCGCGAGCCAGAGTATCAGACTTTGGCATTCTCCCCTCGCGAAGTCCTGAGGCGTGATGGTCAATGAGGGTTGACTTTATCCGGACACTTTGTCGTAACTCGGAATCTCGCGCAACCATCGGGATATGGTTCGCCCTTTGAACTCACGAACCCCGAGCTCGCGAAAAAACACTGTGCTTGAACTGCTCGCGATCAATGGCCCACGCAACTTCACGAACGCCTTCCAAGGGATTCCGACCGTCGACCTCTTTAAAACTTTAGTGCTATACTTGACGCAACTCGGCTAATTTGTAATTGCCCATCAATTGTTGCTTTGCTCTATCACCGAAGACTGAATCTGCTCGCTCGCTTGATTTTAATTCCGAAAAGGACTTCTTTTATGTGCTACGCTTGGGCGCCCCTCGGGCAACCTGCAGACTTGTGTATCCCAATACTGAAGACAAGAAATGTTGCTAACAGATTCAATAGCCATTTATTGATTTTAAGAATATCAATCTGGCTCATTTCCTGAATGGATGCCAGAGTTTCTTCTTTTCTCTTTTTGGAATTATCTTGGTTCATTTCTATATCAATTTGCCCTAGGGATTCTGAGATATTACTTCCCCCAAGATCAATCAACCCTTTATTTAATGATGACAACGCTTCTAGAAAAGCTTCCTTTACCTCTCCGGCAAATCTTTTTCTCTCTTCCAGATTTGTTTCCCAGGTCTTTAGGGACATCTCACCTTTTAATTGTTCATAATGAGAAGGAAGAGGAAAATTGGGGACATTATCTTTCTGCATCAATATAAGGACTTCGTGAAACTTAGAACAAGCTGAGCGAGCCTCTTTTTCCTTAACATAAATTTCCTTTAGAGAAAGGTCTACTTCTTGATAGCACTTTTGGATGGCATCTACCTTCAGATAAAGGTCTTGCTGGGTAGCTTTGAGCTTCTCATTTATTTCCAATGCTTCAGTTTGGAAAGTTGAAATGTCTATCGAGGTACCTTCAGTTAGGTCCAATCTGGCTTGCAACTGTTCTATCAATTCATCATGCTGAGTGACCAAACTTTGGTTTGTTTTTGAACTCTAATGCAATTCTTCAAGGCTGGCCTGAAGCCGTTGAATTTGTTGCCAATCATGAACTCTGATTTTCTCGAAATCTTGACTCATTATGTTCTTGATAGTTTGCTCAGTGGTATATATCTGATTTTGCAAGTGCTCTACCAATAGGCACTTATGTCGCAGTTGTTCAGTCAAATTTTCCACAGACCATTGATTAGCAGTGGAAAAAGAACGTAGCGAACTTGCAACTTCCTTTGCAAATTCTAGATCCCCTCGGTCATTCCCGTCATACACCATTCTCTGCCTTTTAATTATAACTCCATCTTTCTTGTGTGATTCCCTTTTCCGGGGCTTTCTATTTCTTACTAAAAAATAAATCCGAAGGAGGCATCTCTTCGAGCGAGATGGGGGTAAGATCACCTACAAAAACAATTTTGGAATTAGGATTTCTGAAGGTGGTTTGTAGAGGGGTCAACGATGTAATGGGAGTAGCAATCTCTGTGGATTGGTGTTGTTATGATGTATTTGAGGTGGCAACAGGAGTTGTTGGTGTCAAAGGAGGCACATATTGTCCCTGGTTTAGGAAATCTTTGAGTTGAGCTAGTGCCTAGGGGCTTAGCTGGTCTGACAATGATGCTTCTAATTCATGTGTTAACACATTTGAGCTCTTTAGGGTTCCCTCAACTTTGTGTTTACCAGAGAGACTTGATTAAGAACCTGTAGGTATGGCTTCCTGTGAAGGGGGAGTGGTTATTGACTCTCCTTGTAGTACCTTTGGCAGATTGTTTTGCCTGTGCTTTTGAAAACTGAGAAAACCAGCTTGTTGATCTGGGGGTAGGGTTTGGAATCTATCCTAAACCTCCTCATAATATCTAAATCCCCTTAATATTTCATCATATGAAGAGTTTTCGTGCATATACCGCTTCATGTTAAACTAGGCTAGGTGATTTTCCACTATCTTATGTGGATCGTGTCTCTTAAACTCGATGTCAACCAATTTGACATCCTCCAGGGTCGCACCCTCAAATCTGGAGTGACTGAAATCCAATAATGAAAACATGCCAACTTGAATAGGGAAAGTTGACAAAAAAAAAAATTGAGTTGCCTTCAGCTCTTTGTTGATGCCTCTTGTCACTGTATGGTATGCCATTTCTATGCACACCAAACTGTCGGGTAAAAATAATGGGAGAGCATGAGGAGGAACCAAGTAACCAAAAACTCTAATGTAGGAGAAATGTTCCTCAGTGAACCAATCTGCGAGTTTACCCAGGTTTCCCACAATCTTTTCTGAAATCCGGGGAGGTGGGTGACCATACAAGGTTATATTAACATGAACTACAACATTGTGACAGATTTCATAAAATAAGTCCTTAGATTTCTCTTCCCATATCTTGGGATGATAGAAATGAACGGGTTCAGAACTGGTCAGAGTCCAATTCCAATTCATCAAGGGAAAAGGTGTCATGAAATAGATGGAGTCCATGATATATGTTGACATGTAAAAGGGTGCAGACTGTCATTTTGATTTCTCCATTTTGTAATCAGAAATTCCCTTGGCCAAGTTATCTGACAACATTTTGGCCCAATTGAAAGTGAAACCCTCAGCTAGCTCATTCATGATGGATACCCATTCCATCAAGAAATGCGTAGGGATCTTCTTCCCGAGTAATCGATAGAGCAGCATGGCTACATACACCATATGAGTGTCCAAAGATGTTGTGGCATATATACGATGAGCGTCGGTTCTGAATTTCTCTGGGTGCCCCCACCAGGACCTAATTATATCATGACAACTCCTGGCATATTGAACACATTCCTTTTGCTCGAACTCCAGAATGAATGCAACATTGTAATTATATTTAGGACTAGGGGATAGTTTATACATTACTTGTAGATGTTCCGTTCGGAAAGAGCTGATGGAAACCTGCTAATGGTTGATGATGCTCTTGGTCTGGACGTCAACATGTTCCAAGGCCAAACTTATCATGTTGTTATAAGGCATGAGTCTCGGTCGTGTAACTATCTTTTGCATCTATGATTTTGCTATGTGTCTAAATTTAGCTTTGAAAGAGTCATCTTCTTCCTCGACAGAGTCCTCTAGAGAGTTGATGATTTCACGTTCCAGAATATTGAAAACCTGTGTCCAAGTTTTAACGGTGTCTGTGGCTCATGGCATGGTGTCTGACATAATGTCTGCATTCAGATTTGAATCATCGCCTGCCACATCAAGATTTTTCGTCATTTTCCGTGGTGCCATAATATCTAAGGAAACAGAGTGAGGTTACTTGTTGCAAACAAAATTCGTTATTTTTTCAAACAGATAAAACTTGCTAATTGCAGAAGGTGAAAATGAATTCGAAATCGAAGTGCTTTTATTCACACAAGATTCATTGATTTTCGTATAATTTCACGGACGAATAATTTATTAATGTTAATGGAGATGTCTACCTCATGAACCGCAATCCGCATTTGAATAATTATACTTAATTATTCATAAATTCCATTAATATTTCGACGGTTCGTGTTTGGGAGTTTTAGATATGATAGAGTGGGAACCCCCTGAATCTAGAATCCACAGAAAGGTTAATCTCTGGATAATCTCTTTTAAAACCTTAATTAATCATTTTTAAAATGGTGTGTTAACTTCTAGTGTTTCAGGAGTTCGGACTTCGGGGAATTTTAATATATATCGAGAGGAACTTCCCGAAACCCAAAACTGCGAAGCAATTAATTATCTAATAACTGATCTTTAAGTCTTAATTAATTGCGCTTCATTTTAAGTATTTCAAAAGTAATTAGGACTTTAGAAATTTTAGAATATGATACAGGGGAAACGTCTGAAATTCGAACTGCGGAGTCATTAATTATCTCTTAACTTAATTATTTAATGTTCAATACTTCAACATTTTGATATTTCGGTGATTTGTGAATTCATTCTTTGTTAAATTCCCAAATTATTATCTCTCGTAGTGACATGTTATAGATGATGTCATTCTGGATGATGTGTCAAGAAAAGAGAGATGCCATGTGTTACATATAATTGTGTGAATCCTCTAATGAAAAGGTAAAAAATGGGTACCACATGTCAAATCAAGAAAGACTCAAAAGGTACATGCATCCTACAACTTCTGCCTTTAAATGGATTAGGAAAATTCAAGAGTAGGTACCTTCAGGTTTCGGATTTTCGGAGATTTTATTGTTTTAGACTTATTGAAACATTTGAAGCGTGAATCTCCGAAGCGACCATTAGAGATTTATCTCTTTAAAATTTAGGAGGCTCTAGAAATCCATAGGTATTAGGATCATTCGATCAAAAGGGTAAATTCATCAATGATGAATATCGTGCGCACCTTATTATTAACTAACCAACAATGAAAATTAAAATGTCATTAGCAATGGCAAAAGCACCTAGTGAACTTGCAACTTCCTTTGCAAATTTTGGATCATCTCGGTCATTCCCGTCGTACACCATTCTCTTCCTTTTAATTATCAGTCCATCTTTCTGGTGTGATTCCCTTTTCACAATGGATTTTCATTTCTTACTAAAAAAGAAATCCGAAGGAGGCATCTCTTCGGACGAGATGGGGGTAAGATCACCTACAAAAAAAATTGGAATTAGGATTTCCGAAGATGGTTTGTAGAGGGGTAAACGATGTAATGGGATTAGCAATCTATGTGGATTGTTGTTGTTCTAATGTATTTGAGGTGACAACAAGAGTTGTTGGTGTTGAAGGAGGCACATCTTTTCCCTGCTTTAGGAAAGCTTTGAGTTGAGCTAGTGACTGGGGGCTTAGCTGGTCTGACAATGATGCTTCTAATTCATGTGTTAACACCTTCGAGCTCTTTGGGGTTCCCTCAAATTTTTGTTTACCATAGTGACTTGATTTAGAACCTGTAGGCATGGATTCCTGTGAAGGGGGAGTGGTTATTGACTCTTCTTGTAGTACCTTTGGTAGATTGTTTCTCCTCTGCTTTTGAAAACTTAGAAAACCATCTTGTTGATCCGGGGGTAGGGTTTGGAATCTATCCTGAATGTCCTCATAAGATATAACTCCCCTGGATATTTCGTCATACGGGGAGTTTTCGTGCATATATAGCTTCATGTTAAAATGGGCTAGGTCATTTTCCACTATCTTATGTGGATCCTGTCTCTTGAAATCAATGTCAACCAATTTGACATCCTCAAGGGCTATGGCCTCAACTTTGGAGTGACCAAAATACAATAATGAAAGCATGCCAACTTCAATAGGGAAAGTGGGCCAAACCATTTTCTGAGCTGCCTTCAGCTCTTTGTTGATGGCTCTTGTCACTGTCTGGTACGCCACATCTCTGCACACTAGTATGTCGGGTAAAAATCATGGGAGAACATGAGGAGGAACCGAGCAACCAAAAACTTTGACATAGGATAAATTCTCCTCAATGAACAAATCTGCGAGTTTACCCAGGTTTCCCATAATCTTGTCTGAAATCTGGGGAGGTGGGTGACCATACAAGGCTATATGAATAGGAACTACAACATTGTGACATATTTCATAAAATAAATCATTGGATTTCTCTTCCCATAGCTTGGAATGATAGAAATGAATGGGTTGAGAACTGGCCAGAATCCAATTCCAGTTCATAAAGGGAAAAGGTGTCATGAAATAGATGACATCCATGATATATGACAACATGTAAAAGGGGGATTACTATCCTTTTGATTTTGCCATTTTGTAATCAACAATTCCCTTGGCCAAGCTATCTCACAACATTTTGGACCAATTGAAAGTGAAACCCTCGGCTACCTCATTCATGATGGATACCCATTCCACCGAGAAATGTGTAGGTCTCTTCTTCCTAAATAATTGAGAGAGCATCATGGATACATACACCATATGAGAATCCAAAGATGTTATGGAATATATACCATGAGCGTTGGTTCTAAATTTCTCTAGGTGCCCCCACCAGGACCTGATTATATTGTGACAAATTCGGCGTATTGAACGGATTTATTTTGCTCGAACTCCATAATGAATGCAACATTGTAAGTATATTTAGGACTAGGGGAGAGTTTATACATTACTTGCAGATGTTCTGGTTGGAAAGAGTCGATGGAAACCTGTTGATGGTTGATGATGCTCCTATTCTAGGAGTCAACATGTTCCAAGGCCCATCTTATCATGTCATTATAAGGCATGAGTCTCGATTGTGTAACTATATTGTGTATATCTGACTGTGCTATGTGTCTAAGTTTAGTTGTGAAAGAGTCATCTTCTTCCTCGGCAGAGTCCTCTGGACATTTGATGATTTCATGTTCCAGAATATCAAAATCCTATGTCCAAGTTTTAACGGTTTCTGTGGCTCAGAATGTCTGTATTCGGGTTTGAATCCTCGCCCACCGCATCAGGATTTTTCTTCATTTTCCGTGGTGCCATAATCTCTAAGGAAACAGAGTGAGGTTACTTGTTACAGAGAAAATTCGTGAGTTTTTCAAACAGATAAAACTTGCTAATTGCAGAAGGTGAAAATGAATTCGAAATCGAAGTTCTTTTGTTCACACAAGATTCATTTATTTTCATATAATTTCATTGACAAATAATTTATTAATGTTAATTGAGATGTCTACCTAGCGATTTGCAATTCGTATTTGTATCATTATCCTTAATTAGTCATAAATGCCATTAATATTTCGACGGTTCACGTTCGGGATTTTTAGATATGAAAGAGTGGGAACCCTTTGAATCCTGAATTTGCGGAAAGGTTAATCTATGGATAATCGCTTTTAAAACATTAATTAATCATGTTTAAAATGCTGCGTTAACTTCTAGTGTTTCAGGAGTTTAGACTTCAGGGACTTTTAATGTATCTCGAAAGGAACTTCCCAAAACCTGAAACAATGAAGCAATTAATTATCTAATTAAAATTAAGTGCAATTAATTAAGCTTTAAGTCTTAATTAATTGCACTTAATTTTAAGTATTTCAGAAGTTCAGACTTTGGAAATTTTAAAATATGATACAGGGGAAACATCTGAAATCTGAACTACAGAGTCATTAATTATATTTTAACTTAATTATTTAACATTCAATACTTCGACATTTTGATATTTCGGTGATTTGTGAATTCATTCTTTGTTAAATTCCCGAAGGATCATCTCCCATAGTGACATTTTATAGATGATGTCATTCTGGATGACGTGTCGAGAAAAGAGATATGCCACGTGTTACTTGGAATTGTGTGAATCCTCCAATGAAAAGGTCAAAAAAGGGTGCCACATGTCAACTCAAGAAAGACTTAAAAGGTACACACGTCCCACAACTCGTGCCTTTAAAAGGTTTAGGAAAAGTCACGAGTAGGTACCTTTGGGTTTCAAAGTTTCAAAGTTTTTATTTTTTTAGACTTATTGAAACATCTGAAGCATGAATCTCCGAAGCGACCATTAGATATTTATGTCTTTAAAATTCAGGTGGCTCCAGAACTCCAGAAGTATTAGGATCATTCGATCAAAAGGGGAAATTCATGAATGACGGATATCGTGCATGCCTTATTATTAACTAACCAACAATGAAAAATTAAAATGTCATTTACCAAGTTTCCACTTTCTTTGGGTAAAATAATATTTTCATGAGGTAAAAAGTATAAAACTCAAAAGTTCAGAATTGTATGTGTTCCAACATAGGATCCATCTGGAGATCACGTCTCCCCATGAGACACGGAAGAACAATAGACTGAGTGAATTTATTGGGAAAATGGAGTCATTATTGCATTTCTGGAAAACACTTTTAGGAGTTAATCATACACAGAAAAAACAAACTTCAACCAAATATAAGAAAATATTCAAAACCCACCTAATTATTGATCTCAAGTTAGGCTATATTAAAATTTCCCTTACCTAAAACTGAGTTTGGATCTGTTTAAGATAATCAAAACAACTTTAATTGAAATATCAAACTTTGACCGACTTCATTCACATCAAGGTTAAGTAGATGTAATAATTTATTTAGGGCATCCCTCGTTGGTTCAGAATGTAAATATTACCGGAAAGAAAATTAGATGTTAGAGTATTTTTTGTAGATATGTATGAAAGCCATATAGATATCATAGTTATAGCTTCACTACCAATGAGCCTAATCAGTACCCTGGTGAAGTTATCTACTTCTCCCATTGAATTTCCTCTCACTACTTCAATCAACACTTTTGCATTTTGTTGAGATGAGGGAAATCATTACATGAGTTTCCTTTCATCACCTCTTTGTAAAATATGGGGGCAATCAAATTATGAATTTCCTTTCACCATATGTCTTATATTTTAATATTTTTAAGTGGAGGCAATCAATTTGTATGTATCATACAAGGGATGATATCTGCTTAAAAATTTTAAAGGAAGGTCTGTCACAATTTTTAAGTTACTCTGAAACTAATTTTCTCCCAATCTTCAATACACCTTTGCATATAGGGAAGATTTTATAGGTATTTTTATTTTCAGGGATTGACCTTGATCGTATTAGTTAGTTTAAAATCCGATAGAAGAGATAAAGTTATCAAGATTAGCCTAGACATACTTTATTTCAGTTAAAATCAAAGGAACATAAAGATTTTCGCCTAATCTTGTTTTGGAGATATGTTTTGAAGTTTTCAGAGTCAAGGTGAATTTCTTTCTTTCTATGAAGACTAAGGAAAGGTAGTGAAAATCATAAGTGAATAAAATCTTGGGGGTAGGAAACATAAAACAAAATGAGGACTCAGAGGGCCTGATGCAAAATAATCCCACTCCCACACAAGTTTGTTTATTGATTCTTGAACTTCCTTTCAAGCCTTTTTTATTTTTATTTCTTTTTCTTTTTATTTCATTTTTTATTTCATTTCAGAGAAGGCTTCAGAATTTCTCAGTATGACACTCTAAGTTGTAATTTTATACTTCTCTGATTCTTGATCAGGTGACAACATTATCATGAATGAAACCTTCTCTACATTCGAAAAGATTTCCTTAAAATTTTAGTTGAACTAGTGAGGGTAGGAGTTCATACCTCAAATTTCTTTTGTATTTTCAATCAGGCAGATCATTAATTCATCACCTATTTAGAGAGGAAGTGAGTTTTCTGAAAAATGAGTGTTGGATTCTTACACATCCTTATCTCTCGTTTAACAGTAAGTATTCTACATGGGAATGAAATGCGAACTATTAGAAAATTCTGCAGAATAGAGATGGTATGTGGTATAGATTCTTTTATATTCTTCTTTGATGATGTCAAGTAAACATGGTTTATTTACAACAAAAGATAAAATGATTTGGAAAATTTACAAAAAAAAGGTAAAATTGCAAATTGAAAAAGAAAACAAATGTCAATCCAAACCGATATATACAATGGGAATATGAAATATGACTACAACATGAAATGTTTTAAGTAACTCCTGTTGATAGGAGTGTCAAGGATCTCTCCATCAAGTTTTTCCAGTAAGAAAGAGTTTTTTCCCTCAACAGTCGTAATTCTGAATGGCCTGAATCAGAGATGGTCGAACTTGTCCTGTTTCCCCGCATCTTCTTTTCTAGCATCCCACTTTAAAACTAGATCACCATGAATAAACTCCCTGTCTTTAGCCTTTTTATCGAAAAGGACCTTCACATTATCTTGGTACTTCTGAAGTTTATCATCTACTTCGGCTCTATTTTTCTGAACTTCAATGATTTGATTCATCCTTCTTGTAATTTCATTTGGCTCTTCATTTGCATCATGCTAGAGTTTCATCATAGGAAGAGAAAGATTGATAGGAAGGACAATGCCAGTACCATAAACGAATTGAAAAGGGGACATACCTATTGATTTCTTGGTGTCGATTTGGTTCACCCATAGGGCATATTTTAGGTGGATGTACCAAGCCTTATTATTTTATGTCAACACTTTTTTATTATAGTCATCAAGCTCTTATCAGACGATTCAGCCAACCCATTTCCTTGAGGATAATAGGTTGTAGAATGTCCTGACACAATATTGTACTTATGGAAGAAATTGATCATTTCCATAGACTTAAAATCTTTATCATTGTCAGTGACTATTTTCCAAGGACAACCGAATCTCGATAGGTTGTTTTCTTACAATAATTTTATTACTACTGAATCCGTAGCATTCTAAGTTGGAATGGATTCTACCCATTTAGTGAAGTAATCGATAGCGGTTAGAATCCATCTATGTTGAGCACTTGATTGTGGATGGATTTCTCCGATGAAGTCCAGGCCCCATTTTTGGAAAGGCACTTCAACTTTTACTGGGACTAAAGGTAGGGCAAGGAGTGTTTGCTTGCCGACGAACAATTGGCATGAATTATAGGCTCTGACCCTTGCATTCACATCGGTGAATAACTTTAGCCAGTAATATCCAGCCCTTAAAATCATGTAGGTTGTTTCTCTCCAGGCATGGTGTCCTACACACACTCCTTCATGGAATTCATCGATGACGCCTTGTATTTCAGATTCTGTTAGGCAACATAACAAGAAGCCTAGAGGGTATTTCCAGTATAGTCGACCATCAATAATACAGTATTTAATCACATGCAACTTCAAAGTCCTTGATTTAGATGAAGTCATGTCATTCGGGCATTGAAGAGTAAGGAGGTATGTAACAATATCGTGATACCCGGTAGAGGTGGAAAACTTATCTTCGATTCGAGTAGTAGGTGCCTGATCATTAATTTCCTCTATATCCAGGAGGGTTTTGTGTGATTCGAGGTTATTGATCCCGAGCGCCCTGAAATTTGATTCGGCTAACAACTTCGCCAAGCCTTGACCTTTAACTACCTTGGTCGGTTTCACTTCTAGATCAAACTCTTGAATTTTAGCTAGCCATCAACCTCTTCTTTTATCATTGTCTAGTTGAACCAAGATGTCTTTTATAACATTTGCTAGCACGTAAGTGATTATTTTGGAATGCAATACATATGTTTTGAAGGCTTTGAGAGCCTTCACCATTGCATATGCTTTCTTCTCAAGTATATCGTATCTTATTCTGCATCCCAGAGGCTTTTTCTGAAGAAGGCTATTGGTTGATCGAATCCTTCCTCGTTCTTTTGTAAGAGTACCGCTGCAACAATATGTTCAGAAGAGAATGAGAAGATTAAGAATTCCTTTGTATAGTCCATACTTGCTAGCATAGGTGCTTCCCCTATAGCTTTCTTGACGTGCTCAAAATATGCTTTAACTTCAACAGTTCATTTCACTTCATTGTCTTTCTTCAACATATCCGTAATCATTTTGATTATTTCAACAAAGTTGGGAATAAATATTCTCAAAAAGTTGATCTTTCCTAAAAAAGATTGAATTTCGTTTTTGTTCCTAGGGACATTAATCGTGTCTATAGCCTCAACTCCCTTAGGGTCCACTTTGATTCCTTATTTTGACAGTATATGGCCCAAAATCTTACCTTCTTGCATCGCAAAATGTGATTTATTAGGATTAAGAGACAAACCAAACTTTCTGCATTTTTCAAAGGTATTCCTAAGGTGCAACAAATTTTTTGCATCAGAGTTAGAAAAAACCGTCAAATCATCAAGAAAAAAAATTGAATTTGTCTCTCTCAACGACGAATGCGATGTCCATCTCTCTTTGGAAAGTATCCCCTGCATTCATCAAACCAAATGGCATTTTATCGTACATAAAGGTTCCCCACGAAGTGGTAAACATAGTCTTTTCTTTGTTGTCTTCATGAACAACAATTTGATTATAACCTGAAAAACCATCAATCATGGACATCCTGTTCACCCCTACTACCTTCTCTAGAACATGATCCATTTTCGAGAGCGGGCAGTTGTCTTTAAGGGACGACTGATTTAAGTTTCTGAAATCAACACAGAGCCTTATTTCACCATTTTTTTTTCTGACGGGAACCAAATTCGCTACCCATTCAGAGTACCTGAGTGGAAAAATGATTTTTGCATCGAGAAGTTTCTTGTCTTCCATTTCTATCACTGGCAGGAGAATCAGGTTTATCTGTCTGAGTTTATGTTTGAAAGGTTTAATACCATGTTTTAAAGGAATCTTATGTTCAATAACAAAGGTATCATAATTTTTCAGATCATCATAAGACCAGGGAAAAACATCTTTGTATTTCCTAAGAAACTCAACGTACTTACCTTTCATTTGGGCTGGAAGGTGTTAGGATATCTTAACCATTTTGGGATCTTCATTAGTTCCCACATTACAGTCTTCAACTTATTCAGGTTGAGGTCGTAAGGTAGACTTTAAAGGTATGTCATCCCGGTCAAACAACTTTTCTCAAGGGATAACGCCTCTGGGAATCTGATTGTTCTTAAGAAAGAGCATGTTGTGGTTTTCAATCTTGTCTTGGAATTTTTCTGGGTTCTTTCCTTCATGCATAACCCAAGAAAGATCATTTTGGTTTTCTTGATCTATGTGAGTTTCAGAAAACTCATCAACCATCTCTAGAAACTGTTTGATTTGTTCTTCGTCTTCAAACACTTTCCAGTGATAAAAATTGTTTGGGATCAAAGGTCTATGCCTCATCTCGATGTGATACTTTAGTTTCAAGACAGTAGGGGGTATGAAGGTCGCAACATCCTTGGCCAAGGAGTCATCTTGTTGGTTCTCCATCCTAGAAATAGAGTGAATATTAAAATACGAGAATAATTTCTCTATAAGATCCCAGACGTAATTCCTGTATGACCTCAACCTTGGGTGCTTATCTTGATACTGTTGTTTCACTTGTTTTACAATAAGCTCTGCATCACCATAAACTATCAGATGTTCGATTTTTAACTTTCTTGCAACTTCTAATCCTAAAACTAGAGCTTCATATTCACAGACATTATTTATATAATCTATATCCCATTGTAATCTATAAGAGAAGGGAATAACATACTCATCACCTGGTGCCACGAATAACACTCCAACTCTTTCCCCTTCGCAGGATGTGGCACCATTGAAGAACATTTTCCACATTCCTTATCTAAAATTTACATTTTTCTTTCTTATTTATATTTTTTTATTTTCTTCTTCTATACATTCCTCAAAATCATCATCTATAGATAATATACAATTTCCTAAGTCATGATCAACAACACAGACTGGGTAATTATTTGGGTTTTGAGGGTCACTTACAATATACGCTAGTCTAGTTTCTCTGTACAGTCGTGTGAATTGCCCACCAAAAATTGGGATTGTAGTGTAAGTCATGTCCAACTGAACTGATCCTCCTAACTTGGCACCCACAGACCTAGATAGAAGCATGTCGTACTTGGCAGGGATGTCAACAACAACCGCATCCATAAGGATACTTTTCACATGGATCTGAGCAAGATTTACTACCAAATCTTTAATCATGCCTAGACACTTAACTTTTCTAGAATCAAATGAGTACAAGTCTTGATAAGGTCTAGTAATTTTGAGGCCCAACTTCTCCATGATAATTTTAGGCATTAAGTTATGAGAGGCCCCAGAATCTAACATCCAATTGTGGAGTAAATGGTCGTGCATAGTTAGTGTAATATAGAATGGAGCGACAAAATCCTTATTGTTTTCAATGTGTGGACCAAACATGATCATAGGTATTTCATCCTGCATATTAATAATGTCTTCTTGACATTCAACATTAGAAAAATTTATCGCTTCAATGATCTGCTTTTTATAAATTGGGTTTTTTCCAAGTTCAACCAGAGGCATTGGGATTTAAATTATATTAAGTTCA
Organism: Picea sitchensis; assembly: GCA_010110895.2. Classification (NCBI taxonomy): domain Eukaryota; kingdom Viridiplantae; phylum Streptophyta; class Pinopsida; order Pinales; family Pinaceae; genus Picea; species Picea sitchensis. The sequence goes on along the minus strand of SNQJ01S0009193.1, from coordinate 41,633 downwards.
TTTTCCGAACTGAAACCTCCAATTGTTTTTTCAATTTCTCTGGTTGGAACTTCTGCTTCTGTATTTTACGGTTTCTTAGTTTGCATTCTTCTTGTTTCAATTGTCTTTGTTCGGGAAGCTTGTGTTTCAGTTAGTGGTTTAATAATTTCCGCCTCATTCATTTTACTTAGCAACAAAATATTTTTTGGTGGAACATTCGTAGAATTTTTTTCTTTGGGCCTTAAATCATACTTTTGTTGGAGTTTGACCATTATTGAGCCGGCGAGACCTTGATACGTAGAGTCTCCTAGATTATTGATGTTTTCCTCATTCTCAAACAGGGATTTCAGGTCTAAATTTTTCTCATAATCCTTCCTGGTTAAATGTGTCTCAAGATCGTCATTGCTAAGGTTGTTTATATCTTCTTCTAACTCCTCATAACCTTGCACTTCATCCCTCTGCATAAATTTTTCAGTTTTAAACGGGGCTTGGATCTTTTGGTCTTCATTTTTTACTTGTCTCTGTTGTATCGAAGGGTTAGGGTTTCTCTTGAACTGATTCCTAACATATGGATCAGGTTTGGCTTGATCTAATTCCATCCTGGATATTGTTTTTATAAATCTTTAATTATCTTGGCCATCTCATCCATTTTTTCTTTTGTGGACTTCCCAAATCCAGAGGGTCCTGCTTGTTCTTTGAAATGCCTAGGTTCTCTAGTTCCCATCTCAACCTTATTTTTTGATTTCCAGGATGCCATCATATTCGATTCAATTTCTATGGCATCGTCTTGCATTCCTGATAAAGTGGTAGATCTTCTTTCTCTTAGAAGTAGAGCGAAGTCGGGATCAAAATCCCCTGCAAAAGTTACTTTTGCAGTAGGTTGAGAAGGTTTGACTTCGGCTGGTATTTTCTTATACAATTTATTGAACCTCTCGATAAATTCAAGGAATGATTCAAAATTCTTCTTTCTTAAAGCCCCAAACTCGGTTAAATAATAAAGATGGTCCTTTTTCTCGCCCCACTGTCTTAGGAAGGAATTTTCTAGTTCGTCATATGATCGTATGGAACCTACAGGGAGTCCTCTAAACAAGGTTCTCACTTGTCCTTCAAAGGTTTTTACTAACATCCTTGATTAAACATCCGCGTGTTCGATGCCAAGGATATCAACAAACTGATAAAAAAACGCTATGTGTTTGGTTGCGGTTAGATCTCCTTATCCCATGAATTTTGGGAGGTTTTTCATGTAATTTTCTAGCAAATCATGAAGGATGGAAGGGAGGAACAAGGGAGCGTGTCTAGAAGATACCTTGGAAAATATTCTAGGAGGTTGAGCTTGTCCACTAGCTCCTGCACCTCCATCGCCATTATCACTAGCACCGACCATTGGAATTCTAGGAGACGGACTTCAGGGGCTAAAAAGGGGATTTTCAAAAACTGCGAGGGATTGAGTTGCTGACCTTTCGACTACTTCAGGGTGTAGCAAAGGAAGTTTGGGGAAAATACTGATAGGATATGGAAGATCTATATAAGGGGGAAAAGGGAAACTTGAGCCAGGTTCCTCGGGTTTGCCGGATGTATATATGTGAGAGACGATAGGAGAGGAATCGGAGTATAAAAATTACTCTTCAAAGTTTTAGGAAACAACAACCTTTACTTCAAGGAAGGAGAGAATTGGTAGATAGTTAATGACAACGGGGATTAAAAGGGATCATTTTTTCTCACTAGTAAAATTATCTAGTAAGTCAATCTCAATTTTTATCTCGGGAACAATTACCTCTGGATTTTTGAGTTTAGCCTCAGGTTCACTAGTTGATGCCTCTGCAGAATGAATTTGTTTAAAAATTTCTTTAGGGGTTAGTTCTTCAGTTTGAACCTTAGCATTAACTTGTGTAACTTTGGGTTGATATATTTTACTTGTTGAAGCAACAGTCTGTTTGAGCTACCGCTTTGGTTTCAACAACTTTTCAGAATCTGACACACGTGTGGCCTGCTTATCGTCGGGATTTTTTCTGGTATTCCTTCGAACGAATGCCATTTTTGTCTATGGTGGAGTCACCAAGTGAAAAATAAAATAAGCCCTACTTATGCATTCAATCTTTGTTCACCAACAAAGATCAAAATTTACCTTGTCATTTTCCCAGGGAAATTGATTTTGTTTCTTCATCCCCGGCAATGGCACCAAAAAGATGTGGTTTTTGAGATTAATATTAAGGCTCAAAGAGTAATGTCATGCATCATGAGTGTTTAAAGAAAATGTTTTAAATGAGTGTTTTTCCTACCTTTAGTTATATAATAAATGATCCTCAAATGAAATTAATAATAGGACAATACATAGGTTGCATTCTATTGTTTGAGTCACAATTATAATATCAAATGGTGTGAAGGAAAGTTACAAAACTGTTAAACAATGCTAGGCATCAATTGTAGATAAGTATCACCTTGTTTGTAGCGGAATAAAAGTAGAGAAGGCACCCTTGAACAAGATATGAAATGCAGTAATTCACACAGAACACAGGTCCTATTTTACTCACAATAAATACAGAGGAAAAATTTCTTACTTAATGATTTGCTGGTATAATATGATCACAATAGTTGTAATACTAAATTGCAATCAATCTCTTTTCAAGGAATTACATAAAGAAATTCAGGGATGTTGTTCCCGAGTTTATACTTAAGGCTCACAACATAATGTCAAGCATCACAAAGTAAAGAGAGTTTTATAAAATGAAAAGAGGATCAATACTTTAAGGAAAACGAAGCTATGGATGATTTCTAGGATGTCTTTACCTAGATTCCCAACGTTCACAGATGCTTATATCTTGTTCAATCACTACCCATGAGCGTTCAATCTCATCTCGGGTATTAGCAGTCTCCAAGATAGTATTGAACAAGGTTAAAGAAATGTTGGTCTGATCTTGAAGGCCTAGTTTAATATTAGGCTGTCTTGCAATAGGTACAATCATGGAGAAAGGGAATAGTTGAAGGATCTGTTGTTTTTAATATTTTCTTTTTCTATTTCAATTAAACAAGAAAAGTTCCTAAAATTGAATTAATGGTATAACAACTTAGAGGTTGTTTTTTGTATCTGGGTTAAATTTGAAAATAATGAATGCAATGAGAGAAAAACATAAAGTTGTTAAACAAAGCAAGGCATCAATCACAAAAGAATCTTACTCTGCTACAGAAGAATAAAATGGATGATGTAACCTTTAATGAAGCATAAAATGTAATAATATAACTAACTCACAAGTCTTGTATTTGCTAATAGAAAACACAAAGGAAAATTTGTAAGCGATCAAATAACTAAATGAAATATATAACCATAGTAGAAGTTGTACTAAGTTGTGATCGGACATTCATCAAAGACATATGAATATAGATGCTGGAATATGGAAGAACAGAAGAGCACATATCTCAAAATTAATGAAATATGGAGTCTCTAGTATGCACTTGTATTAATTCTTAAGAAAGAGAAATTTCTCTATTATAATCGACAAGAAGCAGCCTTGATTTAGTCTTTTGAAAATATATTTATACAAGAGATTCTCAACCCTAGGCGGTTGGACATCTCGTTATTTCTAGGTAATGACAGTTATAAAATGAAAACTAGAACCGTTCCACTTGGTTTTTCTCTATCTCTATCTCATACTGGCAGAAACAGATATGAACATGTTACTTCATTGATCCTTTGAAGTGCTCACTTTCTCGCTCAAGACATTTCACACACCTGCTTAGAAATTGTACTACTAGTCTAGAAGCTTCTGTCACATCTTTTGCTTCAAAAAGATACAAATTTTTTTGTAATTGTGGCAACCTGTCTTCTATCCTTTATATTCAGAAATAGTCGACTGTGGCAGTAAATTTGGCTTTACCATCCATCTATCTATTTGAGTGATGTCAACCTGCTTTACCTGTGAAATTTCAGCTTGAGCTGCCTCTAAGTTTTCTTGGAGGTCAATTTGATGCTTTACAATATTTATTTGTCCTAGTGTTTCAAAATCATCATCCTTTCCGAGGCCCAGTGCTTCTTTGCTAAGAAAATGGAAAACCTCTTCACAATCTGCTCTTATTTCCTTGGATTTTCTTTTTCTCTCAACTATATTGGCCTCCCATATATTTAATATTATATCACCTTTGACTTGTTCTGCAATAGTCAATTTGGGAGTTACAACTATTTCTTCTCTAGCTGATAACACGACCGCCTCTTGAAAAGTGATTCGGGCTGCAGTAGCCTCTTTTTCTCTGAAACCAATATTGTACAATGATTGGTTTACTTCTTGAAAGTGATTTTGGATTATTCCTATCTTAGCAAAAAGACTCTGTTGTGCTATTTTCAGTTTCTTTAGCACTTCCAATGCTTGAGCTTGAAATAGTGTTATATCCACAACCATTTTCTCAGTGAAACTGACCTTGTCTTGTAATTGTTTTACCAAATCATCTTGCTAGATAGTCTGTCTTTCGCTCACTTGCATATTCTTCTGCATCTCATCAAGACTGGACTTGAGCAGTTGGATTTCTTGTTTATCGATAGCTCTTGTCTGTTCCAGTCCTTTATTGACTTCTTCTTTGACATTCTTTTATGCATTCCTTATTTGATTTTGCAACAAAAATATCGTTTGATTCCTCTGCTTCAGTCTTTCCTTCAAATTATCGACTGAGAATAGGCTAGTTGTTGTGAAAGCTCCCAAAGAACCAGCTACCTCTGTAGCAAAGTATTCCTCTTCCAAATTTTGTCCATCCAATAATATTTTGTGCTTTTTGACCATTTTACCCTCTTTCTGGTGTATTTCTTTCTTCACCACAACTTTCCTTTTCCTACTGAAAAAGAAATCGATAGGAGGTATTTCTTCAATAGGGATTGGTGTGAGATCTCCTATGAATATTACCTCTGCGTTAGGGTTTCCTCTGGTGAATTGTAATGGAGTGACAACCTCAATGGGGTTACCAATTTTTGTGGATAACTGTTTTCCAGCTTCATCTATAACTGATTTATCAGGTGAATACAATGGCTTATCTTCTCCTTGATTTTTTAGTGTCTCTGGTTGATCTTTGGACTGGTCATCAGATACCTCTGTCTCCGGGATATCTTTTTTCTGAGTCGGGATCTCAAATTTCTCTGAGTTTTCTGGGGATTCTTGTTTTCTAGAGCTTCCAACTTCTGGGTTCTGGGCCTCTCTTTACTGTGTAGCACGATATGTTGGATTTTCCCCTTGTAACACTTTCAGAAGGCTACTTCTTCGGTGTTTTTGGAAATTCTAAAAATTGATCATTTCTTCAGGTGGTAGGGATCGAACTTAGTTCAGAACCTCTTGGTAAGATCTCACTCCTCATAACACTTCACCCTGAGGGGATTCTTCATGTTCATGCTTTTTAATATTGCAACTAGCCATATGGTTACCCACAACCCTCTACGGATTATGTTTCTTAAATTCAATGTTAACTAGTTTTATTTCTTCTAAGGCCGCAACCTCCACTTGGAGTGGCCGGAATCCAATAAAGAAAATGCACCAATATATAAAGGAAAGGATGGACATACCTTTTTCTGCACTGCTTTGAGCTCTTTTCTAATCCCGCCGAGTACAGTTTGTTGTGCGACCTTGCGAAACACCAGTTGGTCTGGTAAAAATTGCGGTAAAGCGTATGGGCGAACTGAAAAAATGAAAACTCTGATGTAAGAGAAGTGCTCCTCGATATACTAGTCTGCCACTTTATCCAGGTTAACCACAACTGTGTCTGAAATTATAGGAGGTGGGTGACCGAAAATAACAGTATGCATCGACACCGCTACCCAATTACAGATTTCATAAAAGAAATCCTTTGCCTTGTTTTCCCAGAGTTTTGAATGATAAATATGAATTGGTTTTGTGCTTTCTAGAGTCCAACTCCATCCCATCAGCAGGAAAGGCATCATGAAATAGATGGTGTCCATAATATAAGCTGACATGTAAAATGAAGATGGTTGATCCTTGGATTTCTTTGCCTGATACTCTGTAATTTCACTGGCCAGATTATCCGACAAAATCTTGGCCCAGTCAAAAGAATAACCTTCCACCACAGTGTGTATAATGGATACCCATGGTTGAAATAAATGGGTTGTGTTCTCTTTTCCATAAAGTTTTCACATCATCATGGCTATATACATGAACTGTGGTTGTAACGATGAAATTGAGTATATGCTATGAGAATTAACTCTGAACCTTTCAGGGTGTGAGAACCATTCCTTGATCAAGTCGAAAAGATTCTTTCCATATTGATCACACTCCTTCTTGCTAAAGTCCTCTAGAAAACTGCCATTATAAATGAATTTTGATGTTGAAGGAATCTTATACATCACCTGTATGTGTTCCGACCTAAATGACCCAATAGATACCTTCTAAGAATTAAAAATAGTTCTTGTTGGGATATCCACATGATCTAGTGCCCATTTAATCATGTCATTGTAGGGCAAAAGACTCAGTCTTCTTGCTACCTTATGCATCTATGCCTGGGATATAATTTTGTATTTGAGAGACAAGTCCTCCCTTTCATTGTCGCTTGAGTCATTAGGAAAATTTACCATTTCTTGTTGTAAGATGTTGAATACATATGCCCAGGTTTTGAGTGTATTGATACTTCTGGGCGAAGTATCAGAAATAACATCTGTGTTCTGGCCAGAACTTTCACCAGTTGCCTTAGGTGCTTTCCATGGAGCCATGGTATCAAATTTCAGAGTTCTATTACCTGTTACAGAGAATGAGAATCCAGATAACTAGTTATTTCTCTAAGCTAGCCCTATGAAAACAAGATTGTAATTCAAAACTAAAAAAAATTATTTTCCTTAGACACATCAACCATGCGTATACCTTCACTGACAACACATTTAATTTCCTTAATAACAAGATTTGGGTATTAAAATCGTATCTTATTTGAAATCATTTCCCTAAATTAGACATTAATGCCATTAATGGTCGATACCTCGTGATTTGGGAATATCACAGAGAAAATTTGAATTTATCTGCCTTTCAAAACAACGTAAGTTTAACAGAAAATAAGACCGCTTAATGTATTAATAAATCAAGTTTATCATGTTAATTAATCATTTATAACATTAATTCATTTCGAGATTTCGGATCTCGTGTTACCATGTATCCATCCAAGCTAGGATTCCCGAAACGCAAAACCGCGATATACTTAATTAAATTTTAATCTTGTTTAGTTCCCTGATTAATCACAATTAACTGCAGGGATTTCGTGGTTTTGGGTGTCGGGACTTTTGGTGATCCTTCGAAGTATGATTCTCGAATCCTGAAATCACGATGTGATTAATTAATCATAATCACATTTAAAATTTTGATTAATCATATTTCAACACTTAACGCAGTTTCACAACTTCACATGTTGGGGCTTCAATACCTTTCACATATTGGACTGTTAGGTCTGCGAAACCCTGAAACCCGATACTTTGAAAATTATACTAGCAATTTGACTTTTTAATAAAAAGGCAGCTCCATGACTTTGAGTATTTCAGACCGTTGGATTTAGCGAAAGACTTTATCAACGGTGATATCTAAGCGCACATTTGTCTTTATTTGAACAAAATGAAAATTTTAAAGTCTAATGTTTTTCAGAAAAATATATATGTTTCAACAGGGGAAATGAAAATACAGAGGAAACACATAACTCAAACTAAACGAAAATTATAATCTTTGTCTGTACTTCTATTAATACTCAAAAAAGAGAGTTTCTCTATTACATCTAGCAAGAAGCAACCCTTGATAGATCTTGAATCTATGTACTTATACAAAATTTGTCACAACTCAAAAACCATTGGACTTCTTACAATATTTAATTAAAACTGCATATATCTGAATAAAAAAATAGTGTGTAAATTTCAATGATTCTCATTGGCATTCTCCTTTGTCTCTTCGCCTACTAGTAGGAGCATTCCTTTTCTTAGTCCTTTGGGCTGAGTACAGATGTCACAAAGGCCACATTAATAATTTGGCATAGTGTCTTGGTCGTTTTAGTTTCATTGCCATATTTCCCTCCAGATATGCTCAACAAGGCAATGAATCACAATTGAGATCATGGGAGAAAGATAATCAAACGAATAACACTACATTGGCTCGTCAGCGAATGAGTAACAAGCATTGGGAAAATTAACTGTCTATGGGAAGAAGGATGATGAAACAAGTGTATGATGATGAAGTGTGGATAAGTGGAGATTAAAATGTGGATGAACGAGATAAGTGGTTGTTGGAAGGTGAAAGGTAGAGAGGGAAAAGGAAAGGGCACTGTGCACATTTTCTTACTTGCTCCCAGCTATGCTTGCTTTTCCATGTTCAATACACTTGTTGCATCTATCTATCAAATCTACCACGAATCTTGAGGGTTCAATTTTTTCATTTACCTCGAAAGTGAATAATTTCCTTTCTATTCAAGACATATTTTCTTGGATCCTTTTTACTTCTTGAGTTGTGGCCTGGAACTGTGAACTTGGATTCACTAGCCATTTATTGATTTTAAGAAGATCAATTTGGCTCATTTCCTGAATGGCTGCTAGAGTTTCTTCTTTGCTCTGTCTGGAATTTTGTTGGTTCATTTCCATATCAATTTGCCCCAGGGCTTTTGAGATAATATTACTTCCCCCAAGATCAATCAACCCTTTATTTAATGATGACAACGCTTCTAGACAAGATTCCTTTACCTCTCTCACAAATATTTTTCTCTCTTCTAGATTTGTTTCCCAGGCCTTTAGGGTCATCTCACCTTTTAATATTTTGGAATGATAAAGAAGAGAAAAATCAAGGACATTATCTTTCTACATCAATATAAGGACTTCCTGAAACTTATAATGGCCTGAGAGGGCCTCTTTTTCCTTAATATAAATGTTCTTTAGAGAAAGTTCTACTGCCTGATAGCACTTTTGGATGGCATCTACCTTCAGATAAAGGTCTTTCTAGGCAACTTCCAAATTCTCATTTATTACCGATGCTTTAGTTTGGAAATTCAAAATGTCTATCGAGGTACCTTCTGTTAGGTCCAATTTGGCTTGCAGTTGTTCTATCAATTCATCATGCCAAGTGACCATACTTTGGTTGGTTTGTGAACTCTGATGTGGTTCTTCAAGGTTGGCCTGAAGCTATTGAATTTATTACCGATCATGAGCTCTGATTTTCTTGAAGTCTTGACTCATTCTGTTACTGATAGTTTCCTCAGTAGTATATTTCTGATTTTGCAAGTGCTCTACCTACTAAACCTAGCAAACTTGCAATTTCCTTTACAAATTTTGGATCCTCTTTGCCATTCTCGTCATACACCATTCTCTTCCTTTTAATTATCACTCCATTTTTCTGGTGTGATTCCCTTTTCACGATGACTTTTCGTTTCTTACTAAAAATGAAATCTGAAGGAGGCATCTCTTTGGGTGAGATGGGGATAAGATCACCTACAAAAACAATTTTGGAATTAGGATTTTTTAGGCTAGTTTGTAGAGGGGTAAACAATGTAATGGGAGTAGAAACTCTGTGGATTGTTGTTGTTCTGATCTATTTGAGGTGACAACAGGAGTTGTTGTTGTCGAAGGAGGCACATCTTGTCCTTTCTTTAGGAAATCTTTGAGTTGAGCTATTTCCTGGGGGCTTAGCTGGTCTGACAATGATGCTTCTAATTCCTATGTTAACACCTTTGATCTCTTTGGGGTTCCCTCAACTTTTTGTTTACTAGAGTGACTTGATTCATAACCTGTAGGCATGGATTCCTGTGAAGGGGGAGTGGTTATTGACTATCCTTGTAGTACCTTTGGTACACTGTTTCACTTGTGCTTTTGAAAATTGAGAAAACCAACTTGTTGATCTAGGGGGAGGGTTTGGAATCTATCCTGAATCTCCTCATAATATCTAACTCCCTTGAATATTTCATCATACGAGGAGTTTTCGTGCATATACCTCTTCATGTTAAACTGGGCTAGGTGATTTTCCAATATCTTATGTGGATTGTGTCTCTTGAACTCAATGTCAACCAATTTGACATCCTCGAGGGTCGTGGCCTCAACTTTGGAGTGACCGGAATCCAATAATGAAAACATTCCAACTTGAATAGGGAAAGTTGACCAAACCTTTTTCTGAGTTTCCTTCAACTCTTTGTTGATGCTTCCTGTCACTGTCTGGTATGCCACTTCTCTGTACACTATCCTGTCAGGTAAAATTCATGGGAGAGTATGAGGAGGAACCGAGCAACCAAAATCTTTGATGTAGGAGAAATTATTCTCAATGAACCAATCTACGAGTTTACCCAGGTTTCCCATAATTTTGTCTGAAATCCAGGGAGGTGGGTGACCATACAGGGCTATATGAACAAGAACTACAACATTGTGACAAAATTCATAAAACAAATCCTTGGATTTCTCTTCCCATACCTTGGAATGATAGAAAGGAATGGGTTTCAAACTGGCCGGATTCCAATTCCATTTCATCAAGGGGAAATATGTCATGAAACAGATGGTGTCCATGATATATGCCGACATGTAAAAGGGGGTATACTGTCCTTTTCATTTCTCCATTTTGTAATCAACAATTCCCTTGGACAAGTTATCTGACAACATTTTGGCCCAATTGAAAGTGAAACCCTCGACTACCTCATTCATGATGGATACCCATTCCACTGAGAAATGCATAGAGCTTTTCTTCTTGAATAATTGACATAGAATCATGGATACTTACACCATATGAGTGTCCAAAGACAATGTGGCATATATACCATGAGCATCGGTTCTGAATTTCTCTGGGTGCCTCCACTAGGTCCTGATTATAGCGTGAAAACTCCTGGCGTATTGAACGTGTTCCTTTTTCTCAAACTCCAGAATGAATGCAACATTGTAAGTATATTTAGGAGTAGGGGAGAGTTTATAAATTACTTGCAGATGTTCCAGTCAAAAAGAGTCAATGAAAACCTGCTGATGGTTGATGATGCTCTTGGTTTGGACGTCAACATGTTCTAAGTCCCAACTTATCATGTCGTTATAAGGAATGAGTCTCGGTCATGCAACTATCTTGTGTAGCTTTGACTATGCTATGTGTCTAAGTTTAGCTTTGAAAGAGTCATCTTCTTCCTTGGCGGAATCCTCTAGACAGTTGATGATTTCACGTTCCAAAATCTCGAAAACCCGTGTCCAAGTTTTAACGGTGTCTGTGGCTCGTGGCATGGTGTTCAACATAATTTCTGCATTCGGGTTTGAATCCTCTCCCGCCACATTAGGCTTTTTTGTCATTTTCCGTGCTGCCATAATCTCTAAGGAAATCGAGTGAGGTTACATGTTGCAGAGAAAATTCGTGAGATTTTAAAACAGATAAAACTTGCTAATTGTGGAAGGTGAAAATGAATTCGAAATCGAAGTGCTTTTAGTCACACAAGATTCATTGATTTTCATATAATTTCACTCATGAATAATTTATTAACGTTAATGGAGATGTCTACCTAGCGATCCGCAATCTGCGTTTGAATCATTATCCTTAATTAGTCATAAATTCCATTAATATTTCGACGGTTCTCATTCGGGAGTTTTATATATGATAGAGTGGGAACCCCCAGAATCTTGAATACACAGAAAGGTTAATCTCTAGATAATCACTTTTAAAACCTTAATTAATGATGTTTAAAATGGTGCGTTAACTTCTAGTGTTTTAGGAGTTCGGAATTTGGGGACTTTTAATGTATCTCAAGAGGAACTTCTCAAAACCTGAAACTATAAAGCAATTAATTATCTAATAACTGAGCTTTAAGTCTGAATTAATTGTGCTTAATTTTAAGTATTTCAAAAGTTTGGACTTCGGAAATTTTAGAATATGATTCAAGGGAAATGCCTGAAATCTGAACTGCGGAGTCTTTAATTATCTCTTAAATTAATTATTTAATGTTCAATACTTTGACATTTTGATATTTCGGTGATTTTTGAATTCATTCTTTGTTAAATTCCCGAAGGATCATCTCCCGTACTAACATGTTATAGATGATGTCATTCTGGATGACGTGTCGAGAAAAGAGAGATGCCACATGTTACTTGGAATTGTGTGAATCCTCTAATGAAAAGGTCAAAAATGGGTGCCATGTATCAACTCAAGAAATACTCAAAAGGTACACACATACTACAACTTGTGCCTTTACATGGTTTAGGAAAATTTGCAAGAAGGTACCTTCGGGTTTCAGAGTTTCATATTTTTTATTGTTTTAGACTTATTGAAACATCTGAAGTGTGAAGCTCTGAATCTCCGAAGCGATTGTTAGATATTTATCTCTTTAAAATTTAGGCGGCTCCAGAATTCCAGAGGTATTAGGATCATTTGATCAAAAGGGGAAATTCATCAACGATGGATATCTTGCGCACCTGATTATTAACTAACCAACAATGAAAAATTAAAATGTCATTTACCAAGTTTCCACTTTCTTTGGGTAAAATTATATTTTCATGAGGTAAAAAGTATAAAACTCAAAAGTTCATAATTGTATGTGTTCCAACACTCCCAAACTCAAGTGAAACAACCACTCTAGTGAATAAAGAGTACAAAAAGGTAGCCAAAGAAACAATTTCAGGGTATGTTCAACCAAAGAGGATCTTTGTCTGAACTAGTTGCGCTACCATAGATTTCAGAAAAAATCATTTACGGTAAGCATGAGAAAGGGGTGTTGGAAAAAAATTTCATGATACAATGGAGTTGATTCTATAGCGATGGGGGGAAAGTTCAGTATTTTGGTTGTCACCTGTGACAATACCCTATCCCATCTTGACGATTTTGAAAGGAAGTGATATGAAGAATGGGGAACTATGGCTCCAATCCTTATAGTAGGGTAGGTTTAGGTTCCTTCAGGCACTCTACGTCAACAACATTCATGAGGAAAACAGGGTCATTCTGCTAAACCTGAATGTAGAGAGGAGGATAGAGCATATCTGTGCCCAACTAGCTTCTAAGAGGAAAGGACACAAATTGTAGGTGATGTGAGAGGGGGAGTAACTGATTGATCCATTCATTATTACTCACTTTTTTATTTCTCTTAAGGCTATCCAAATGCTTATAAATGCAATTTATAATGACATATATCTAAGAAAAACCCCTCAAATTCTTACTCCCTATCACGATATGCACCTGTCTTTGCTCTCACTTCTTGGCCAACAAAATCTCAAATATAAAGAACATTAGAATCTTCATAGCAATCATTTATATGTGGAACCGGGTCTTGATATGCTTCTTCACCTCGATCATGAAGGTGTTGATATGGAGAATCTAAAGTTCTTAACTATATACTTATTTAATACCCTATTCTTAGTTTCCTTGACTTTGTAGCTATCTAATTTCTCTTCAAAGTAAAACAAAGTCAGACAAAAATGAAGGTCACTTTTTAAAAATTCATATGTGAGTTGTTGTGATATGATGATAGGAATTCATGTATTAGATTTTTGTTTGAACAACATCTGTGATATGATGTGTATTCAATTTTTTCTTATATAGGGAGAGACTAGGCCCATTTTAGTGATTTCTAGTGAATGTAAGACTCTTCCTAGAATTTGGGAACAACTAGAAATAAGGACCAAGTGCTTGGAATTGTGAAGTGACAATAGGCACATAAAGACTACTAGAACAACTTGAGAGGGAATAATTGGCCTCTACAGAAATCCAACAAAAATCTACCTAGGTTTGCTCAACAACGATGACTGAGTTTGTGATTGAAAAATGAAATATCAATTTAGATTGAAGATTTAAAACTGAAACATGAAAAATTAATTTAATGGAGGATTTGATAGTTTTTAAGATATTATT
>SNQJ01S0009192.1:110822-131930 GCA_010110895.2 Picea sitchensis | reverse complement strand
TATCCACTATCATCTCACTGTAAAATAAAGGAAGAACTAAATCATATAAAATATCATGTGCGAGCAAGTTCTTTTCTTAAGATAGTGATGCATAAGATGTTACTTTGACCAAGCATTATTATTAAAAATAAAAGAGACTAAAAGAAAATAGGAAAATCCTTATTAAGATGAGTGTAGTCATACTCGTGGCACCTTAGGTTAGGGTTGAATTGATAGTTCAAATTTACTTATCTCTTTACTTTCCATTTAAAATTTTCATGATGATACTGCGTTTTCGAAAAGAAATCTTCAATGAAAAATAGAGAGAAAAAGATTTAAAGTGGACTTCCCTGAAAACATTCATATTATGGTTCTCTTGGTGTGCCCTCTTGTGTTCATAACTGCATTATTACAAAGAGAAAAACTGAGAAATAAAACTAAAAGAAAACCTACTCCTAAACCTACTCTAACTACTAAACAAATAAAAAATACTAAGTGAAGTCATGCTTCCAATGTAGCCATTGGAGTAACTCCAATCCTTCAATGGAAACAAAATCAAATATTACTAACAAGAATGGTAGTATATCAAAAAATAACAAAAATATATCATACTTACCTTTATCATCGTCATTTAAAAACAAAGCAAGCATGACCTTACCATTCTTTTGAAACTTCTTGATGTATGAATCCTCCAACCATTCTGTAATATGGTCATGATATGAGTCATAATGGCATGTAAGAGTGTAAGTAAGTTTGGAAAACTTATAAATATTATGGGGACCTGACATAACCATCAGCCAATGCCGAAATGCCCCATCCTCCTGACAATTCTCCAAGTGTTCATCAATTTATTCACACAGAGGATCTAAAAAAATCATGTGATGCTTACTTCCTAGATATTTAGGTGGAAATAAAGCAAGCACGACTTTATCTTTATTATGAAGATTTTTTAGATACGAATCTTCACGCCATTCTAAAATCCTATCATAAAAATTAGGATGAAAACTATGACTTTGATGAAATGAACATATCAATGGGGAACACATCATAAGAGAATTCATGACATCAGTTAGATTATTGGTTTGAACGATTCCTTTGATGAGATTGATCGTTTCAAAATGTGAAGCATAAACATTAAAATTCGAACTATTCAAAGAAACAATATGCAATGTAGAATATTCGATCTCCATAAGGATGAGTGCATTGTATTTTTAAAAAATAAATCGTGTAAAATCATCTTGCAACATGTCCTTTTTCCATTCGAGTGATGAAAATGAAAGAGCATCAAATACGACTTGATAAGTGTTATGTTTTAAAATAGTTTCACCAAATTTTGGCATATCGAAAAGATTGGATTGTGGTGGCAAAGAGTAAGATACCGTGGGTAAAGTATCAAACCCACCAGAATCTAAGAAGAGATCGAGATATAAAGAGTAAAAGGAATCTGAAATAAGCACATGAAAATAATATCTTGAGCTATGATATTTAACAATGGTGTTCTCAAGAAATTCCTCTTTATTTTCCTTAAAACTTTCACTATGTTTTGGTGATAAATTCTTCAACATAATATGATCATCTAAATTTGCCTCCTCTACGATAGATAATTCAAAACTTTCATGGAAAACATTTGATCTTTCATGTTGATAAGGTACGATTTGTAGATGAGGGTTTAAGTTTTCTTCTTCCAATTGCAGATCTACATCTCTAATCAGTTTCATTGGAATGTTAGAATTCTTAAGATCATTTTCATCACCTAAGTCTTCTTCAATCACTGAATTTAAATACTGATTAGAGAAAGAGTTAAGAGAACGAGGACATTCACCTTGACCCAACATCAAATATTCTTCCATGATGGTTGAGGACTGAAAATACAATGATTTAGAGGAAAAACCAAATTGATTATCAGTAAGAACATTTTCAATAGATTTTACCTCCCTTGCTTGTTCAACATTTTCAGATGGATCCCTCTCATCCTGTGAACACAATTCTTCTTGCAATTGAGTGATAGTATTTATAACTACTTCATCATAGAGGTGATTTAATAAAAATGACATGTCATCAAGATTAAATTTACAAAGAACATAATGGATTCTTGTCGAAAAACCTTTTGAAGATGAATTGCCATTGATTAGCAAAGTTTGAAATTCTTCACATAATTGATTGTAAACATAGATTTCAAAAGCATCTAAAAATTCATCTACAAACTGAAACCAATCAAAAATGTGATACGCTGGAAAAGACTCAAACCTTTAAATTAGAAATATCATGCTTGATGCATTTACACCAAAACTTGTTAATATGGTCTTTTGCAGATACATTCCCCCCACAATCAAATGTGAGTTTGGACAAGAGAGAGACTGTCTTGTTGGGAATATTAGGTAATGAGAAGTGAAAAGCATGTTCCAACACAGTGATTTGGGGAGCCATGGGAAATTAATAAATTTGAAACAAAGACTCCTATAAGGCCAACTTGTCAGTTTGGCCCTCCTTCTAGCGCCATTTGTTGAAGGGAGAAATTGACCGTCCGTCAACTGGAAGAACGAGTCCAGTCCAAGGTTGTCTAAATGAACAAAGTCGTTTGGTGTAACTCATTCTGACGGGTTTAATGGATCCGTTAGCTAATCTAAGAATCCTAAAATAAATGAATAAAAGAGTGAAATAACTAACTAATTACTAAACACACTATATATATGTACATATGTTCAAATGTAACTATATTAGTTGTATTTAAGCAAAATATATACAAGTCTCGTTTATTTACATGATTTACAAGATGCAAGTTTTAATCGAAACTTACAAAAATCAATGTGAAAAATTATTGCTTCTAGGAAGAAGATAAAGAAAACACATAAAAATATTTATTGTTTTTCCTTTATAAATTTAAAAGAATCTTGCACAAAATTCAATGAAACATGAACATGTGGATAATCAAATTTGAACCATACATTCATCGTTTCATTCATAAACAACTTAACTAAATAACACACATAATAACCTGTCGCTAATCAACGAAACTGGTATTTATGTTTATGTGTTGTATGAGCTCCTGCATGTACTGTTGTTAAGGGAAACCTATAACAAAACAATACTAGAACTTCCAAAATACATTCAAAGAAGTATTTGATATTGGAGTAAATTAATAACAACATGAAGACAACTAATTAAAAACCGTGTGATCTTAAGATAATCAATATTTAAGAACGAAATAAAATTCAATTCTGGGTATTGATATTATCCATCATTTAACGTTAGAAATAAATTCCATAATAATCAAATGATCGATTGATCACACATAATAAAATGGAATAAGAAATTATGGGTAGCATATAACATTTAACAGTATGAAAACACCATATGATGACAAGCTAAAGCTAAAATCTACCATGATAACATTTTCATAATACAACAATAATGAAAGAATGAAATGGAATAAGTATCACATAGGTCTAAAGCCAAAGATGAATTACATTCACATATTCTTTCTCAAAATCACATGCCCAAATTGTAGTCATGGAAGAATTGTTTTGGATAATAGACTCTTAAAGATTGGAAAAATTAATATATAAATGATAATAATTAACCATGTATTGATAAAAAAAGACTAAATCTATTTAAATCAATGCATAATCAATTATTCAAAGAATATTAAGATATTATATGAAAATAAAACCATTTTACTTACAGAACAAAAGCCATTAAGCACCCTGAAATTCCATATTCTTCTTTAAAAATACTCGTCCATTCTCCCAAAGCTTCGAGCCATCCATTACTCCATTTGAAAATAAATAAAATAGTTTACAAAAGCAATAATATACAAAAGAGAAAGGATTAAAATCCTCCTCTCTAATTCTTGGATCCTCCATGGCTATGATCTTTCTCATATATTTATAAAATGAATGAACAGTCTGGGCGTCACTATTAATTTCCGCCACCTAAAATTTGTCTCTAAAAGAGACTGAAATATCTCTCAAATCGTGCATTGTTTTGGGAAAATATTTAAGAAAAAGGTAAATGGGTCCATTTTGGTTCTGGGTTTTCAACCGTTTCTTCAAATTCCTTACGGTTTGGCTGCAATCAGTTCTGCAAAATCGTCTATCTGATCTTGACGCCTTCCCAAATTTTATCTGTTGTTACTCATAAAATTATTTGTAGCAATCCAAAATTATTTTTGGATCAATCATATTGAACGTATTTGGATAATAAAATCAAGCCATGATCAGTTCCGTATCAAATATTTGATAATAGAAACCCGTGAAACAAAATGAAACCTAAATTAATAACCTAAAAATTGAGAATAAAACAAAATCTAGAAAAATAAAAATGAATTTAAACTAACTATAACTTATAAACAAACATTATTTATAATTTGTTTTCAAATATGATCTAGAAGCTTCAAGTTAATGGAGAAAAAATATTAATTTTAGTTTTTTACAAAATCAAACAAATGATAGATAATTCTTTGATTATTATTATTTTGAAATGAGATGCAAAATGAAAAAAGAATTTAATTAATTAACATCACCAAATGATTTCATAAAAATGAGAAACCAACCAAGATATTATTTGGTGAAGTATTGAACACATTATTCAAAATAGTCAAACTTGCTAATGAGCAAAAAAATAAACATATAATCATAATTTAAACAAAAGTAAACATTTGATAAAAATTAACGTTTTTGTTTAAATTGAGATTTTTATGCTCATTTTTAACTTTTGACATATACTCTTGTAATAAATGACTCATACTAAATTGAATGTCTAAAGTTTGTCTCAAAGAAAGCCAAGGAATGGAACTATTTGAAAAGGTTGATTCTGTAGCTCATTATAATTATCAAGATTTTAATAGGGGCCCTTTAAATTTTGTAAAAATATAGGGGGAGATGTTGGGGCCCAACACAGGGTTACCTAATGTGTCATAGGTCTTAGAGTGAGTGGTCAAATTGATCCCATTAAACATATAAATATGTGCACTCGATGAGGCCTCATCATTAGGATCGCTAGAACTACCCCCATGAGAGGGGGTTTGAGCAACCATGGATTGCTGCTGTGGAAAAGGTTGAGTAAGCACAGTGGGTTGTGACTTTCCTTGGAAAAATTTTGCCACTTCATTATGAAGTGGACAATATCGAGTGTAGTGATCGTCACCACAAATGATACACGGGAATTTCAGTTTCCGTTGTGGTTGCTTTTCTGTAGCAGGTGGTTGAGCTTGATTTTTTGTTTGTTCATTATTATTTTTTTATTTATTCTTTGTCTTCTTCTTACCTCCGGATTGTTGTGAAGGGGAATATTGAACTGCATTCACCTTAGAGATCTGAGTTTGGGGGGAGGTAGAGGAGGGTGTAGTCAATTTGGAAAAATATTGAGTTATGACGGAACCGATAACACCATCCGCATGAGATGAGGATGATGGATTAGAAGGATCGGTATTAGCGCGAGCAACATTCGGAAGAAAATCATACAAAGTACCAGATTGGGAATAAACTAAGTCTAAATACTGAGTCCGAGCAATGGCTTGTTCCTTTGTGGCCACACCACCCATAGTAACATTGCAAGCGATTGAGGGTAACAGTGATTTAGAAAACCATTCAACCAATAGCATGTCAGGAATGACTGCCTTGATCATCCTTCGTTGTCGCCTCCACTCATGAATATGGTTAGAGATATGCACAAAGTTAGTTTGAAGAAGGGAGGTCAAGAGTTCAGTACCCGTCTCATAGTGAATAGGTAGTTGAAAGTGTGTGAGGAAAGACATGGCAAGGGAATTGAAATCATGAAAAGAAGCACGTGGTAGTTCAATATACCACTTTGTTGCTGAACTGATAAGTGTTCATTAGAAAAGACGCAAACGTATAGAATCATCCATGAGGGATTTTGATGAACACCACAAATGGAAATTCATCACATGGTTGTTCGGATCTTTGCCAGGGTTTCCGTCAAATTTTGGAATATCATAAGGAAGTTTAGCTGGAATGACTGGCCAAACCGGTGAATGAGAAATAGGATCATTAGTTAACCGAGACGAGTCTGGGAGATCCAAAGTCGCAAGGAAAGGTAGATGTTGGTTAATTTGTGAATGATACTGGTGTGGCATAGGAACACCAGTAGGACCATAGACTAGGTTAGGTGGATAGTTGTAACCAGTAGGCCCTCCTACATATGGTTGTTGTTGGCTAGGATATGAAGGATTGGATGGTGCATGAGAAACATTGGCATAACCCGATGAGTTTTGAACATTATAGGCTGGGTGATTTATTTTCCCATGAGAAGGATAAACATTTTTCCCTTGAGAATGGTAAGGAGTAGATCCCAGAGGCGGATACACTTGAGGCCCATGAGGAGGATAAGCCTGTGGTCCTAGAGAACTCCAAGTGGTGTTTTGGATACCGCTCGGATAAGATTTCCTATCAGATGTTCCGGGAGGAACAGGATTGGATACTCCTCCTAGTGGGTTATTATACAAGTGCCCCCCAACGTGGGGTTGGGTAAACTTTCCCCCTGAAGATACTCCCCATGATTGTGAAGGGTTTCCAACAAACGAGGGTTGCCCCCCTGCTACCAGTGGATTTATGACCGGGGTATGACTGGCAAATGGAGGTTTCCCTCCAGGAGGAGCATGAAGAGCATGAAAAGGGGACTGTCCCCCGGGAGGGGTAGGCCCACCATGGAAAGGTAGTCCTCCAGGAGGAAACGGTTCATTGGATGGTGGTTTCCCTCTAGCTGGTTGTGTTTGGCCAGCAGGGGTTTTCATTCTCTGGTGAGAAGGTGTCCCAGCAGGATCGTGTGGAACATGCGGAGCTGTAGAGTAAAATCTTGTAGAAACATGGGTAGAGATTGAAGTGATTTGGGGATGAGTAGAGGTGATGAGTATAGCATTAGTATGGACTTGTGTTGGTGTAGCAGTAGGGTGAATAACCTGATCGATTGGGTGATTCATGGTTTGACCAGATGGTCCTGTTTCACTAGGAGGGTCATGAGAATGAAAGGGTTGTCGAATAGATTCTAAATGTTCATAGAGATCGCGTCCCGATGAAGTCCTCCATATAGAATGAGCAAGTGTGGGATTGGTTGCTACTACGGTGCTAAGACGAACATGAGTCCTATACTCGTCACCAAAGAGTGGTTCCGTGGATCCCATATATGTTTCGGTAAAGATCCTCTCTGGTAATCGTGGGATCTCTTCGTCTATGACATTCCCAAGGGAGTCTAAACGAACCAAAAGTGGTTCGAGAGGAGTTACTGACATAGATGTAGTGGGATTTTAAACCGTGTCCAAAGCACCTTTTAAGTTATCTAACGGAGGAGCAATAACACTTCCCGTGTTAGATTGATTTTCTACCTCTCTATGGTAGTTGTCTTCTGGAGGGTTGGGAGGTAAGGGTTGATAGCCTTCCAAAGGCAACCCTTTCATCCTACGTGATCGGTGAATACCTTTATCATCTACGGGCTCAATTGTGGAGAATAACAGAACACACTGAAAATCTAGGGCCAACTAAGAAAAAGAAACAGCATGCGCTAATAAAATCTAGGAATCAACCAAGCAGACAAAACTTCTCTCGATGACCGTACTAGTTGGTGATGAAATCCAACGTTGTGTGATTAAGTCGAGAAGGGGCTGGGATATGGTGGAACATTTACAATGGTGACCTTCTTAACGGACTTATGCCTTGGTGCAAGCTTCCACACAGTAATCGTGGATTTACCCTCCAAGGAGCCCGAGTGATTTTGACCAATGTCTGTTCCAGGTACAGTGAGACTTCCCTTCACCGTCACCTTGTGTAAGTACCTAAATATTATGGCAACTAAAGATACCAATTCGCAATGAGTCCCTGGGCGGGTACAGTCGACAGTCCGATCCGAAACGTATGGGCAGGATAACAAGTCTGAAATCAACCCAAAAGGCTCCCACACATAATCGTGGGTATACCTTCCAGTGACCCCCAATATATGATCCGACCACTGCAAATAGTTGAACCACAGAGGGATAATCTCTGTAATTCGCACGAATGCAACCTCGTGCGTAACCCCTGTGTGAGAGGGGGATCCCAGAAAACCAATACGACAATTGGATTTGACTCTCCCTAACTCAGGAGTCTAATGTTCGTTTTGAAAACTTTGGAGAGTTGTACTCACAACCTAATCCAAAGTGCTAACCCTAGTCTACTCTTAGTGGAAGATCCTAAAAACAAAAATGTTCTAGATAGTTTTTAATTAGCATTTGTTTTATAGTTGTTCTTTACTCAAAGGGTGCATGAAAGTGAAACTAATGGAATGATGACTCATGCCCAAAAAGATGCATAGAATATGATAAGCAATCATTTCTTTTCAATGAACGCCTATTTAAGGAAAAGAGAAAGAGTCGTTTTCACTTTCAAACACTAATATGAAATGTCCTTTATCAATTGGTTCTCAATCGAATCCAATGCAATGCTAAAACATTTTCAAAAACGCCTTCTAATATGCAAATCAAGTACTAAAATGTATCTTTTTTGTTTGTATGAGAATGATGACTAATTCAATGCAAAAAATTCTCCTATCAACTACCCTTTCAGATAAAGGAGATTCAGACAAGTATGATCAGATTTCACACACACAACACACACCCTCTTGTTGTGATTGAAGCAAGAAGCAAACAAAAAACAAAAGCTAACAAAGAAAAATCAAACAATTCACACAAAAAGGAGGTGTTTGAAGAACAATGACCTCAAAAAACCAAGTGAGAAAAGCCACAGACTTCAGATGTCCTTCACTGGAGTTCCCGCTCAGTCAGATAGGAGAGAAAAAACAACGGATTGATTTCAAGCTCTCAACAGCAAAAACTCAAAAATAAGGAAGAAGGGTATAAAATATGAACAACAAGGTGTTTACTTCTCAAGAGGAAGCATGTCAAAGGTCAAAGGAAGAATCATTGAATCACAAAGCAGCTCAGCAAGTGAAGAAATAAGGCCTCGACCTCCAAAAAATGAAATTTTTGAAGAGATTTTGTGAAAAAAGGGGATGGTGATCTGGTGTAAGGGACACCAGAGAATTATAAAGCTCTGTCTGAATCTTCTAGGGAGTGTTGGCACTCTGCTAAAATGGGCATAGGGGTGCCAGGCTCAAAAAACTCATAAAAATGTCCAAAAACCTAAAATTTCAGTCAAATTTTGACAATCAAGCTGAATGTGATGGGGTAAAGAGTCAATCAACAAATGAAATCAGATATGAAGGGGTGAACAAGTTCTAAAAACAACTAAGGTTAAAACAAGGTCTATGAGGAAAAATCAAAACCAAAAGTTTCGATTTGATTCCCCAATGGAGTTGCCAATTTCTGTTGAAGGAAAATCTCCCTGCGGACAGGTAGATCTCCTCAAAGAGATAGACTCTTAACTAGACAGAAGAGGCTTATCATGGACACTGACTTCCTTTTAGATCTAGGTGGACTAGTGTGTGAGGAGGAAGGAGAAAAGAAGTACCTTTTACCAGTGTTTGTCCCTGCACGCTCTGAGTTGAGCTCTAATCTTTCACTCCTCAATAATCCTTGTAGACAAACAAAGTACGACCACTTCCTACTCTATCAATATTAGTCCGAAATAGGTCTGTCTACTAAAGAGACAAATTCATGTGAGATTGAACATGAATTAGAAAGAAACAGGCCAAGGAAATTATATTAATAAGGACAAAACATTACCTACAGCCATAGATTCATTGCAATAGTTTCATCAAGTCCTCCTTGTCTACCCCTTGCTCAAAAGATCCATGATATGAATGACGATAGCTTCACCGATTTCTCCCTATGAGATCATAGGTCTCTTGCTTCCAAATTATCTCTGTTCTAGCACCACTTATAAGATCATAAGTTTGGTGTGATTCTCCCTTTTCAGTCCCCTTTCACCATGAGAAAGCTTGCTTATATAGCCTTGGAGAGGCTCAACAACTTGAGATATCTTGGGGGTAAGTTGAGGATTTTCCTCCTTCAGTTAGGGATCTTCCCTAAGATCATGGCTTGATTGAGTATTCGAATCCAACTGCCTTCTAAGAATGAAAATATCCTTACCCCATTCTTCTCAACAAATCAACTGCTGCCCATAATAGGTAGCGCTCCCTCAAAAGGGCACTCAGAGCATTATAACGCTCTCTAGTAGTGTATAGGGGAGCGCCATCACTCCTGAGGGTAGGAGCGCTCTTGCAAAAGGGTTGATGTAGTGCTATAATTCTCCCAGATAGTGTATAGGGGAGCTCCAGCACTCCTGAGAGAGGTATAGGTGAGCGCTCCCCTCCAAAAACTCAGTTTTTTGGGTTCTTTCAGATGGAAAGAGGTTCATAATCCTGTTGACTCATTTCTCTTCTTCCAAATAAAATGTTTGAGGTGTTTTAAGTGTCCCTCTCATGTCGTTATAGGCACAACATAGGCATCATGGCAATATGCTTTCTTTGACACTTGTGACACTTGTGAGAAAAATGCGACACTTGCGACACTTATAATAACGACACTTGTGACACTATCGAAGTGAGTAATTTTGATGTGTAACATAAGCGGATACATCACAAATTTATATAAGAATCCATGTTTGCATTGACGCTCAATTAAGAAATGTATTCCTATTTACATCATGCATTGCATCTATTATACATTCACAACATAACTTGAATTGGTAGACATGTACCGAACTTACCCATTTTAATTTTCATGTTTAAATAATCAAATAATTATCTTTGTCATGAGCATATATCATGTAACATACAAATAGGTCTAGAGGTACACATCTCATTGTCTAACAAAGTCTAACTAACTCCAGACAAATGCTAAACTTTGAATTATTAAGATTAGTAAACAACAATGTTCTAACTACCTAAGGTCTAAATATGAGGCGTTACATACACCCACCCTTCAAGAAACTTCGTCTCGAAGTTATGATCATTCAAAATATGAGGAGAATTTATGACACAACTTCTATTTATCTTTCACGATAGAAAACCTTGTGTTATATTGGTCTCATTGGACAATGACTTGAATAAAACATGTCAAGGCTATTAATATATTGATTGCAACTACGTCTATTTAGCATAAACCTAACTAATTCTCGACACTATTTCATTAGCACTGGTAATTGAATTAAGGAAAAGACACACTTCTCTTATATATGTATTCTTCCTAAGTTTCATATATGAGCCTCGTATTTAGAGTATAGTCTATTAGTTTGATCGTCAGTTAGAACCTTATCTTATCATCAGTTATTTTAGTTAAGTGAACCTTATATTGAGTTCAATATATATTTCATCACATCATACATAGAATCCCACCTTGGATGCATTGGTATTTATAAACAATCATGATTGACCTTGATTATTACTCTATTTTGACAATACATATGCCATCACTCATGAGATTGGCACAAAAAAGTTTGAACCATGCTTAGGAACATAGACTAAGATAATGTTAATTGATTGTCATGTGATGTCGTCACTTTATGGTTTGTTTGGTCATTGTCCTCGATCTTTCTTTTCTCTTAAGTCATATAAATTAGATCTCAATCAAGTTAAATGATTAGTATAGGATCGTTTCCATCATAGTTGAAAATTCCATGCTTTATATTAACAATTCACTATTACAACATGCCTATATGTACAAGCACCATGTATACCTTGCTTTAGTTAGTATCATAAACCAAGAGTAAGTTTCCTACTAGGGTCCATTCTACACTCTAGCACTACTTGTCTTTAAGGATTTCTTCTCTTGCAATTTCTTTTCATACGTATCAACTTTATATCCTTTATATCTATATGCTACTAACCAATTTTTGCCTCTAGCACTTTCTAGTTCCATTACTAACACTCATCAAGTTCCTTCACCTTACTGTAAAATGATTTTAATTGTGGGAGAAACATTCCTATCATTTATTATTCGAGTTGTGAATTGGTTTCTCTTAAGTAAACTAAATTTCCCTTTAATTTAACATTGTAAATGTTACATCGAGTATGCATCTTGCAATTTTGATTTAACCACAAGGTCATCTTCACGCAAGGTGGTGGTAGATAGTAATTATTTTTGTCACTTGCACTCACTACCATTGTTCCTTAGTGATAAACTCAAATTGAATTAACAAATCAATGCATAACTAACAATTAGCAATTTGCTCAAATATCACCGTGAAACTTCCATTATCATTCTGAACTCAAGTTCCTTGTTCAAAACATAGGCCCTTATGGTATCACTTAGGATTTCATTATATTTTTACTCCAAACCATATTTTATAGAGTTCACTAACATTCCTTATATTTTATTGTCTCATTTAGCATTTCTTTTACACATTCCCATCCACCCTACATCCACTAGCACTTTCTCTCTTTCCTTATTATTATTAATAATATTATTTTAAGCACATCATCAGCTCTTAACTTAATGAATACTTTAATTTGTTTGAAAACTTATCATCTTATTATCTCATAAATCTTTTATTTCTTACTTCAACTACTCTCCCTACTTTTATAGAATATATTCAATTTACCACTTAAGTAGCACACTTCACTATGCTTAATCAACTATTACCATTTTGTTCTTCCATATAATACATCATATTGTTAGTTCATGTATTTCTAATCCACCTTGAACTCAATTCTAACTTCTTATTTAACTTCCCTCATATTACCTTTCTTCCATGGTTATATCCTACTTTAAACATCGTTAAATAGCTCAATCCTTTGTGTTAATTTCTTTGAACTTTAATAAACCACCCTTACTTAACGTCCTTATTCATTACAAACACAAACAATATTTATATTTATATTATATTAATTTATTATGCACCGTAATCTTTAATATTACTTATAACATATCATTGCATTTGTCATATATCATATATATTTATAATAAATTATATATATGGTAATTTTAATAAATATATTAGCATAAATCCATGTGCTTCACCTAAGAAATCAACAACATTGACTATATTTAGCTAACCCCTTGGATTAGTAAAACTATTTTATTTATTTAATATGAAAGAAAAAGATACTTAAACTTTGCAACAATTTAATAGTGACTAAAATCTCTTCAATCTCTTCAAGTAACATAATAATTATTTTTACTCATTGTTTGTAATAAATAATGATTTGTATTTAATTTATAATGATTTATAACATTAATCTTTGCATTGATATGATACAATAACCCATTTTAATATGAGGAAAGAAATTTGTATCTTATTTCAATTATAAAAATCTCTTTCTTCAACTCAAAAAACATAAAAAAGATTATTTTAAACAATTTAGTAAATTTATATTTAATAATACAAATGCTAATAACAATAATAACTCCAAAGATCATCAAATTGTTAATGGTGGGATTCTGAACTTGTCGGAGATGATCGGCTCTGCAACTTAGGTTTAGGGTTTCGGCACACGGTTTCAACCTTCGCCCCGTAGGGGCTCATGACTCTAAAGGAGGGAGGGTCGGCAGGCACTTCCTACAGCCAGGTAACGGCGAATGGAAGCCTAGGAGAGGGATCAAAGAGGCCCATGTTAGACCCCCCCCAGATCTATGATCACAGCTCGTGATGGAAGGACATTTCAAGGACAAAGAGATGGATGTTGACTCGGTTAATCCGCCAATACCAGCAACAACGTCGGTGCCATGGCTACTAGGAAAATGCATCCCACAAGCACCGCAAGCCCCGAAGTACATCATCAATTCACTGCGCATTGAGGGAAAAAAGCAATATATGAGGGACTACGCGTTAGTAGGAAAATTCTTAGGGCTCTGGCCCTCAAAACGAGACCTGATTAAATGGATACAGCAATGGTGGAAGCCAAAAGGGGATTATGAACTGTATTTGGGCTCCAAGGGCTTCTTCACCATCATCCTGCACAACCTGGAGGACCGCAACCATATTTTTTATGGAGGGCCTTACTTATTCAACACAGCAGGACTTTTCCTAAGGTTCTGGACAGAGAAGTTCAGCTCTGAAAAGGAAGATTTTTCACATGCACTAGTATGGATCAGACTATACTCCTTACCCAGGAATTCTGGCTGGAGGAGGTTCTGGCAGGTATAGGTAACACCATTGGGGTTTATGTGAAATCATCGGAGGCCACAAAGCAAAGAAGATATACCTCATATGGACGCATCTGTGTATACCTGAACATAGCCAAGCCACTCCTGGGAACTATAATCCTAGAGTACCATGATGAAGATTGGGTGCAAACCATTGACTACAAACATATTCTATTCAGATGTCAAAAATGTCATGAGCACGGACACCTCTTCAGAGATTGCCCCCTCAATGTTGTGCACAAAGAAGGGAACACAAAGGATAGAAAAAATAGGGATGGCTTCATTCCAGCTTCAGGGAAGAAGAGACAAGCAGGAAGAAAACAGGTAACTCAGACAAACAATAATCCGTCCACTAGAAATAAATATGAAATACTACAAGATCAACTGGAGAATCCCTTAGACCCTAAAAACACCAAAGATTTCTAGAAGGAAAGTGTGCCTCAACAAACAGGCACAGGGGGTAAAGAACCAATACAGGAAAAGGATCCAAGCAACTTGACAATAGATCCAGATACTAGAATGGAGGGCCACATGGAGCAAGAGGACGGAGATGCTAAGATGGATCTTGATGAGCAGGAACTAGCAGGAGTGGACCTGGAGCATCTAGAGCATGCTTATCGACACCAGAAACTGTACACCATACCCCCGGACCAATTGCAGAAAGTACACAAAGTTTTCCTCAACTCCTCAGCTAGATCCTCAGCCAGATCCAGTAAGGGTTTTGGAATACAGGGTAATCAGTCAAAGGGTCAGATAAAACCACAAAAAGATGAAAAGAAAAGGGGAAGGAAATCAACAAACAAGCTTATACAAGATATCAGTCACTTCATGGTGAACTCTGGTCAAATCCACCTTATCTCGGATATATTTCCCCCTCTTCCTCATGAAGATCATCTCCTGGAATATAAGAGGTCTCAATGGATGTAGCAAGCAGAAGATGCTACGAGATCTGATTTTGGCAGAAAAAATGGACATCATGCTACTCCAAGAAACAAAATGCACCACTGAGGACATAGGCAGGCTCCTCCCCTACTGTTGGAAGCAAGGAGAGGTGGTTTCCACAACAGCCATCAGCATGGCAGGAGGCCTAGCTATGCTATGGAACCCCAACACAACCATCATGGAAAACTTCACCACTACCAATTGGTCCATTACAGCAAACTATAAGCGCATTGGCTCCAACAAACCTGGCTGCCTTACTAATGTCTATCGGCCAGCCATCCCTGGGGATAAGCAAGCCTTTCTTAGCAACCTGGAGTACCTGTCCACCTTAGTTGATAGCAAAAAATGTATTGTTGGGGGAGACTTCAATCTCATTCACAACCTGAAGGAAAAAAAAGGAGGCACTCAACGCCTGGATTGGGAAGCCAGTGACTTCGGTAGCTTTATTGACAACAACAACCTCATAGACCTAGAAACACCCAATGGAACTCACACCTGGACAAACAGAATAACTGGAAATCATCAAATTTCCTGCAAACTTGATCGTTTCCTAATTTCTGAATCCCTCATTCTGGAGGACACAACTCTAGAGTCAAGGATTTTAGATTGGCACAGTTCGGATCACTGGCCCATCTAGCATTGGCTAGAAGTGTTGGCCACCCCAGGTCAAAAACCCTTCAGATTCAAACAGTTTTGTCTCAGCCACTCAGATTTTCACAACAAGATCCAGTCTTGGTGGAAAGAGGCAGAGATACCCCATGGCTACAAAATGTATCGTTTCTAGCAAAGGATCAAGAACCTCAAGAAACAACTTAGACTCTAGAACAGGCAAACCTTTGGCAACATATTTGACTCCCAAAGACAGCTGACGAAATAAATGAGAGTGACGTAGAGACATATTCGGGAACAAGGTATTACGGAAGATCTTAAAATCATGGAGGCAGATATTAATCAACAGCTGGAGGCAAGGAAATCCCAAGAAGAGACTCTCTGGAAGCAAAAATATCACGTTCAATGGCTCAAGGAAGGGGATCGAAACACTAAATTATTTCCCAGAACCACCCTTCAATGACGACATACCAACAAAATCACTCAGTTAACCTCCACCAATGGACAACTTATCCATTCCCATGAGGAACTGGAAAACGAACTGGCCTCTTTTTACAAGGATCTCCTCACGGAACCCCTAACAGATAGATCACAAGCCATTGCCAATATCACGCAGCATATACCCACCCTAATAACTCCAGAATAGGACTCCACCTTGCTCAGGCCCATTGTTATTGACGAGGTAGATCAAGCGCTTCAGAACACCCCCAAAGGCAAGGCTCCAGGTCCAGATGGATTCACGAGTGATTTCTTCCACCATTGTAGGCAGATGATCAAGGAAGAGATCTGGGAAATCATTGAAGACTCCCAATCTTCAGGACAAGTCCTCCCAGCTCTTAATGCAAATTTCCTTGCACTCATGCCCAGGGAGGGGAAGATCTCTCATCCCACGCAGTTCCAACCCATTGCACTGTGCAACGTCATCTACAAACTCCTAACCAAAGTAATTGCTAGAAGACTCAAGCCCATCCTACCATGGATCATCTCTCCGAAATAATCGGGTTATGTTGAAGACAGGCAGATCATGGACAACATCATCTTAGTTCATGAAGTTATCCACTCCTTGCAGAAGACCTGAATGCCAGGTATAATACTTAAACTTGATCTTTCTAAAGCCTTTGACAAGTTAAGTTGGGACTACATGCGTGCAATGCTCTTGGCCTTTGGATTCGACCATCTTTGGGTCGAGTGGATTCTTAATCTCACCTCCTCAGATTTTTTCTCTATCTTGGTCAATGGGGTTCCCTCCCGTCCATTTTCTTCCTCTAGGGGAATAAGACAAGGAGACCCATTGTCCCCTTTCCTTTTCATTATCATGGTCGAGGGCCTCAGCTGGTCCATTCATGTAGCCATAGCAAGCAACTCGCTGATGGGTCTACCTATGCATGGTATCTCCCCCCCAATCTCTCATAGCCAATTTGTTGATGATACCCTGATGATGGGCTCCCCCACAGTTAAAGAATCCCACTCTTTCCTCTCGATCCTTCAATCTTTCTCTGAGGCCTCAGGACTAGACTTCAATAAAGACCAATCCCAGATATTCTTCTTCAACACGCCTTCTCCAATCCAAAACAATATCTCTATCATCCTAGGATTCACAAGAAGCTCCCTTCCATCCAAATACCTGGGCATTCCCCTGCTAGACAATTCCCTCAGAAACTCCTCTTGGGAGCATCTCCTCTCCTCCTTTTCTAAAAGGCTTTCTTCCTAGACCTATAGAGCCCTAAACTTTCCTATCCGCCTCATTCTTCTCAAAGCCATGCTTCAATCCCTTCCAATATACACCTTCTTGACGCTAGCCGCCCTGAATTTTGTCCTTACAACCATAAGGAATTTGCAGAGGAACTTCCTATGGTAGGGACTCAATACAGGTAAAAAATTGCACTGAACAGCTGGGAAAAACTTTGCAAGCCCAAAACTCAGGGAGGACTTGGAATAAGGGACCCCTCAATCATGAACAAAGTCCTTAGTGCCAAGATCTAGTGGCGATGGCTAAAAAGACCCAATGACTTATGGGCTAAGCTATGGAGAGGAAAATATGCACCCAATATGGCAGAAAGAAACTTGATCAGGTGGAATGGGGACAACCCTTGATCTTTAATCTGGGCTACAGCTAAGCAAAACCAACATCTGGTAATGAATCACGCTTTCTGGGAAATTCGGAATGGGAAAACAACCCTCTTCTGGAGGGATTTGTGGCAGCAGTGGCCAACTCTAGACCAGGAATAATGGGCTGACAGTATTAGCATACCAGCTACTCAGGCAGAACTGAAAAAGGTATTAGACTACTGGCAAGACGACCCAACAAACACCACCTGGAGATGTTGGAATTTAAATAAGGAGCACTTGAATATAGAGGCACATGTGGACCTAAAACCCTAGTATGAGGAATTGAGCAAACGAAAAATTCCCACTCTTATTGGAGAAGACATTCTAAGATGGGTATACTTTCCAAGGGGTACCTTCAGCACAAAAGAGGCCTATGCCATCAAGACTCACTCTGACCCTGAACACACAGGAAGAGTGTGGAGCAAAATTTGGGCCCTAAAACACTGGCCAAAAATTACCCTCTTCCTCTGGCTTGTCACTCATTCGAGCATCCTCACCTGGGATAACCTTTCAAAACAGGGGTTTGTTGGGCCGTCTATCTGCATACTCTGTGGAGAAGAAGCTGAAACCATGAACCATATCCTCAATACCTGCTCCTACACAGCTCAATTCAGGGACCAAAGTGCACAAATCATGTGCACCTTGGACCGCAAATGAGATAGCATCATCGACACTATTGCATACTAGAGAGACTAGGATTTTTAATCACCCCTTCTTAACCGTATTTGGCAACCACTTCCAGGATTCATACTCTAGCAAATCTCGAACGAAAGAAATAGGAGGATCTTCAAAAATACCCAGCTCCATTGGAAACAGTGCTAGAACCAATGCTACGTCAGTATCCTGGAAACTATCAGCCTCCATCATTGGTCTGCAAAGGATCTGACGGGAACATCTTCTGAACTTACTATCCTTCAGTATTGGAAAATCCCTCTTGCTCAGAATCCGCCCCCTTCCCCCTTCTCACTACCTCTTCAAAGCATCCCCTCAATTTGGACTCCCCCTAAGGAGGGCTTCATCAAACTCAATTTCAATGGAGCCTCCAAAGGCAACCCCGATGCAGCAGGTTATGGAGTGGTTTTTCGGAATCATCAAGGACACATCCTTCTCATCGATGCAGGCAGCCTAGGCCACACCACGAACAATGTTGTTGAGCTTTGGGGGCTCACTAGAGGATTGCAACTAGCAAAGGAACACAACTACAGTAATTTTATCGTAGAAGGGGACTCCCTCATCATCATCAATCTCTTCAGGAGAATTCTAAACGAAGCTGACCCAAATTGAATTTCACCCTGCTGGAGACTCTCTCATGGACTAAAAACAATTTCGAATCTCCTGCAGCCCAACCAGGCCTTCATAACATCTCACATTAGAAGGAAGTCCAATCAGATAGCAGATGACTTGGAAAACTTGGGAATGGATTGGGATGGACTGGAACTCCTATGCCAAGCATCCCTCAATCCACAACATCCCATACTCCAGCAATGTAAGCATAAAGCCACAGTAGTGGATAAGCCCCTGGATCGGGTGTTGGTGCAGGCCACATGGCATCAGGAGGAGGTGCACATAGGCCATTGTGGTGAGAGCCATGAGACGGATTTGTGCCAAGCACAACCGCCACCCCCATGCATTTAATCCCTCCTACGACGTTCGAGGCGCCATTAAGCTTGGTGCGCTTCCCATCCCTGGCTGTCATTTCGATGGGCGATTTCATTAAGACTTTGCATGTGGCTTGGCCTTCATCTCCACCGGCTGAGTAGACATGGTCCATTCTAGCTTACCTCTTCCTTGTGGTCTCCTACTATGCTTCAAACCCTTCTTACCTGCACCTTGGTGCTCTCCTACAACTGGTTATTCTCCCAGCCTCTCTGCTCACATGGGGTTTCTCTCATAGGCCAACCATTTCTCCTGCGCGGTCAGCATGCCTAGGCAAAGAGGTAGGCCAAGAAGGGGCTCGTCCTGGACTCCATCCCGGCTACGAGCACCTGTACCTCGCCTTGGTTCTCATTTTGGCTTCGGACGCCTATCCCCCTCACAATCTTTTCTTTCCTCGCATTCCTCACACTCATCGCACTCTTCGCATCCTGACTTGGAACCACTCGCCACCTCTTCCCAGCTTGAAGGTTTGGTTCTCACGCACAGTTTGGTCGGCTTACCCTCAGAGCCCTTCCTAGATAGAGCCTCCACTTCTCGGGCACCTCCTGAAGAACCTCCACTTCCTCTGGCTAGCATACCTTTGCTGGCTTCTGAAACTTTTCACTTCCACCCACCCTTGGAGGGGCCACCATTTCCACATTCTATCTCCGACTCTATCCCAGACAAGCAGATGTAGGAAAACATGGACATTCTATATGGGCTGGTCTTCAACCTATGATAGGGAGTGGATGATCTACAATTCCAACTACAACAACTGGATGGGAAATCCTCTGCACTCCTCCACATCCTATCCACCTTCCAGAGAGCCGCAGCACAAGCCGAGCACATCCTAGTAGAAACGTTTGGTCGGGGCGAACATGAGCTTCCAACGGAGGGTGAAAACCTGGGGCAGGCCATGTAAGTGGATGGGGAGGTAGCAACAGAAGTGGATAATATGGATGTTGACGTGCAGATGGAATGGCGAGGAACACTTGTCGAAGAAGAGCTCTGGAATGAGGCCACCCATGCCACCTGGCCGGAATATAAGCCAAATGTATGACCCCTATGGGGACTCTAATTTAGTCTTAGTCTATTACTTTGAGTTATGTTTATAGTTTTACTAGTTTGATAGACATGTAGACCTTAACACCAGCTGGTTGAACTAGTTTCCCCCTTGGGGCAATTCTGTTACTACAGCCTGGCCATTCTGAACATTCTGCAACTCTGGTTTTGTTTTTGGAGGCTCTTTATACTTTAATGAAATACTCTTACTTACAAAAGAGAAAACAATAATAACTCCAAATAATATGTGTGTGTGTGTGTGTGTGTGTGTTATTCTTAATATGACACATAAAGTATCATGTTTTAATATCACAAACATAATTTTTATTTTTATTTTTATCATTAGATTTATTCATAAATATTGAATTTATTTATTTATTTATTTTGAATTTGTTAAATGTATTATTATTATAAAATAATATGAAATATTATATTAAATATCTATCATATAGTATTTATTTGTTATTATTATCATTATTTTTATGGCTTAATTTTCATGCATATTATGTTGGAAGATTGGTTGTTGTCATTGATGTCAACCCTAGTCATGGGTTTTGGACCGCAAGATTGATAAAGATATTTGGACATGAAGTACATTGCACATGCATATACAACACCCATGAATGGATAGTATACATCATGTTGTTTCCGGTGGTCACATGGATCCTCATGGTTGAGGAGAAATGAATTTTTGAAGATGACAAAGTGAATTGAAGAAGGAAGTACATGTAGGCCCTGAA
>SNQJ01S0009192.1:57442-82626 GCA_010110895.2 Picea sitchensis | reverse complement strand
GGGGGGGGGGATTGTGGAAGTTCCATATGGGAGGGACAAGATATCTGTGTGGAGGTGCAAGAGGGATGTGAGGTGAAGGACAGGGAGGGGGACGGGAGGGGACGTGAATAGTGAAGATAAGTATTGTCGCACAAGAGAAGAGATAGAAAAAGGAGGCAGAGGAGGGATTCCACGAGTATGACATCGGGAGGGAACGAAGGCCACTTTCCATGGGAGGCCTATATGAGTGCTCGTCGAGTGTCGCTAAGGGAGAGGAATGAAAACCAAGGTTCCATTTAGGGAGAGTTGACCCTTAATCAAGTGGTTGGTGGCTTTGGCATCTTGGTCGGCTTCGGCGTTGATATGACGGAGCACATGAAAGAAGTCAATTTTTTGGAAGGAGCGGGAGAGCCACATGATTTTCTTGAGAATGTTGCGTAGATTCATTTGAGTAGGAAAGGTGTTGGTGACCATATCTTGGATTAAAATCTGGGAGTTGCCTATCACCATTATTTCTTTGATTTCTAGCTTCCAGGATTGGATAAGTCCTTGCCAAAGGCTTAAATATTCTGCTATATTATTGGATTTGACTCCAAGCCCCCAAGAGTAGTATAATTCTCGTAGTTCACCAGATTTCATGATCCTTAGTGAGAGGAGGGGGGGGGCTTTGAGGTCTAGAGAAAGGTTATGGATCCAATCTTTATCAGGGGAGTTGAGAGAAAGGGAGTTGGTGCAAGGCCAAAGGTAGGAGAGGCAGTCTCCCAATAGGACTTTGGCTTTGGCAGAAATGATGTCGGGTGAAGCGGTCAGATTTCTGAAGATTCTGGAGTTTCTTTCAAGCCAAATTTTCCAAAGGATGAATTTAGGGAGGGACATACAACAACACTTGATTTGAGGGTTTTCCTTGAGAGCGAAAGGACAGATGGTGGCCCAGGTTTTCAACAGAGTGGGTATGTCAAGAGGGAGTTGGTTAGAAGGGATCCCTCCTGGCAGGGCATGCCACCATACTTCTTTTGCAAAGGGGAAATTGAGGAGCAGGTGGTCAACAGATTCTTCATGGATTTGACAGAGAGGGCATCCGATTCTATGTTTAGAGGCTCATAGCAGTCCTATCACTTCGAATTCATTAATTGTCTGTTAAATTATTAGTAATGAAGAACATATCAATTAAAAAAATATTATGGTAATATTAATATTAATATCAAAATTGTAGCCTAAAATAATTTTTTTTTTTAAATAAATATTGGTCGTCACAATTGTGATGCAAAACTTAATTGTTTTAATAGTTTTGTTGTACAAACAATGAAAAGATATCGCTGCCTGTGTGATGACAACTTCAATTGTTGCGACAATTGTGCTATATAAAAATGAAAAGTTGTTGTTTCCTGTGCGAAGACAACTTCAATTGTTGCAATAGCTGTGCTATATAAAAAAGAAAAGTTGTCGTCACACGTGTGATGACAACTTCAATTGTTGTGACAATTTTGTTGTATAAAAATGAAAAGTTCTTGTCACACATGCGACGACAACTTCAATTGTTGCGACAATTTTTCTATATAAAAATGAAAAGTTGTCATCGCACGTGTGATAACAACTTCAATTGATGCAACGGTTTTTTTATATAAACAATGAAAAATTGTCATCACACACACGATGAAAACTTCAATTGATGCGATGATTTTTCTATGTAAACAATGAAAAGTTGTCATCGCTAGTGTGACGACCGATTAAATTATTGCGACAGTTTTTCTATATAAACCATGAAAGTTGTTGTTGCAATGGGCGTCACAATTGAGATGAAATGTTGGTTTCACATAGTTTTCCTATATTGTCATATTGGCAACGATATTTCTTTTTTTGTCACAATATCATATGTTGTCACTCTTGCGATGTTTGTTCAAGTTCGTCGCAATTTCCACATGACATAAAATGATGTTTCAAAGACTCCATATTCGTCGCAATGTCAACGAAATAATGTTGCAAGAGCGTCGAAACAACCATCGCAAAATGACCCAAATATGCTAGTGATTGTATTATGAGAGAGGAGATTGTGAGAGAAAGAAGAAGAAGTTACATTGGGTGTTTTGTAGGTTGTATCCCTTCATTTGCTAGATAATAATAAAGGAAGGACCTATAAATTTCTCTAGTGTACATATCCCACACTGGGTGAACCACGTATATCTGTGTCTCTATTGTATTATGTATCTTCTATGTTTTATTTCTACATTTGTTTATTTTATTGCTCCATGATCCTATTTTTCTAACAACTGGTATCAGAGAAAAATGTAACTGGCACAGACCCCCAAACCCTCGGGTCAAGGTCCACGCAGGATTGTTTAAACAACCTCCTCAAGCTGGATCGACTCCTTTGATTCCATGTTGGAATCTTCAATCTTTTATCCACATGTCCTTCATGAAACTCCACCTGCATAAGCATGCAACCGACGTGAGCTTCCACCTACACATGGCCTCAGCATGACCGCGACCTTTTCCCAAAATGGAAATTTTGGGTTTCAAGACTTCCTGAGTCCTAATGTCGAGAACCTCTGCCTTCTCAATCCTCTGATCTCCAAAATGTTGAAATGCCTATGCCCCAGCTTCCTCCTTCTTTCGCATTTTCAGGTTCTCCAAAGCTAAAGTGCTCAGATCTCTTGTCCACAGTATCCCCGAAATCCCAATATCTAGTATGCTGAAATGCTCCTGGAAATACTCCTTCTCCACTTTTAGGGAATTCACATTTCAGAATTTCGCGACTCTCAACACATCAAATCTTCACAATCCTCTCGTACTCCTGGTAGCCGAAATACCGAAGTACCGAAACACTCTTTTCAGGACATTTCTCTTGATGTCTGGATCGCTTCATGTTTCCTCCCATGAATGGACAGTCCAGATTGTTTTCGGGACTTCTCCCGTTGCGAAGTTGAAAGACTCCCTTTTCTGATTTTTGAAGTCTGAATCCCCGAAATGAGGATCTCGCGAAACCTGTCCTCCGCAGATGGATGGCTGTGATCTCTTTCATTGTTTTCGGGACTTTCACTGTGAAGTGCCCCGATATCTCATAATCGAGATCTCCAAAATACCAAACTATGAAACCCCGATATCCATGTATGTTAGAGACTTTTTGAGTTCTTTGTTCTTCTCTTGAGGATTAAACACTATGCTTCTTCCGATAGATCCAACGACTATCGATTTATCTGAATGAGATCAGACGGCTCAAATCTATTCTTTTTATGTGCTCTCCTGCTGCTCCCTGGACGTGAAAATTCAACAGTCCAGATCTCCTTCTCGGCCTGATCCGACGGTAGATGTGCTCTCCCTCTGAGCATGTGCTTTCTTCCGATACTTGGAATATTCTTCAAATGCCTAAGGCCTCAACCTTAGCTTCTCTCCTCTGCAATCCCTACCATAGTTAATCTTGCCTTCATTCTCAAAGACACTCTCTCTCCTGAGCTTATCTCGGGATCAACCCTCCAAAGGGTCTCCTTTTCGGCCTCTGCAACCTTTGTAGATATATCTTAGTGCACAAGGACACTTTTCCTCCTGAGATTTTCCTATGGCTTCGACCTCTAAGGAATCAATCCTTATTCCTTCTCCTTCAGGTGGAGAATCTGATGCCCTCCTGGCAATCTCTTGCTCAAGCAACCTCTTGCTGAGTCTGTAGGGTATTCAACAACCCTGTGAAGATCCTTCCTTGGACTCTTCTTCTATTCCAGAACTCAAAAGAGTTATCTTTGTGTGCTCTGGCACCTACTCAATGCCCTCCTGGTAGAGTGTCCAAAATCCTCAATGATTTTGTTTCTCTATGAAGTCATAGTAGAGTTCCTCCTCAACACTCTATGCCTATGCTCAATGCCCTCCTGGTAGATCTCTATAGAACCCTCAGTGATTCTATCTTCCTCCTGAACTCAATAGAGTTCCTCTATGCACCTGCTAAATGCCCTCTTGGCAGAGCTCTACAGTACTTCGTAGAGATTCTATCTTCTACTGTGTCTTCCTCTACATAGTCTTGCCTTCAAGGTGTTCAGTAACCTCGAGGTCTTCTCTTTGAGTAAATTATTTTAGTTGGTATGCCCTCCTGACACGTCTTTTTCCAAATTCTATAGAATTGGAAGTGCTCTCTAAGCACTGGCTATCAGAACCCGTAGTGTTCTATCATGCCCTCTTGGCATGAAGCCTCAAAGAACTCCAAAACCTGAAATCAAACAAATCCTCATATAGCAGAACCTATATGTCCCTGCAAATTCATACCTAACCATACATTCACAACATATAATGAACACACATAGACATCCATTCAACACATAAGCACACACAGAATCATATAGGAAACTATCTCTTTGTATTAACATGAAAATGCATGTTTAGAAGGTGTTTTGAGCACGGACTGTAACAGAGTCTCGACTCCTTCTCTCTGCTCTTCTCACTCAGATTCTCTATGCTCCCTAAGACTAACTCAAAACAAGAACAAAAAGATCTTTTACATGAGGGGGCTCTTCGAGCTCTTCCCTCCAAAGCTACCTACCCTATTCAATTACATTGAATTCATAATTAAATGACTGTCTAGTCCAGATTGGATCTAGACCCCAGCCTTACAACCATTAAAGGCTACCTACATCTATGCCTGCACAAAGGCGTGAATTCATGGATTAATGGCCTTACATGCATTTAATTATATTTACATTCAAATTTTAAAATGTGAGAGTGTTGGCGCCTCTTCTCCTCATTGAATGTGTACGTTGATGTGGGTTGGATGGATGGCGCATGGCTAGCATGGAGAGATGCTCCTTCATCATAATCCTCAGCTACAAAAATCATGAGCTTCCCATCTCAGCTGTTGAAATCCTCCTGGATCCCAAACAATTCTTTGGAGCTATTCATTTGCTCAATTTCTCTGTTGCTGCTGCTACTTCTGCTGCTTTGTTGTTCTTGCTTCTGCTTATTCTTTCATTCTTCTTAGCCTTTCCTTGCTGGCAGTCTCATTTGATCTCAACATCATCCTCTTGATGTCTTCTATCATATCATCCAACTGTTGCAATGGCTGGCTCTGTTCATGCAACCTCCTCTGCTGCAAATTCTTTCTGCAGATGGGCAGATCATCACGATATCCCATGTCATCTTCTTCATCCTCCATGGCCTCAACTTTTCACCCTATTGCAGATTTTAGCTTTGCAATCTCCTCACTAAACTACTGTTCAACTTCCTCTTCTGACAACTCAAATTCTACTAGTTCTCCTATTGGTGTATCTCCAGCTTCCTCCAGCTTCTCCTCAGACTGGAATCCTCCTTCATCTACCTCCAACTTGACTTTTTGTATGTGCAAGCTATGTATCTTCACCCTTCTCTCCAGGGATTCAATCTCTTTGCACAGATTAGTAAGACTCATGCTATCTGTATCTTCTTCGGGCTCTTCTGCTGCAAGCTTCAGTGCTGCAGTCATTTCTTTTTCAGCTTCCCAGCTAAAAATTTTGAGCCATTCCTCAAAATGTTCTTCTTCTTCTTCTTCTTTGGTAGTCATTAGTGGTTTCTCTACTTATTCTTTCTCCTTGACAGTCTCTGTTGGTTGTCAATCTTCTGTTGTTGCCTCAACAACACACATGCTGGCCTCATCTGGGCTATATGGCAGGAATACCTTTATCCCTCCAATCATTAGAATGCTCTTCTGATCTTCTCTCTATATTAGCTCCTCTGGCTGATATGAACTCACCTTTGAGCTCATCTGTTCTCCCTTGCCCTCCTGGAAATATGGGATTTCTCTGCTTCCCACATGGAAGTCTATGAGATCCTCAGATCCCATCTCATTACCTTCTTGGCAATGCGAAATTCCCTCACTATCCTCCTAACAGTCTATGAGATCCCGCAACAACCTCATCTCATTTCCCTCCTGGCAATTAGGAACTTCTACTCTGCCCTCTTAGCAGTCTTTGAGATATTCAACTGATTTCATGTCATCCTCACTACTAAGGTTTCTCCCATCTTATGGTCCACATACCTGAACCATTTCCTCTACATCATCCCTGAGGCCTTCAGCATGCCTCAACCATCTTCTCAAGAGCCTTTGTTGTCCTTTGGCCATCAATGCCCTGACTAGCCATTTTTCTTTTGTCCCCATGGGCCATTCATATACCCATCTCGAATTAGCATTATGTTGCATCCGTAGTGCTAGCTCATCCATCCTTGCCCTGATCTCAGCAAGTTCTTTATCCCTTGTAGTGTTCTCCAGATACTGATGGATCTTCCTCCCATTGCGTGCATGAC
Source organism: Picea sitchensis (assembly GCA_010110895.2). Lineage (NCBI taxonomy): Eukaryota > Viridiplantae > Streptophyta > Pinopsida > Pinales > Pinaceae > Picea > Picea sitchensis. The sequence goes on along the minus strand of SNQJ01S0009192.1, from coordinate 76,392 downwards.
CTTCAGTAGTCATTATACCCGCTATCTATCTGTCCTCCTGATAGATCTGTTGTTGTCACTCTACAACCCTAACTGTTGCATTCCTGTGAACAATCATCATAGAGTTGCAACACTCTGTCTTCCCCTGCCTGTCTCTGCAAGTTGCCTCTGATACCAAACTTGTGTATATCAGAGTGTTTTCCTTCCTTCTCTCTCTGCCTGAAATATACAAACAGATTCAAGCTCTGATACCATATCTAATGCAGACCCCCAAACCCTCAGGTCAAGGTCCACGTAGGATTGCTCAAACAACCTCCTCGAGCAGGATCATCCCCTTTGATTCCCTGTTGGAATATTCAATATTTGATCCACAGGTCCTTCGTGAAAATCCACCTGCACAAACATGCAATCGGAATGAGCTTCCACTTACACACGACCTCAGCACGACCGTGACCTTTTCCCAAAATGGAAATTTCGGGTTTCGAGACTTCCTGAGTCCTGATGTCGAGAGCCTCTGCGTTCTTGATCCTCTGATCTCCGAAATGTCGAAATGCCTATGCCCTGGATTCCTCCTTCTTTCATGTTTTCGGGTTCTCTGAAGCCAAAGTGCTCAGATCTCTTGTCCACAGGATCCCCTAAATCCCGATATCCGGTATGCCAAAATTCTCCTGGCAATACTCCTTCTCCGCTTTTCAAAAATTCATGTTTCGAAATTCCATGACTCTTAGTGCATCAAATCCTCGCTGTCCTTTCATACTCCCGGTATTCGAAATACCGAAGTACCGAAACACTCTTTTCGGGACTTATCTCCCGATGTCTGGATCGCTCCATGTGTCCTCCCATGAATAGATGGTCCAGATTGTTTTCGGGACTTCGCCCATTGCGAAGATGAAAGACTCCCTTTTATGATTCTCGATGTCTAAATCCCCGAAATGAGGATCTCATGACACCTGTCCTCCGCATATGGATGGCTGCGATCTCTTTCGTTGTTTTTGGGACTTTCACTGTGAAGTGCCCCGATCTCTCGTCATCGAGATCTCCAAAATCCTCAACTCCGAAATCCTGATATCCACGTCTATTCAGGAAATTTCGAGTTCTCTGTTCTGTTCTTGAGGATTAAACCCCGTGCTTCTTCCAACAGATCCAACAACTATTGGCTTATCCGAATGAGATCAGACAACTCAAATCTATTCTTGTTATGTGCTCTCCTGCTACTCCCTGGGCGTGAAAATTCAACAGTCCAGATCTCCTTCTCGGCCTGATCCGATGGCAGTTGTGCTCTCCCTCCAAGCATGTGCTTTCTTCTGATACTTGGAAGATTCTTCAAATTCCCAAGGCCTCAACCTTAGCTTCTCTCCTCTGTGAGTCCTACCACAGTTAATCGCACCTGTGTTCTCAAAGACGCTTTCTCTCCTTATCTTATCTCAGGATCAACCCTCCAAAGGGTCTACTTTTTATCCTCTGCAACCTTTGCAGATATATCTCAGTGCACAAGGCCACTTTTCCTCCTGATCTTTTCCTATGGCTTCGACCTCTAAGGAATCAATCCTTATTCCTTCTCCTTTAGGTGGAGAATCTGATGCTCTCCTGGAAATATCTTGCTCAAGTAACCTCTTGTTGAGTCTGCAGGGTATTCAACAACCCTGTGAATATCCTTCCTCAGACTCTTCTTCTATTCTAGAAATCAAAAGAGTTCTCTCTATGCGCTCTGGCACCTACTCAATGCCCTCCTGGCAGAGTGTCTATAATCCTCAATGATTTTGTTTCTCTATGAACTCATAGCGAAGTTCCTCATCAGCACTCTGTGCATGTGCTCAATGCCCTCCTAGTAGAGCTCTATAGAACCCTCAGTGATTCTATCTTCCTCCTGAACTCAATAGAGTTCCTCTATGCACTCTATGCACCTGCTTAATTCCCTCTTGGCAGAGCTCTATAGAACTCCTCAGAGATTCTGTCTTCTACTGTGTCTTCCTCTACATAGTCTTTCCTTCAATGTGTTCAGTATCCTTGAGGTCTTCTCCTTGATTCAATTATTTCAGTTGGTATGCCCTCTTGGCACGTCTTTGTCCAAATTCTACAAAATTGGAAGTGCTCTCTAAGAACTAGCTATTAGAACCCACAGTTTTCTGTCACGCCCTCTTGGCATGAAGCCTCAAAGAACTCCAAAACCTGAAATCAAACAACTCCTCAGATAACAGAACCTATCTGTCCTTGCAAATGCATATCTAACCATACATTCATAGCATATAATGAACACACATAAACATCCATTCAACACATAAGCACACACATAATCATACAGGAAACTGTCTCTTTGTATTAACATGAAAATGCCAAGGTGTTCTGAGCATGGACTATAACAGAGTCTCAACTCCTTCTCTCTTCTCTTCTCACTCAGATTCTCTATGCTCCCTAAGACTTACTCAAAACATGACCAAAAGGATCTTTTACATGAGGGGGCTCTTCGAGCTCTTCCCTCCAAAGCTACCTACCATATTCAATTACATTGAATTCATAATTAAATGACTGTCTAGTCCAGATTGGATCTAGATCCCAGCCTTACAACCATTAAAGGGTACCTACAACTATGCCTACACAAAGGTGCGGCTTCATGGCTCAACAGCCTTACATGCATTTAATTACATTTACATTCAAATTTTAAAATGTGAGAGGGATGATGCCTCTTCTCCTCATTGAATGCATGCGCTGATGTGGGATGGCTGGTTGGTGCATGGCTGGAATGGAGAGATGCTCCTGCATTAGTAACTCACAAGAAAAAAGGGTTCTTGGTTTGAGTGGGAGCAATGGAGAAAGATGGAAAGTTTAGGGTTGAGAAATTTAATGGCCAAAACTACCAATTATGGAAGATGCAGATGGAAGATTATTTATATCAAAAATATCTATTCAAACCATTGGGTGGAATAAAAAAGAATTTGACGGCCATGAAGGACAAATAATGGGAGGTTCTTGACAAAAAGGCATTAGGAATGATAAAATGAAGCCTAGAAATGTCGATGGATTTCAATATTTCAAAAGAAAAGAAAATGAAGGAGTTGATGGATGGATTGGCTAAACTATATGAAAAACCCTCGGCGTCCAATAAGGTATTTCTAATGAAGATATTATTTAATATGAAGATGTCAGAAGGTGGGTCTATTGCAGATCATTTAAATGAATTTAATACGGTTACTAATCAACTAAGTTCTATAAAAGTGGAATTTGATGATGAGGTCAGGGATATTCTAATCTTGTGTTCATTGCTATAAATATGGAACAACTTGGTCATGGTTGTAAGTAACTCTGTCTTTGGTTCAAACAATTTGAAATTTGATGATTTTGTTGGTGTTATCCTTAGTGAGGAAATGGGACAAAAAATCATAGGTGAGACATCAGGTATTGCATTGAACATGAAGAACAGGCGAAGAAAAAAGGATAGAGGAAAGGACTCAGGGAACCATGGGAATTCTAGGAAGGGCAGATCCAAATCCATATTTGGAAAGATAGAGTATTGGAATTGTGGGAAGAAAGGACATCTGGAGAAAGACTACAGAGCTCGAAAGAAACAAAGAGATGGACAATGGGATAAAAATCAGGAAGTAGATGTAACAAGTGATGTGTTACAAGATGATTTGATTCTTTCTATAGATAATGTTTCTGAGTCTTGGGTAGTAGATTCACAAGCTTCATTTCATGCCACACCCCATAAGAAACATTTTCTAGATTATGTTCAAGGTGATTTTGGACAGGTTCATTTCGGTGATGATGCACCATCCAAATAGTTGGAATGAAAAATGTAAAAATAAAGAAAAGCAATTGAAACCAATGGTTGTTGAAAGAGGTAAGACATGTTCCAGATCTAAGGAAAATTATAATTTCAATAGGGTTGTTGGAAAGTGAAGGTTTTATATCCATATTTACAAATAAGGTGTGGAAGGTCACCAAAGGATCATTGGTGATAGAAAAAGGAGAGAAGATAGGTACATTGTATTTATGTACTAGTAATACTAACTCTTCTATCTCTTTAGCTTCTACAGGAGTGGATAAAACATTGTGGCATCATAGGCTTGGAAACATGAGTGAGAAGGGAATGTAGATACTCCACAAAAGAAAAAAAAATTCATATTTTAAACAAATTCATTTGGATTTCTGTGAACATTGTGTTTATGGAAAGCAAAAGAGAGTCAGATTTCTCAATTTCGAGAAAGAGAAGAAGAGTGAAAATCCATATCTTGTGCATACATATGTATGGGGACCAAATTAGGTATAATCTCTTGGTGGATCTCGTTATTATGTTACTTTTATTGACGATGCAACTAAAAAAATTTGGATTTATTGCATTCAACAAAAATCTCATGTTTTTAATACTTTTAAGAAATGGAAAGCTTTGGTTGAGAATGAGACAGGAACAAGGTTGAAGTGTCTCAGATAAAAAAATGGAGGTGAATATTGCAAAACAGATTTTGATGATTACTATTCATACCATGGGATTAGTAGAGAGAAGACAGCTCCAGAAACACCACAAGAAAATGGTGTGTCAGAAAGGATGAACATGACAATAATGGAGCATGCAAGGAGTATGAGATTGCATGCTGGTTTTCCCTTACAATTATGGGTAGATCTTGTAGATATTGTTGTTTACTTAATAAACAAAGGACCTTCAAGATTTTTGGATGGTATAATTCTAGAGGAGGCATGGATAGGTAAAACGTTAAACTATTCTTTTTTGAAGACTTTCAATTGTAAATCATTTGTCCATATTGATAAAGAAAATAGAACAAAGCTTGAGGAAAAATCCAAGAAGTGTACCTTTATTGGATGCAGTGTTAATGATTTTTGTTATCGCTTATGGGATTATGAAAATAACAAAATCATTAGGAGTATAGATGTCATATTCAATGAGAAGGTCATGTACAAAGATTAGTTGCAGGGAAAGAAACAGGAAAAAGAAAAGCCAAAATACACAGTGCTTGATGAGATCACTGAAAAAGAAATTCCAAAGGTACCAGAAAATCATAATGTACAACAATAGGATGAACAAGTACCTCAAACTCCTGCAAGTGTTATTAGAAGATCTACCATCTTAAGTAGACCCCCTGAATGATACTCTCCTTCATTGTATTATTTATTGTTGATTGATTCAAGTGAACCAGAATGTTATGAAGAGGCAATGTAGGTAGACACCAAAAATAAGTGGGAGCAAGGAATGAAAGAGGAAATGGATTCCTTGGTAAATAAGTAGACTTGAGACTTAGTTCAGTTGCCTGCAGGAAAAAGAGCATTGCAGAATAAATGGGTTTACAAGTTGAAGGAAGAAGATGGAGGCAAAAAGCGGTACAAGGCTAGACTTGTTGTAAAGGGGTTTGCACAAAAGAAAGGTATAGATTTTGATGAATTATTTTCTCCTGTTGTTAAAATGACTTCAATTAGAACTATTTTGAGTCTTGCGGAAGTAGAAGATTTTCATATTGAACAACTAGATGTAAAAAAAACTTTTCTCTGAGGGGATTAGGAGGAAGATATTTATATGTAGTAACCACAGGGGCATGAGGTCAAAGGGAAGGAGAATTTGGTATGTAGGTTGAAGAAGAGATTGTATGGACTAGAGAAATATCCAAGGTAGTGTTATTTGAAGTTTGACAGGTTTATGATAGAACAAGGTTATAGTATATGTCATTCTGATCACTGTGTTTATTTTAAAAATCTAGAAAATGGAAGATATATTATCTTGTTATTTTCTGTAGATGACATGCTTGTTTCCTGGTCTAATATGGAGGATATAAATGTGCTCAAGAAGAAATTAGCTATTCATTTTCAATGAAGGATTTGGGTGTTGCAAAGAAAATCCTTGGTATGAGAATAACAAGAGACAGGAAAAATCACAAATTGAAATTGTCTCAAGGTGAGTACATAGAGAAGGTGTTGGAGAGGGTTAGAATGCAGAATGAAAAACCAGTTAGTACACCTTTGGCCAACCATTTCAAATTCATTAAGGAAATGTGTCCCAAGACATGGGAGGATATAGAATACATGTCTGGGGTCCCTTATTCATTATCAGTTGGCAACTTGATGTATGCGATCGTTTGCATAAGACCAGATATTGCACATGTAGTGGGAGTTGTGAACAGGTATATGAAAAAACCAGGTAAAGAACATTGGGAGGTAGTAAAGTGGATTCTTAGGTATTTGAAAGGTACTTCTACTCATTCATTATGTTTTGGAGGTTCATACATTATTCAACAGGGATATGTTGATTCAGATATGGCAAGTGATAAAGATAGTAGGAGTAGCACCATAGGGTATGTTTTTACTATAGGTGGAACAATAGTAAGTTGGATTTCGAAACTAGAAAAGGTTGTTTCACTTTCAACAATAGAGGCAGAGTATGTTGTTGCTACAGAGGCTAGTAAAGATATGATTTGTTTACATAGGTTTATGGAGGAATTGGGAAAGAAGCAAGAGAATAATAGGTTGTACTGTGATAGTGAGAGTTCCATTCATCTTGCAAAGAACTCAACCTTCCATTCAAAGACTAAGCATATACAACTCATGTACCATTTCATACGATCAACCATGGAAGATGGACATTTGAGGTTGGAAAAGATACACACTATCCAGAATCCTGCAAACATGTTAACAAAGGGAGTAACTAGGGAGAAACTAAGTTCCTGCTTAGTTTCAGTTGGTATTCAAGCATGAAGGTGAAGATGAGAAATTTTGCAGGTCCAAGAAGGATCATAGTCCAGCATATGCAACAACGATGGAGTTGTTGAGATCAGTCTCCAAGTGGTACATTATTGGTTGTGGATCCTGATTATCTTCTTGATTCATAGGTATTTGTTTTAGTCCATGGTTATACCCCATAAACACTTTACACCCCAGAAGAATGTACACTCTTCCACGTAGGGGAGTGAACAACGTTCCCCGATGGGGTTCGGGGGAAAATCCCCCGAAGGAAAAATTGCCTTGTAAATGTATATTGTAATTTCATTGTAAATATGGACCGTTAATTGTAAGGTTGCAGATGTGATGGTAGAAGTTATTTTTGTTCTGAATTTTTTTTAGGGTTTTTTTCCCTAGAAGTTATGTTAGGTTTTTTTTCCCTAGAAGGAAACCCTCTTTTATGAGGGAAATGTATTGTGGCTATGTGTCATTGTGAATATTGTATTCTGAGAGAGGAGATTATGAGAGAAAGAAGAGGAAGTTACAGTGGGTGTGTTGTAGGTTGTATCCCTTCATTTTTTTGATAATAATAAAGGAAGGACCTGGAAATTTATCTGGTGGACATATCCCACACTTGGGAAACCACGCATATATGTGTCTCTATTGTATTGTGTATCTTTTTTGTTTTACTTCTCCATTTGTTTTATTTTATTGCTTCGCGATCCTATTTTTATAACACATCGAAGTTCATTGCACATTCTTCTTGGAGGTTCTCGACACCAAACAAAGATGTTGAATCAATAAAGGGGAGTAGTATTCAAGGCGGCTTCAAAAATCGAAAATCACTGGCATAGTTAAAATTAGAGAGGGATCTTTGAATTCTATGGTTTGAATAGTTCAAATATCACAAAGGAACATTCCAAATCATGTGCACACTCCACAAACACACACACAACCCATTCTAGTGCTTGGTGAGGGAGATCACACAGAGTGTAAGTCTGTCTAGCACAGGAGACACCCGACAGGCTAGTGCATAGAGTGAAAGATCGTGCACACTCTAGATCTAAGGAGATGTGCAGTATTTTGGATTTGATGAGATTCTATAAGTTTCTGGTGCTATTCGAGGTTCAATGTGGCATGATTTACCCATGAGTGGCATGGTTTACAAACCAAAGGGATCACATAGCTACTAAAGAGAATGGGTCCCATCAAACACATGGATTGCTGAGTTAGAGAAAATCTCAATGAAGACAGTAATATGCATGCACAAAGCTTGATTTCAAAATATTGATCTCAATGCCCAAGAGGTTTAATATTTTTTTTTGCAAAAGATTTGCATATTTTGCTTGGTTGCTATCAAAAGTTTATTTTCGCACGCTATCCCCTAGGTATTTTTTTTTATTATTACTGGAAATTTACCCACATCTTTCTTAATTAGTGGTCATATTTTTTATCCTTGTGAAAGGACACCAAAATTGTATTCATTTTTATTTTTTCTGTTCTGAATTTGTTTTTACAAAAAAATGGCCACCTTTAACAATTTAGGGCCAATACAAGGGCCAATTCTTCTTGGGAAGAACTATGAATTTTGGTCTCTCAAAATGAGATCCTTCATACAAGAAAAAGAGTGATGGGATCGAATGAATCATGGCTATGTTGGATCATGTTTTCATTGATGCCAATGGTTTGATTGATTGATGTCATTGATTGATGTCAAGTGATTGATTGATGTCAAAGGATTGATTGATTGATGATTGATGTAATATAATATGTATTGTCCTTGATGAGAATGCATGAAAAGATGAAAGATGGATCAATGAGTTGTCATTGATACATGATGAAAGATGGATGGATGTGGTTCCATTGGTATATGATGCATTGTTGGAAAAATGTATAGATGACTCATCTCATGATAAAGGTGTACAAATGGATGAACTCCAAAGAGTAGTCCCCTTATGGTGAAAGCCCTCATGGAAGGCGCTTCTGGATTGGGTTATCCTCGAAGAATGGTTGGAGGACCCATGCTTGTATGAGATACTTGAGATGAAGATCAAGAAATTGTTAGTGAAACTATCCTAGATGGATGGATTCTTGTCATATCATTTACGGTGGTATGTGGAGCGTCACATAATTCCTCAGTTAGAGAGTTATGGCCATGAGAAGTTGGAACCGAGGTTTGGGTAATGGACCCAAGTTTGTTTGATGGATAATGGTATGAGATTCTGATATATTTTCGAATAATACTATTCTATATGGATGATAGTACATGTCATGCCGCCATTTACGGTGGTATGTACAATGTCACATAACTCCCTCACGGTTTGAGAGTTATGGCCTTCTGAAGTTAGGAGGACCCTCAGATGTCATCTAGAAGCCCCAAAGGTCAAAGTAATCAAAGTGGTTTAAGAGATTTTAAAAGGTAAATAAAGTGAAGTGATGAGTGTATTATAATTCAAAATTGAATTCAAAATAGAGTATTTCAATAATAATTTTAATGGAGAAATTAGAAGTGGACCCAATCCTAAAATAAGGAGAAGTGGGGCCAAGTGACCTAGAATATGTTTTAAGGAAGCTGCTTGGAGAGTATAAATAAGAGGAAGGATCTCTCATTTGAATCACACTTGAGAGATGTGAATATCTATAGGTGTCTAATATTTTAGCCGAATTCTGAGAAAGTGAAGAAAAGAAGGCGAGAGGAAATGCAAGGAAGGATAAATTCTTTTGAAGGTGCTTTCTATGGTATGTTATTTTCAAGGTCATCTCACCATTTTAAAGCTGCTTTTTTTCTATAATGATTCAGATCCTGAAGAATTTCTATGCAAGTCAGAAAACATATCCAAGTATCACCATGGTTCAAAAATAAGTTTGTGTGAATCGTTGTATGTTTTACGAGTTACACTTTCATTGAAGAAATAGGGTTTGTGGCCAGTCTGAGCTAGCCAAAATCAGGTGTTTTGTGTAAAAGCACCAACAACTTCTTCATAGCAAGATCCCAATTCCAAGTGAGACCAAATGTGTGTCGGTTAGAGTAGAAGAGCTGTAGTATGCTGTGAAACAGTTTCAGATCTTTTTCATCAAGCATTTTTGTGCGGGGCCTCTCTACAGGGCAGCTCTCTAAAATAGCTAGAATTCAGCAAGGAGTATGTCATTTTTTGCTATAATAACTCCTTTCTGAGAGGTTCCAAGTAGTTCCACTTGGAGAATTGCATAAACACACTGAAGAACATTGTGTATCAGTTTCAGATGTTATACATTATGAGTTCAAAGTTATGATTACTTCAAGTCGGAGTTTAATTTACAGCTAATCCAAAACTAGGCATGTGAGACTAAAACAAGTTTGATGAAAATGGTAGTCTTTTGTTAAGAGGAAGGTTTGCAGGAATGTGATGATATACACCAGGAGTCTATTACAGAGGTACAAATCATATTTGGATAATGAAATTGATGAGGGATTTTTGTTGAGGTGGTGCATGGTTGATGCACTTGTTCATGAATACCAGAGTTGATTATAAGAGTTTGGTGCATGGTTGATGCACTTGTTATAGGCTAGGAGTTGATTCACAGGTTGGTGCATGGTTGATGCACTTATTTGTGTCTGAGGAATTTGGTCATGGTAGATGCATAGTTCATATTTATTTAATTACCCTCACGATGATAGATTGTGGCAGTGAACCATCATTCTACTTCTACTTGAGAGTGGCAGGACGAGGCAAGGAAGGACAGTGAATTTGTAGCCACCTTCGGTTCTCAACCGGAGAACATAGGGGTTATAACCTCATACGGTTGTAACTTGAAGGTGAGAGTTGGAGCTTCCCTCAGTTGTAACCTGAGAAACTAGGGGAGTTACTGGAACTCCTTCCGGTTGTATTTGGAAAACAAAGGAGAAGTTAGTGCTTCCAATGGTGTAATTCTTCAAGACATATAAAGAAAAGCATTCCGTGGTTTTATCCCAATTTGGTTTCCACATTAAAGCTCTTGAGATTGTCTTGTGTATATATGTGATTGTTCATTTGTTCATTGCTTATTTACTCTCGATTATTGGATAATAATGCTTCATTGATATAACACTTGGATTATATATGGGTTAAATTTATCTAATCTTGATTCACCCCCCTCAGAGTAATCCAACAATTGGAATCGAGCAGGTTCCTTGAGCGGTTTAACCACTGAAGGAGATCATGGATTATTACGAGAATGGAGTACCAATGTTTAATGGTCGATAGTTTTAAGTATGAGATTTGGAGCCAGCGAAGAATGGAGAAATGACACTACAGCCACAGAGACATTATATTTGGCTATCGGTTGTTCTGGAATATGATAGTTCAAAAAAGGAAAAGCTGCAACCAAGAAGAATTGAAGAAGAATAACAAAATGGCAATGGATTTCATCACGGGAAGGATTACCTAAACGGTAAGAGAAAGGTTGGTAAATGTTCATGTGCCAAAAGAACTTTGGGATAAAGTTACATGAGCATATATTCTTCACCCATCGCTGATTCAAAAAAATGCCAAAGAAGATCTGGAGATCACTGAGAACAAGAAGAAAGATGCTCATCATGTGGAGACAGTTAGGAAAGAGGAAAGTATGATGAGCGAAGTTGATTACAAAAGAAAAATTGATCGGTCTATTAAATATCTAAGGAAAGAAGAAAACAAGTCATCAAGAAAAGAATTGATGAAAGAAAAGAAAAGTGTTCAAGGTTAAGAAAGGATCAAGGTCATCAAGGATTTAAGAGCTCAGCTAGAAGAGGCCGGAAGAATTGAAGAAACTTTAGAATATCAAAGAAATGTTTAGAAGCCAACATAGCAGCACAAAAGGAAGATCTGGAAAAGAGAAAACGCATGTTGATGGATCATCTCAAGGAAAGAACCAATGATTTAAAACCAACTTGGCAGGAAGAGTTTGGTCAGAAGAGAAGAATGGAAGAAAAACAGTGCGTTGAAATCCAACTTGAAGAAGCAAAGAGAGCGAGAGAAGTCATGAAGTCTCGGATAATGAAGAAAGAAAGAGAGAGGGTTGAGAATCTTGAAGAAGTTGTCACACTAAAAAGAATCAAAATCGACAAGCTCAGCAAGAGAAGTGAGAAGAGACAAAAACATCCACATCGATTGGTAGAGAATGAGAGAAGCACTCTACGTTGCTAAGAAAAGAAGAATGAAGAAAATAGAAGAGTTATGCAAAGTACTCAAAGGAAGGAATCATGGTCAGCGGGAATCTAGGAAAACTATTGAAGATACATCTTCAAGATACCATCCATGTTCAAACCACAAAAAGATTCAATCTTGATCATGATCAGTCAAAGAAAAATTCAGAAGGACTAAATACAAAGAGAAGATCATTCACTCCCATGTATGAAATTTATTTTATGGTCATTGTTTTTTGTGTACTAACTGGACATAAGGTTGCAGATTGCGGGGATTATAAAGAAATGTTCAAACAAGAAGCCGTGCCTATGTGGTCATTTATAACATTGAGTGTTACAAATGTCATATGGACACATAGCCGGTGGCTATGAAGAATACTTCATGAAAGACAATCTTACGATGCTCGATATAAGAAAGTATGGATAAGCAATTAAATAAGGAAAAGGTTCAAGAAATTGTACTTGAGACATTATGGTGAAAGATGAATCCATAGATAGAAAGAAGTCGAACTCGGAGAGATAATAAATCTACCAATGAAGATGATGATGAATACACATGAGAGCAAGAATTATTCACGAGCCATTGAAGCAGAACTCCCCAAATGTATGAATATTAGATAGAAGTCTATCACGATAAACTGTAATGAGACAAAGAACCATCCTTCGAGCAACTTGAGTTTGAGAAGACATATTCGAATCAATCAGTTAGCATAAAGTATAGTTTGATAGTATAATGATAAATGGGTTAGCATTATGGATAGTTCTTTTAAGTAGAGTCTTAGACGGTATGGACAGAGACAGATTTGTAATTAGAGACTTAACTAGATGTTACAAGGAACAAGCTAGATTGGTATGTAAAGGATATGCACAAAGATTGAAGGAATGCGACTTTGAAGAGACATAATACTTGATTGCCTGAATGGAAGCAATTCATTTTCTTTTAACTTATGCATGCTCAAAAATGTTAAAAGTATATACGGATGAATGATAAAATCGGCTTTTAAGATGGGGAACTTGAAGAAAAGTCTACATTGAACAACGGAAAAGATTTGGGTTATTAGAAGGCATAGACTATGTGTGAGAATTAAAGAAGGCCTTGTATGGTCTAAAAGCGAGGCTCCTAGAGCATGGTACTCAGGCTGAATGAAGGCCTCTGTGCTTGACCGAGGGTTGAAAAGAGATAACAACCTCTACATCAAAGGTAAGTCAAGATAGTATTTTTATTAATTGAAGTTTATGTTATTGATATTATTTTGTTGATGATGATGACGGAGTTAAGCGAGAAATTTGCAAAGACATCTGAAATTAATTTGAAATGTCATTGCTCAGAGAACTATCATTCTTCTTAGGAACTTGGTCACTTCAAAGCAACCAAGGAATTTTTTATTTCTCAAACCAAGTATATCAAAGAAATGATAAAAGAGGTTGAGATGGAAGATTGCAAACCCGGTTATCACTCCCATGCAAACCGGTTGCAAAGTTGAGAAAAGATGATGATTCAAAGTCATGATTAGAGGCAATATGAGTCAATGATTGGTAGCCTACTATATGTAATGACATCGGACGGATATAATACATGCAGGTTGGGCGGGTAGCGCGATTTGAAGCTTTCAAAGGGAATCACATGTATTAGTAGTAAAGAGGATCTTGAGGATATCTCAAAGGAACAAAGAGTTTGGATTATGGTATCCAAAGGAAAAGATCTATCACTTATGTCCTACAATGGTCACGGATTGGGCGGGTAGTATTGATAGCCGACAAAGCACAGTGGAGCCGTTCCTACTTAAGGTGAGTGTTTGGTATCATAGCTAAGCAACTAAACAATCCTCCCGGTATCTCTATCTCACGAAGCCCGGCTGATATACGTGACAACATGTTGTACAGTTCTTTGGATGAAACAAAACTTTGTCAGATATACAGGTTAATTATATTAGGCCCATTCAATATATTGTGATAATACAAGTGCCATCGGTATCTCAAAAACCCGGTGATGCCTCCAAGACTAAGAACATTCCAATCCAGTATCAATTTCTCTGAGAGAACCAGGTTACTTGTAGAGAATAACATTAGAGTTAGTATGTGGGCACAAAAGAACAAGTGGCGGTTTATCTTACAAAACCATACGGGAAGCCTTTGAATATCTTAGCCAAGACTTGGAGTTATTTCTACTCCAAAATGGCGATTCTTTTGAATGCTTATCTTATGTCTTAGATGTACACGAGGAAGCACCATAAGGATAATCTTCGGGGGAACAACCCGGATGGAAAGATACCTTTTTCGTTGATGGCAAAGGGAGATTTATTATATGCAAAGGGCGGAGGCATGGTTCAGTGGATCAAATTTATCATATGTAGAGAATAGAGGCATGGTTTTAGGAGGAGCATGACTGATATGATTTCAGTGTTACATGGTGATATCCCTTGTTCAAAGGAGAGATTATTCATAGGAAGATCAAAGGAATTCAGATAGAGACAGCCCCAAGAGGAGAATGGCCGCTTTGCCATTGATGTCAAAGGGGAGAGATAATCACATTGATGTGTTTGATGTCTATTGATGGGAAAGATTGATGTGGAGAGATGATCACATTAACTATTGATGTAGAACATGATGTATCTACATATTTGACATCAATAATTGGTAATTGAATTATTGACATCAATGTTGGGCGTATACATCAATGTCAAAGGAATTGTTGTTGGATCATGTTGTCGTGATGCAATGGTTTGATTGATTGATGTCATTGATTGATGTCAAAGTTGATTGATTGATGATTGATGTAATATAATATGTATTGTCCTTGATGAGAATGCATAGATGAGATGGATCAATGAGTTGTCGTGATACATGATGAATGGATCGATGTGGTTCCATTGGTATGAAGTGCATTGTTGGAAAAATGTATAGATGACTCATCATGATAAGGTGTACAAATGGATGAACTCAAAGTGAGACCATATGGTGTTGAAATCCCTCACTGAGGAAGGCAGCTTTACCAGTTAGTTATCCTCGAAGAATGGTTGGAGGACCCATGCTTGTATGAGAATAACAGATGAAGATCAAAGGAAATTGTTGGGTGAAACTATCCTAGATGGATAGTGCTTGTCTGTCATTACGGTGGTGGTATGTGGAGCGTCACATAATTCCTCCGCATGTTAAGAGAGTTATGGCCATGAGAAGTTGGAGACCACGAGGTTTTAGGTAATGGACTTAAGTTTGTTGATGGATAATGGTATGAGTTATGATATATTTTCAGATAATACTATTCTATATGGATATTACATGTCACCACCATTTCTGGTAGTATGTACAATGTCACATAACTCCTCCGCGGTTTGCGAGAGTTACATGGCCTTTTACACAGTTGGAGGACCCTCAGATGTCATCTAGAAGCCCCAAAGAGTCAAAGTAATCAAAGTGGTTTAAGAGATTTAAAGGTAAATGTCAAAAGTGAAGTGATAGGTGTATTATAATTCCAAAGTGATTCAAAATAAATTATTTCAATAATAATTTTAATGGAGAAATTAAGAAGTGGACCCAACCCTAAAAAAAAGGAAAGTGGGGCCAGAGTGACCTAGAATATCATTTTTTAAAGGGAAAGCTGCTTGGAGAGTATAAAAAAGAGGCAAGGATATCTCATTTGGATCACACTTGAGGCATATTGAATATCTATAGGTGTCTGAGATTTTTAGCCGAAATTCTGAGGAAAGTGAAAGAAGGCCGAAATACAGGAAGGATAAATTCTTTGAAGGTGCTTTCTATGGTATGTTATTTTCAGAGTCATCTCTGTTTCAGCTATAACTTTTTTCTATAATGATTCAGATCCTGAAATTTCTATGCAAGTGATAAAACATATCAAGTATCTGTGGTTCAAAAATCATCTTGTGGGTCGTTGTATGTTTTGAGTTACACTCTGTGGAAAATAGGGTTTGTGGCCAGTCCGAGTAGTCAAAATCAGGTGTTTTGAGGTGAAACGTCATAAATTCTTCATAAAATATCAAGATTAGGTGAGACCAAATGTGTGTCAGTTGGGAGTAAAGACTGTAGTATTCATTATAATAGTTTCATAATCATTTAAACAAACATTTTGTGCAGAGGCACTCTCTACAAGGACGCTCTCTAGAATAAGCTAGAGATTAACTTAAGGTATGTTTTGCTATAACTCCTTTTCTGAGAAGGTTCGAAATGAGTGCCACTTGGAGGAATTACATAAACACACACACAAGAAAGAACATTGTGTATCAGTTTAGATATTTATACATTATTACAGGTTCAAAGTTATTATAACTTCAAATCCGAGGGTTGTTGACTAATCCTAAACTAGTTATGTGAGACTAAAAACAAGTTTTGATGAAAATGCTAGTCTTTTTGTTAAGGAAGGTTTGAAGAAATGTGATGATATACGGGTCCCCTGTCTGAGAGGTACAAATCAGATTTGGATGATTAAATTGATGAGGGCTTTTGTTGAGGTTGGTGCATGGATTTGATGCACTTGTTCTGTCTGAGGGTTGATTGAGGAGTTGGTGCATGGTTGATGCACTTGTTTATGGTCTGAGATTTGATTATAGGTTGGTGCATAGTTGATACACTTGTTTATGGTACATGTTGTGGTATAGGTTGATTCATGGTAGATGCATGGTTCATATTATTGGTACAGGTTTACAACAGTATATCTCCACAGTGATAGTGTGACTTGATGGTTCCATCATTCTACCTACTTGAGAGTGGCGGGGGCCCAGGGCAAGAACCCAATGTGGTTGTAGCCACCTTCGGTTATGGCTGGAGAACATAGAGGGGTTGTAGCCTCCTTTGGTTGTAACCCAGGAAGAATCCAGGGAGTTGAGCTTCCCTCGGTTGTCTTTGAGAAACTAGGAGTTGGAGCCTCCTTCGATTCTGAAGCTGGAAAACAAAGGAAGTTGAATTGCTTCCAATGAATGTAATTCTTCAAGACATATAAGAAAAAATTCCGTGGTTTTCTCGATTTAGGTTTCCGTAAAACACCAGTGTACCGTGTATGTGTATGATTGTTCATTTGTTCATTGCTTATTTGCCTCTCGTTTTCTCCCGATTTGGGTTTCCACGTAAAACACTGGTGTACCGTGTATGTGTATGATTGTTCATTTGTTCATTGCTTATTTACTCTACAGTTATTGGATAATAATGCTTCATTGATATAACACTTGGATTATATGGTTAAATTTCACTATTACTGATTCACCCCCCCTCTCAGTAATCCAACAGGCTATGTGGAACCAAATCCAAAAAATCTAGCTGCCATGAACAATCAACATAGAAATGCTCAGGAAGAATAGAGGAAAAGAGAGAATAAGGCCAAGTTATGGATTCATAACTCAGGAGATGACTCCATTTTCTCAAAAATCACAGATGTTTTTACCTCAAAACAAGCATGGGACATGTTAAGAACAACCTAATAGGGAAATGACAAGGTCAAAATATTCAAGCTGCAGACCTTGAGGACACATTTTGAGACCTTAAAAATGATAGAGTCTGAAAATGTTGATCAATTTATGACTAGAGTCATGGGAATTGTGAACTGGATCAGGTTGACTAGTGAAGCCATCCCAGATCAAAGGGTTGTTGAGAAATTCCTCATAAGTCTTTCAAATAAATTTGAAATGGTTCTTACTTCCATCCTTGAATCCAAGGATCTGTCAAATTCCTCAATAGATGAAATAACGGGTTCTATGTTGTCACATGAGACTAGGATGCATCTAGAAGATGAGTCAATATCCAATTCTTTCAAGACAAAATTCTCCTTCAACAGAGGGAGAGATAGAGGTAGAGACAAAGGCCATAGAGGAAGAGGGATAAGTCCAAGCAACCATCACTTATGTGAAGTTCACACACATCAAAATCAAAATCAAAATTTCGAGCCTCAAAGAGGCAGAGGGAGGAGATCCATTCACAAAGCAAGAATACAATTATATTACTACAAAAGGTATGGGCACTATGAATCTGACTGCAGGAAGAAGCAAGTCGATCAACACTCAGGTAGAGCACGTCTCTCAAATCATGAAGGAGATACCTTAGATGGGATGTTTCTCTCATGCCACAAGAATGAAGAACAACACAACAACCTCTAGTTGCTAGATAGTGGATGCAACAATCACATGAGAGTTAACAAAGATTTACTTTGTTGCATTGATTCTTCTATTTCATTTGATATTACACTTGGAGATGACTCTTTAGTCAGATTCCAAGGCAAATGAACTGTACCTATTCTCACTAAACAATATGTAAAGAAAGACATACATGATGTCCATCACGTTCCATATTTGAAACATAATCTGCTAAGTGTAGGGAAACTAGTTGAACGTGGCTATAAGGTACTTTTTGAAGTAGCATCATGTAGAATATATGACAAACCTCCCAACAGAAAATTGATTTCTGAAATCCACATGACTAGGAATAAAATGTTTCCCCTAACCCTTGGAACTGCAAATCTGACCAAATCCTATGCACAAAGTGCATCCACCCCCAATGAAACTATGATTTGGCATGAAATATTTGGACATCTACCCTTTCAGAGTCTAATTCTCCTACAGAAGCACTCCATGGTCAAAGGTCTACCTATCTTCAAAGAGAAAAATCCCCCATGTGAGTCTTGCATTCTTGGAAAACATAAGAGAACTAGTTTTCCACAGTCCTCATGTAATATCCCTTGGACGAACCCAATTGTAATGTAATATAAATGTACTTAAGTTGGTGATTTTTTTTACCTCATTTGGTAATACACGTCATGTGGCATAGTGCATGCATGAACTGCACAATAAAATGATGTAACATGCACATTCTAGGATACTGCACGCAGTATGGAGGACAATGAGCCTCATGTATATGATATGTGTTATAGGCTGGTGAGCCAGTTATTATAAGCTGAGATTCTTATGTATTGTTATTAGGCTGGAATGCCTAGATGTCAAAGCTTAATGTGCCTACTTTGTACATGACTTATGATTAATATAAAATACATCGTTGTGCGTAGACCAACCACGATAAAAGAGATGGGGGACTGAACTTCACTAGTTAGGGAAAGGGAGGGCCAAAAGTCAAGGGAATATTATATTAATATTTCTTAAAACATAAAGTATGGATAATTATTTTATCCTAAGTTCTAAAGTTGGGGACAAGTGACTGGACTCCCCCTCCA
>SNQJ01S0009192.1:43960-56576 GCA_010110895.2 Picea sitchensis | reverse complement strand
CAATTCGACTCCAACTGAGCACCCTGGGAGCATTCATTGGGACTGCAACATGCCAATAATTAGAGGAAAACCATGACGGGGGGCGACTTGGTATGCTGCGCAGTCACGCCGTAAAAGAAAGGAAAATTTCGAAAGGGCATTGGCAATGGCTACCAGAAGATGCAGGCAGAGGACAAGGATGCCTCCAATGGCGGTCGTTGAGGAGGAGATCCTGGCAGGAGGTTTAGAAAGTCCACCTGAGCACACCCTATTCTTTGTGCCTGAAAATTGGAACCCGCACTCGTTTTTTGGCTCGGTTGGGACCTCACGGCCGGTAGGAGGCAACACAGGTGCCGAGCGGCCATACTCACCCTGCTATGTGGAAGAAGAACCTCCCCCTGAGCCCACCAGGGAAGAAAAGGGACACAACACGCAGGGAGTAAGAGCAGCCACCAACGAGGAGCATGTGGATAGCAATCGCCCAGAGAAGCAACCTTCAACGGACTGGGATTATCTCAATCTCCTCTTTGAGATGAGAAATCTTCTTGAGGACCAGGTCTTCCACATCATGAGATTAGAGCAACGGCTCGACATGTTCTTTACAGCGCACTCGAGATCCACGCCAAAGAAGCAATGCCCGACATGCACAAGAGCCTACTCCTTTCCTGCAAGATGGAAGCACTCTGCGGTCAACGACACACACCCGGGCTCAGAGGTTATCTGATGTGCAATCCTAGACTTTGTTTATGGTTCAGTTATTTCAGTTTATGCCTTAGGCTAGATAGATATCAATGTTTTATAGCTCTAGATAATAGAACCAGTTTCAGGACTATGTCTGCTCGTCCCGGTTTCCTTCGGGCGGGACGTAGCAGAGAAAATTTAGCCAAATTTTGTTTATGCTACAAACATGGAGATACCTGGACATGGATGCCCAGCTGTCCCAGTTTCCTGCTCAGGCGGGACAGCTGGCATCACCTACAGATATGTATTTTGCCTATATTAATACAATAGGTTCCAACTTTTTACTTAAAAAAAAAAAAAAAAGATGAATCGAAAATAAATTGAAATGTAGATCCTCTTATTGCTTAAAAAAAAAAAAAAAGTTGGGGACAAGTGGACTAAAGTAACTTTCAATATGACAAGTGTCAAGTTGGGGACATGCATTCATATCGTGGTGTACTTAGCTCATTTGATCACTTTTTTCAAGGGATTCCTACCAACAGCCTAACCATCATTCTCATCATCACTTCCACGAAGAGTTCACAATGATTCCTTTCCACACTCATTTATCCATTCAGTGATTCGATGACCATTTTCACTCATGCATTATGTTATCCTTGAGACAACCATTTCACCATTATGGAGCTTGTTCCCATAGGCCTTTTCAGTTGGTGTACCTGGTTAGCTTGGAGCGGGATTGAAGAAGCAGGTTTTCAGGGCTGTGAGAAATTATTTGAGCAAGAGAATTGTTGGGGATTGATTCCCGAAGGTGCTAAATTGTAGCTACAGCGCTCTGAGACTTCCGTTCCAACCTGTTGCTAAAGATTTGGAAGAGAAGTGGGGCAGTCGAGGGATTGTTGAGTAGAGAAGGGGCACACTTCCTTGGGTGGGACAGGCATGTGGGGAATGAGATATTGTAGGTTGTTAGTTGAGTGAAAACCTGATATGGAGTCTTTCCTGTTGCCCATGAGCCTTAGCTTGGACAGAAACCCTTTACCCTAGGTGGAGTTCAGTCCCAGCTCGGGGGTGACTCACTGTTGAGAGTGATGAACAATGTAGTCTAAGGCTGGGAGTTTCGTGGATGGTTTGTACGCGATTGGTGACAATATTTCTAAGATAAGTACCAATTGTATGATAAAATGATATGCTACTTTGTTATTTACATGCCTATGTTACAGTTTATCATATATGTGATTATAATTGCCTATATGTTTTTGGGTAATTCCCTGTAAATGTTGCATATCTGTAGTTATGGTTATTTCAGTACCAATTCCTATGTTATAGAAAGTAATTGTTTGTTTATGTTTAGATGTGAAGCTTCTACAAGAGCGTTGTATGTATATGTTTTAGTTTCATGCAGTTCAAAGAGTAAATTTATGTGGTATAGCTCAGTTGACTACTGGGTATGTCACCATATGTTTCGCAGTAAGGGAACGAAAGAGTTCCCTAGAGTAGCATGGCCTGGCCTGTAAAAGGCTGGGAATATTACCGACTGGTGTCAGAGCATAGGTGGTTTCTCTGGAGTGGTGTCCCATGGCCTGCGGGTGGCTGGGGGAACGTTAAAAATTGGTATCAGAGCTTCATTTCAACACTGAGCTTGGATGGGCCAGAGGGGTTCAGTTGAAGAGAATATTTACAAAAGAGTAACTTCAAAGTGACTAGAATTGGAGTCATGGAGTGTCCATGGAAAAGGTTGGCGTGCTGGTGCCCGCGGTAAATTTTGGCACCGTGCGGGAAAACATTGGCATGCCAGTGTGAGCGATAAATTGTGGTGCCACGCAGAATATTATTATGTGCAGATGCACGTACTGAATTTATCCTTGTGTAGTGAGCACACACATAGTAATGTGCACATGGGATGTGCAAGTATTTCTTAACACAGAGGATTTTTGTTGGTACGTGCACAAGTATGAGTATAAATTGTTTTGCAATAGTGTATTCAGTAGTGTGCGCAGATAATTGGGCATGATGGAATTTTTTGAACTTGACATGGAGCATGCATAGGATGAAATGCATGTGGAATATTGGTAAGCGGTACCAAAACTGTGTGCAGTGGATATTGGCGCACAACGCAAGAGTAGTGCGCGTAAGTTGTCGATGCGATGAAGAAGATATGCACAATAGATATAGGTGCGTGGAAAAGTGTTTTACCTTGTGATATTGCTATGCATGATAAATATAAATGAACAAGTCAAAGTTTAGTGCACACGAAGTCGCTTGGAAGGTGATGAGTCTGAGTTTAAATTGCATAATAATAAAAGAAAAAGAAACACACATTGCATCGAAGCATTAATTAAAAGGAATTCTAAGTTTTAATTTCCTCTGATTCAAACAGATGAAAATAAAAGATTACAAGAAAAACTTATTATAAAAGAAAACAAGATTCATAACATCACTAGATAGAAATTGTAATAAAACAGTCTAAAATCCATTTTTGTATTTATATAGTCGTATTAATCACAAAATTACAAAAGGGTGATGACAACAGTTAGCCTCTTGTAAAAAGGGTCATTTAAATAATAGGCCTATCATCTCTGGTACTCTTTACCTCCGTTACTGGCTGTTCAAAATTCGTTGAGACATGCTTAATTTTTAGTTGAAGACTTACTTCAGCTTAGCGATCTCTATCTTTAAAGAAGAATCTAACCAGACCGGTTGATTCTCTCCAACACTTTCGGCCACTTCAACCGTAGATTCCTCCTTCTTCTGCCGCTTACTCCTTTTCTTCTTAGCAGTTGGCCTGTTGATGACTAAATCCCTCATAGTGGGATTCATCCTGACTTCCAACCGCGAGTCTATAGTCGGATCTATGTCAAACTTAGTTGCTAGAATGTGCGCAAGGACCCTTTCCTCCTTATTCGCAGGAAAGTCTAACATGTTTCCCGAATAACCAATCTCACTCGATTTAGCCTTGTCCTTGTATCTCAGGTTGTGGATACCGAAATGGTTGTTTTTACAGAGAGAAGAAATTTGAGCAGTTTGGAGATTACTTCAGTTATGGATATGTAGATATCTTCATACTTGGGGAGTGGTAATTATATAATTCCATTTATGAAGCACATATAGATTACGTACAAGAGCGTTAGGTTTCCATGCTCATCCAATCAATTTCGAATTATTATCTTTTGAGTTCGTTACATGGAAATGTCCAGCTGACGTCACATGGATGTGAAGTACTGAACGAGTGAAGTAGGGTGATCTGACTAATCGTCGCCTGCTCCACGAGTGGTGGATTTGACATATTGAGACACGTGATTTGACATATTGAGACACGTGATACCGCGTCTTAGCGAAAGTGGTTTCGGAAAACCACCTTATTGCACAAATGTATCTTTGAAGGAGCTGCACATCCATGTTTTTGAGACTTGGGTCTTATCTAGAATTGTCATGGTGATAACATGAGGAAATCGAGAGAGATAATTCTGATGTGTATATTGAACCAAAATGGTGCATATTCTCATGAATTGTTTAATTGTTAGCCTGATAAGTTTCGATGGCTACACATTTTGCAGAATTAACAACAACTCGATCAGATCAGACCACTGCACATTCCATAGGAATGGAAGAAGCACAGGGGAATTACAGTCAGCAAGATGAGAGCAAAGGGGTGGATGTCCATTTGGGCATGGAAGGAATGAACTCCAACGGACATGGAGAAGAAAGGAATGAAGATATGAATATGGCTGAGACCATTGAGAATTTGTAGAAGGATGTCCAAAGCCATAAAGTCGATAATTAAAGACTTATGAAAGAAAAAGAGTAGCAGGATGACTACAACATGAAGCTATTGGAGGGTTTGAACATAATAGAAAATAAATTGGTTAAGGAGAATGGCTCAAGTAAATCTGGGAGTCACAAACCTTTAGAGGAGAAAAGAAAAGAAAAAAGTGCTAGTAGACATCACCATCATTCCCAAAGGCATTCCAATAAGAGAGTAGGCAAAAACTTGAGTCTATCCCTTGTCAGAAGGTACAAGAGATATGGGGTGGATGAGCTGAGAGGAGAAATGAACAAAATCAAACCTCCTACATTTGATGGTGAGCACAAGAAGGATGAAGATGCAGAAACATGGTTTCTAGGCATGAGGAAGTATTTTCAATTGCATAATTATTCTTCTCATGTAGAAGGTAGAATCGCTATCTATCAACTCAAAAGAAAGGCCTCCATGTGGTGGGATCAACTTGTGTAGGTGCAACACATTGTAGAGAAAGGTGTTATTTGGAGGGAATTCAAGAAGTATTTTGAGAAGAAGTACTTGACTAAGAGATACTATGACAAGAAAATGAAAGAGTTCTTTGAACTCAATCTTGGAAGTATGACCATAGATGAATATGAGAGAAGGTTTCTGGAACTGTTGAAGTATGTCTCTTTCATCAAGGATGAGACAGTCAAAATTCAAAGGTATTTAAGTGGATTGTCATCGTTCATCAGTGACAAAATACAGTATGATGATCCCAAGACATTAGAAGAGACCATAAGGAGAGATAAATGCCTATATGATCAGCAGAAAGTAATGCCATATTTCTAAAAGGATTGGGAAGACAACAAGAAATTCAAGATGGATCAGAGGAAGAAGGGAGTTAAGCCACCATTCTTCAGAAATAATCCACAAGGATAGAAAATTCCTAAAGAACCCAGAAAGATTGGCATGGGGAGTCAAGGACCAAGACATCCACCTATGCAATGTTGGGGTTGTAAAGGGGACCATAGGTTCAGAGATTGTCCTCACAGAGGTGAAAAAGGTAGGGTTGTTCACAATGTACATTGAGCTGAAATAGTGGAGGACATGGGAAGATATGTGCCAAGGATTTATGCAACCCTGGACAACAAGCAAGCAGAGTATTAGTTTCACATGATTGAAGTGGAAGGTATGATCAACAACCAAACCCTTGCTATTTTGATTGATTCAGGAGATAGTCATAGTTATATAGACCCTAAGAGGGTGGAAAGCTTCCAATTACCAAGAAGCAAGCATGGGAAATCCTGGTTGGTGCAACTGGCTACAGGAGCCAGAAGAAATGTTAATGAGATGGTTAAGTCATGCCTCATAGACATGAATGAACTGAACACCAAGGTAGATTTAAACATCTTTCCTTTAGGTTCCTATGACTGTCTAATTGGTATGGATTGGTTGGACCAACATCACACTCTCTTAGATTGTCACAACAAAGCATTTACTTTCCTGGATGAGGAAGGGAAACTAAGGAAGGTACAAGGAATCCCTAGGGCAGTAACCATTAGAGAAATTTCGGCATTGCAGCTGAAGAAATGTTATAGAAAGGATGTCAAATAATTGCATCTCATTTGGTAGAGACACCTAGAGATAAGGTGACAAATTTGGAAGATTATGCAGTCCTTAAAGATTTTGAAGATGTGTTCAAGGAGGTACCTAGACTACCCCCAAGGAGAGACATTGATTTCTCTATAAATTTGATGCCTGGACCAACGCCAATATCAAAGACTCATTACAGAATGAGTACACCAGAATTGAAGGAGTTGCAAATGCAGCCTAAAGAACTTATGAAGAAGGGGTATATGCTCTCAAGTGTGTCACCTTGGGGTGCCCCAGTATTGTTTGTGAGAAAGAAATATGGAACACTAAGGTTGTGCATTGACTTTAGAAAGGTGAATAAAGTGACTGTTAAGAACAAGTATCCTCTACCAAAGATTGACGATCTCTTTGATCAATTGAAGGATGCAAAGATATTTTCAAAGATAGATCTCATATCAGGATACCATCAAGTAAGAATTAAAGAAGAAGATATTAGCAAGACCGACTTCAGGACAAGGTATGGTCATTTTGAGTTCACAGTGGTACCATTTGGGTTGTCAAATGCACCATCTTTTTTCATGTGATTAATGAATGGTGTTTTCCGAGAGTATTTGGACAAGTTTGTCATTGTTTTTTTGGATGACATTCTTATATATTCCAAGTCAGAGGAAGAACATGAACATCATTTGAGGATGGTTTTGCAAGTATTAAGGGAGCATCAGTTATATGCCAAATTGAGAAAGTGATCATTTTATTAGAAACAGATTCATTATTTGGGGCATATCATTTCAAAGGATGGGATAGTAGTGGATCATGAGAAGATAGAGGCCATTAGAGAATGGTCAGCACCGAAGAATGTGACAGAGGTGAGACCATTCATGGGTCTTGCAGGATACTAGAGAAGATTTATTGAATGATTCTTAAAGATTTCACACCCAATCACTTCTTTGCAAAGAAAGGGAGTGAAGTTTCAGTGGACACTGGATTGTGAGAAGAGTTTCCAACACTTGAAACAATTATTGACAAGTGCTCCAATATTAAGGATCGCAAACCCAGAAGAAGACTTCATCGTATGCATCGATGCATGTAATGAAGGACTTGGTGGAGTCCTCAATCAAAATAGTTTTTTCATATGTTATGAATCAAGGAAGTTGAAGGATCATGAAATAAACTATGTCACTCATTATTTGGAGTTGGCAACCATAGTGCATGCCCTAAGGAAATGGAGACACTAACTCATGGGAAAGAGGTTTGAGATAAGAATAGACCACAATGGTCTGAAATATTTATTTGATCAGCCAAATCTAAATGCTAGACAAAGAAGATGGTTAGAATTGCTAAGCGAATATGACTTTGATATAAAGCATATCAAGGGGAAAGAGAATAAAGTGGTTGATGCACTCAGCAGGAAGGTGCATGAATTACATGCTACAACCATTATCATGTACCAAACTGATATTAAAAGAAAAATTCTGGAGGCTACAAATGCAGATCTGCAGTACAAAGAATTGGTAGCAATGCTGCAACAGGGTAAGATGCTTCAGAAGGTGGATAATTATAAGTTGGGAATAGATGGAATACTGTTGTGAAAGAACAAGATTTTTGTTCCAAATGTCCAGGACTTGAAACGTATGATTTTGTATGAAATGCATAATGTTCCTTATGCAAGGCACCCTGGATATCAAAAAAACGTGGTAGCGATCAAGAGACATTACTTTTGGCCAAGTATGAAGAAATATATCGCCAAGTACATTGCTAGATATATGGAATGCCAAAAAGTGAAAGCTGAGAATAGGCACCCAACAGGGTTGTTGCAACCTTTAACCATTCCTGAGTGGAAGTGGGAAATGGTGACAATGGATTTTATTATGGGATTGCCTAGAATAGGAAAGCTGCATGATTTGATCATGGTGGTGGTGGACAAGCTTAGGAAATCTGCCAATCTTATTCCACTGAAAACTATGCACAAGGAAACAGAGGTTGCTAATATTTTCATGAAGGAAGTGGCACGATTGCACAAGATTTCTAAAACAATTATGTCCGACAGAGACCCAAAATTCACCTCAAATTTCTAGAAAGGATTGTTCAAAGGATTTTGAATGAATCTGAACTTTAGTATAGCTTATCATCCTGAGTTTGATGGACAAACAAAGAGGGTGGACAGGGTGATAGAATATATACTGAGAATGTATGTGATGGAAAAACCATCGAAATGGGAAGATTACCTACACTTGGTAGAATTAGTGTACAACAATGGGTATTAGACATCATTGAAGATGAGCCCATTTGAAGCACTTTACGATAGAAAGTGAAATACTCCAGTGAGTTGGGATAATCCAGCTGATAGGACAATAGTTGGGCCAGAGTTGCTGAGGGAAATGGAGGACCAAATGACAAAAATTAAGCAAAATTTGAAATTTTCCCAAGACAAACAGAAAAGTTATGCCACTAAGAACAGAACCCACAGAGAATTCAAAGTGGGTGATCATGTTTTCCTGAAAGTGAAAGCTAACATGAGTTCCCTGAAGCTGGGAAGCTGCGCCAAGTTGGCAGCCAGATTTTGTGGGTCTTTTGAAATCCTAGAGAGGATTGGTCCAGTTTCTTATATGATTGTATTGCCTCCATCTATGTCTGTTCATAATGTCTTCCATGTATCATTGCTAAAGAAATACATACCTGATGCTAATCATGTTATTGTCTGGAATGTGATTCAGGTGGAGCAAGAAGGCTCTTTTCAAGTGCATCTGCTAAGCATTTTGGACCGGAAAGTCAAAAAACTCCAGAACCGAGCCATAGGGCTTGTAAAGGTTCAATGGACCTGGTACAGTCCTGAGGATGCTACTTGGGAGCATTAACATGCAACACAAATAGAATACCCACATCTTTCTGAAGATTTTTGAAAACTCTGTTATATATGGGTGTATGATGCACTGATGACAATGCATAAATAAGGGGAGGGGATTGTAATATCCCTCGTCCGAACCCAATTGTAATGTAATATAAATGTACTTAAGCTGGTGATTTGTTTTGACCTCATTTGGTAATGCACGTCATGTGTCATAGTGCATGCATGAACTGCGCAGTAAAATGATGTAACATGCACATTCCGGGATATTGTGCACAGTAACTAAGGTGCGTGCAGTATGGAGGACAACGAGCCTTGTGTATATGATATGTGTTATAGGCTGGTGAGCCAGTTATTATAAGCTGGGATGCTTATGTATTGTTATTAGGCCGGAACACCTATATGTCAAAGGCCAATGCGCCTACTTTGTACATGACTCATGATTAATATAAAATACATTGTTGCACGCAGACCGACCATGATAAAAGAGATGGGGGACTGAACTTCACCAGTTAGGGAAAGGGAGGGCCAAAAGTCAAGGGAAAGTTATATTAATATTTTCTAAAACATGAAGTATGGATAATTATTTTATCCTAAGTTCTAAAGTTGGGAACAAGTGGACCAAAGTAACTTCCGATATGACAAGTGTCAAGTTGGGGACATGCATTCATATCGTGGGGGACTTAGCTCATTTGATCACTTTTTTCACGAGATTCTTACCAGTAGCTTGACCATCATTCTCACCATCACTTCCACGAAGAGTTCACAGTGATTCCTTTCCACACGCATTTATCCAGTCAATGATTCCATGACCATTTTCACTCATGCATTCTGTTAGCCTTGAGACAACCATTTCACCATTTCGGAGCCTATTCCCATAGCTCTTTTCGGTTGGTGTACCTAGTTTTCTTGGAGCGGGATTGAAGAAGTGGGTTTTCAGGCCCATGAACAATTATCTGAGTGAGAGAATTACTAGGGATTGATTCCCAAAGGTGCTAAACTAGAGCTACAATGCTTTGAGACTTCCGGTCCGACCTGTTGCTGAAGCCCTGGAAGGGAAGTGGGGAAGACGAGAGACTGTTGAGCAAATAAGGGGCACACTTCCTTGGGTGGGATAGGCATGTGGGTAATGAGAGGTTGTAGGTTGTTAGTTGAGTAAGCACTCGAGGTAGAGTCTTTCATGTTTCCCATGAGCCTTAGCCTGGATAGGAACCCTTTACCCTTGGTGGAGTTCAGTCTAGCTCGGGAGTGACTCACTGTTGAGAGTGACGAACAATGTAGTCTAAGGCTGGGAGGTTCGTGGACAGTCTGTACGCGGTTGGTGACAATCTTTCTAAGATAAGTACCAATTGTATGATAAAATGATATGCTACTTTGTTATTTACATGCCTATGTTACAATTTATAATATATGTGATTATAATTGCCTGTATGTTTTTGGGTAATTCCTTGTAAATGTTACATATCTTTAGTTACGGTTATTTCAGTACCAACTCGTATGTTACAAAAAGTAATTGTTTGTTTATGTTTAGATGTAAATCTTTCGCAAGAGCGTTGTATGTATACATTTTAGTTGCATGCAGTTTAAAGAGTAAATTTATATGGTATAGCTCAGTTGACTACTGGGTATGTTACCGTATGTTCCGCAGTAAGGGAACGAAAGCGTTCCCTAGAGTAGCATGGTCAATCCTGTAAAAGGCTGGGAATGTTACCGACTGGTGTCAGAGCATGGGTGGTTTCTCTAGAGTAGCGTCCCACAGCCTGCGGGTGGCCGGGGGAACTTTACACCTACACTGAAGCCAAACAACACTTAGAGCTGGTTCACACTGACCTATATGGATCAATGAAAACAAAGTCAATAGGTGGTAGCTTTTATTTTCTAACGTTTATTGATGATTTTAGCAAGAAAACATGGATCTATTTCCTGAGACACAAGCCTAAAACCTTTGCAAAGTTCAAGGAGTTCAAGGCTTAACATGAAAAACAAAGTGGGAAATATGTAAAGGTACTCAGGTCAGATGGAGGAGGAGAATATTGTTCAAAATAATTTGCAAATTTCTGCAAATCACAAGGCATAACCATGCAAACCATAGCCAGGTATACTCCACAACAAAATGAGTGGTTGAGAGGAAAAACCAAACTATAATGAACATGGCAAGGATCTTTCTTACAGAGAAATGTTTGTCAAATTTATTTTGGGTTGAAGCTGTAGCATGTTCAGTTTATCTCCTGAATAGATCCCTAACCACTAGTGTCAAGATGAAGGTCCCTCAAGAAACATGGAGTGGGACGAAACTGAATGTTGCTCATCTTAGGACCTTTGGATGCATTGCATTCGCTCACATGCCTTCCGAATTGAGGAAGAAACTTGATGATCGAAGTGAGAAATGCATTTTTGTTGGCTACAGTGAGACATCCAAAGCCTACAGACTCTACAATCTGCTTTCAGAGAAACTCATGCTCAGCAGAGATGTCAAATTTCTTGAATATCATTTCTAGAGTGAGTCTAAAAATCACCCTATGTATGGACAGTAAAAATACATTGCCGCCACTTCCTAAACACACAGAAAATTCAGGACAACAAACACATCACCCTATCCTTCCAAGATTGCAGGTACAAGGACAACCTTAAAGTTCTCAGGACAACTCTTCTTCAATAAGAAATTCATCCTTTGAAATCCAAAATTAGGGCACTCGAAGCTTGAGAGAAATCCATCAGCAGTTGGATGATAATAATCAACAAAATATTTTTGCATTAATGTCATGCCAACCTACATATTTTAAAGAGGCAACTAAAGAGCCACATTGGGTTCAATCCATAAACCAAGAGATTGACTCTATTGAGAATAACAAGACATCGGATCTTATTGATCTTCCCAGGCATAAGACAACTATTGGTGTCAAGTGGGTTTACAAGAATAAACTGAATGAAAAGGGGAAGATTGAGAAACAAAAAGCAAGACTTGTTGCCAAAGGATTCTCACAACAACCAAGCATTGATTATGGTGAAACATTTGCTCCAGTATCAATATTGGACATTGTAAGGACCCTCTTAGCCATAGCAACTCAACAAAAATGGAAAGTATACCAGATAGATGTCAATTCATCCTTCTTGAATGGTGTCTTAGAAGAAGAGGTATATGTGGATCAACCACCTGGATTTGAAGTCAAAGAGAATCCAACCAAAGTGTATCGGTTGAAGAAAGCCTTGTATGGATTAAAGCAAGCTCCAAGAGCTTGGTACAACAGAATTGATACTTACCTAATCAAGAGTGGTTTCAGCAGAAGCCAAAATGAGACAACTCTATACACAAAAACAAATCAACAAGGAAAAAATTTGATTGTCTATCTATATGTTGATGACATGATATATACTGGAAATCTTGATTTAGCCATCTTTAAACATGCCATGCAATATAAGTCTCAGATGACAGATCTTGGCATAGTGAAATATTTTTGGGGGATTGAGGTTGACCAATCAACCAAAGGGATTTTTGTCTGCAAAAGTATGTAACATGCATCATCAAAAGATTCTGCATGGAAAACTGCAATCCAACAGAAAATCCTATACCCCTAGGAACAAAATTGAGCAAGCAAGATGAAGGCCCTACAGTGGATTCTACTTTGTACAAAAGTTTAGTTGGTAGTCTTTTGTATCTTACAACAACTAGGCCTGATATTATGTATGCAACCTGTTATCGCACGGTTTGTAGGAAAGGGCCAAGGGCTTTGAAACCGGCGTAACAGGAGCTTCCCCACCCACTGTCACCTCGATGGGGGGCTCTTTCTATTCAGGAGGGC
>SNQJ01S0009192.1:25165-43910 GCA_010110895.2 Picea sitchensis | reverse complement strand
ATCCAACAGAAAATCCTATACCCCTAGGAACAAAATTGAGCAAGCAAGATGAAGGCCCTACAGTGGATTCTACTTTGTACAAAAGTTTAGTTGGTAGTCTTTTGTATCTTACAACAACTAGGCCTGATATTATGTATGCAACCAACTTTGTTTCCAGATTCAGGGAATCTCTTAAAGATTCTCACTGGAAAATGGCCAAAAGGATTATGAGATAGGTACACTCAGTCTGAAGATAATAATCTTTCTAGTTACACTAACAATGATTTTGTAGTCAACCTAGATGATCGGAAAACCACCTCATGGTATGCTTTTCATCTGGGCACAAATCTGATTTCTTGGGCATCAAAGAAGCAACCCATTGTTTCAATATTTTTTGCAGAGGTAGAGTATGTCACTGCTACCTCAGCTTCCTGTCAGCACATTGACACTCGCTATTACTTCATATGCGAGCTAGTCAATAATGGTGAAATTGCTCTTCAGTTTTGTGGCTCACAAGATCAGCTCGCAACGATTTTTACAAAGCCATTGGGCAAAACCATTTTTTATTTTCAGAGACAACACTTGGGCATTATCAGTGTTGATGCTTGTAACTGTTGAGTTTAAGAGGGATTTTTAGTTGTTAAAATCCAGTGTGTGCGTACACCATACACTGACAAATGTGTCATTAGGATTTCTGGTCAGGTTCTTGATTTTCTTGTTTAGCTGGAGCTTATTTAGCTCAACCATTTTCCCTTAATCAAATGTGCTCTGCACATTCCTTTATTTCTGTCGTATGCTATTTGTCAGTGCAGGTTCTTGTTTGTCCACGCAGTTTCTTGTTTTTCTGCGCACTTTCTTACTCAGGCCACGCAGTCTATTATTTTCTCAACTGTAACTGAAGGTCTTTTTAGTAATGAGGTAAAAATTAATCAGCAGTTGACAAAAGTATTTGAACTAGAGTTTTTGAGATTACAATAAAATCTGTTAAATGAGTCAAACCGAAATGGATTGTTAGGCAAATTTAATTACAAAAGAAGTTTCTTCTTTGATGTCAACAACACGGTCATGCAAATCGTAGGTTTTGGTGAGCAATTAGAGTTTTATTTCATGCATAATATTTTCTTTGAGATTCTCAGGACCGACCAATGTCAAAACCATATTGCATAGATACTTGTAGAGGTGACCATGAAGTGATCCAACATTTTGTTCCCCAAGTAATTTAGTGAAGGTGTTGTTAAATATGATGTAACCTCAACAGTCTGACTGTACACTGCCAGCTGTCCTGGCCAGCTGTACTTTCTATTCTTGTTTTGTTTGAGCCTATTTAGCTCAGTTATTTCCCTTTGAAAAGAATCTTCTTCATTAACTCTTCTCATTGTAATCTTCTTCTTATATTCTAATATACTGTTTTCTGTTCTATTCTTTCTCTCTGCATTTCTTGCTTCACAATTTATCATGGTATCAGAGCTACAGTAGCAAGCCTCTTCACACAGGCTGGAGAGCAACACGATCCTCAAAATAGTGCAGAGCTTACACGGATCTTGAGAGAATTCGACACAGACTTTTCACAAGGCTTGGAGATTTGTCCATCATACTCTTGAAAGATCCTCGCAGGAAACTTCCACGAGGAAGATGTCCGCTTATATGCTCAAAAGATCAGCGTAAGAATCTCACGCGAGGTCATAGAGTGTACAACGCTCGAAAGATCGAGGACAAAGAGAGTGCATAAGAAGAAACTTTAAAGATTCTTGCAATTTTCAAGAATCATCAAAGAATTCACGAAGAAGATCTTTAGAAGGAAACATTGCTTAAAGCATTTTTGGAAATCGCTCAAATCTGTTAAAGATTGCAGCAGACAACGCCAAGCTTCAAATAATCCGTGTATTTCTTTCAAATCTTTGAAAGATTCACGAATCTTTCTTCCACAAGAACAAATAATGCATCTCATGTGCAAAGAACAACCATTGAGGCCGTAAGATTCATCCTACGAACAGATCCAGAGCAGGAATTCCAGTTCAGAAGGGATGAAGAGAGCGTGGAAAAGATGAAATAATTTCAGCCGTTAGATCTTGCACAGAGGACCGATAGCCATTGGATCAGCGAGAAGGTGCACGAGGTTTAGTCCTTTGGAGTGCACAGGAGAAATTTGACTTAAAAAGTCACGAAATCATTTGGACTGTCCATCAAGAAACACGTGGCGAGATCTCGGCATTTCGCTGACTCGCAAGGTGTACACGTCAGAAGACTGTCGTGAGAATTCGCGAATCGCGAGATCACGAGCTATTCTGGACCATTGGATTGAAAAATATCGTGAGTTGTCAATCTTATCCCATCACAAAATCTAGAATCGGGAGTTGGACAAGCGAAGGAGACTACTCTCCAAAACCCTGATACACGAAATCCTGACATCGCAAATCGCGAAATCTCGAAACGATCACAGTCTTCCATTTGTTTGGACACATGGCAAACATCGAGGAAACCATCAGCATATCGGCTACCAGGGTTTCAAGTTGACAAATGATTTCTGTCATCGGGTGTCGCAAGTCGTGAAATCGCGAAACGACGAGGACCGTCCATCGTAAGGGAACATGTGGCAACAATCAAGGCCTTTGGGGAAAGTCCCGAAAGGAAAATGGCATTGGTATTTCGGGAATCGGATTTTCGGGAGTCAAGAGACTAAGTGGCCATGTTTAAGTCGTGAAACCCTGAAAGCAACTGCGGTCATATCAGGAGAGGTCATGTGGACTAGAGGTATAGCCCAAGGGGCTAACTGAAGTTAATGTCATTTCGACAAATTGGCATTTCGGAGTTCACGGTTTCGAAAACTCTCGGACAAGAGTTCTAAACTCGCGAAATAATGAATCGCGAAATCCTGATAGGATCTGGACCGTCAGATCACAGGAATATTTGGACCATTGAATTGTCCAAAGGCAAATCTTAACATTTCGGCAAATTGAAAGACAAAGAACCAGAAAACCCCATAGCGCTTTAACATCAAGGCGTGTGGTCACATTGCACGGTGACTAAGGCCAAATTCAAGGCCGATAAGCTCTCTTCGGCCATCGACAAATCGACATTTCGACGATCGAAGGTTGG
This sequence comes from Picea sitchensis, assembly GCA_010110895.2. NCBI lineage: Eukaryota > Viridiplantae > Streptophyta > Pinopsida > Pinales > Pinaceae > Picea > Picea sitchensis. The sequence goes on along the minus strand of SNQJ01S0009192.1, from coordinate 40,835 downwards.
AGAGACAAGAGATCGGAGGACTCGTATAACGAAGTCCCGAAGTCAGAATCGCGAAGACAAAAACTCGTGAAATCTTGAACGTAGAGTTCTGAAGTCACTGCAAATTACACATAGAAGATAGGTAAGTAAGAATTTTTTTTCTTCTATTTTTGTTCAAATTTAAAAAAAAAATAAAAAAAAATAAATAAAATAAAATAAAATATGGCATCATCTAGAAATTTAGGACCAACTTAGGGTCCGATTCTTCTTGGAAAGAACTATGAGTTCTGGTCTCTTCGGATGAGATCCTTCTTGCAAGCACAAGAGTGTTGGGATCCAGTGGATCATGGATATGTGGAACCAGATTCAACAGACTTGTCTGCCATGCCAAATCAACAGAAAATTGCTTAGGCAACTCAGAGAAACAGAGAAAATAAAGCTAAGTTTTGGATTCAAAATTCTGTGGATGACTCGATTTTTTCAAAAATCACAGGCGCTAGTACTTCAAAACAGGCCTGGGACATCCTTAAATCTTCCTACCAAGGAAATGACAGGGTCAAAACAGTGAAACTGCAGACCTTGAGAACGTAATTCGAGACTCTAAGGATGACAAAGTCCGAAAATGTGGATCAGTTCATGACCAGAGTCATGTGCATCGTGAACCAGATCAGACTGACTGGTGAAACCATCACTGATCAACGAATTGTTGAGAAAATCCTCAGAAGTTTACCAAAGAAATTCGAAATGGTTGTAACAACAATCCTTGAATCCAAGGATCTGTCAAGTTTTTCAACAGATGAACTAATTGATTCTCTGGTGACACATGAGACCAGACTGCATTTCACAGATGAGTCAATCTCCAATGGTTTCAAAAATCAATTCTCCTTCAACAAAGGGAGAGGCAGAGGAAGAATCAGAGGTCATCAAGGTAGAGAGAACAATCAAAGTAACCCTCACACCAGTGGAGGTAATAGACAACAATATCCGAATCAAAATTTCCAAGGTCAAAGACATCAGCAACAAAATCAACATCAGAATTTTCAGCCTCAAAGAGGCAGAGGGAGAATATCAAATGACAAAACAAGCATACAATGCTATTAGTGCCAAAAGTATGGGCACTATGAATCTGAATGCAGGAAGAAGCAAGAATATCAACTTTCAAGAAGAGCACATGTGTCAAATCATACGGGAGAAACCTCAAGAGGTATGTTTCTCTCATGCCACAAGACTGAACAACAACCTAAAGATCTCTGGTTGCTGGATAGTGGATGCAACAATCACATGACAGGTAACAAAGATTTACTTTCGTGCATTGATTCTTCAATCTCATCTGATATTACACTCGGAAATGATTACTTAGTCAAAGTTCAAGGAAAAGGAACCGTTCCTATTCTTACTAAACAGAATGTAAAGAAAGACATAAACAATGTCTATCATGTTCTAGATCTGAAACATAATTTGTTAAGTGTAGGACAACTCATTGAACATGGCTATAAGGTACTTTTTGAGGGAGCATCTAGCAAGATATATGACAAAATCCCAAGCAAAAAATTAATTTCTGAAATCCATATGACTCTGAATAGGATGTTTCCCCTTACCCTCAGAACTGCAAATCTGATTCAACCATATACACAAAGTGCATCCACTCTGAATGAAACTATGGTTTGGCATACAAGATTTGGAAACCTACCATTTCAGAGTCTAAGTCTTCTTCAGAAGAACTCCATGGTCAAAGGTCTTCCTATCTTTAAAGAGAAAATTCCTCCATGTGAGTCTTGCATACTTGGAAAACATAAGAGAACTAGTTTTCCACAGTCTTCCAATCAAGCCAAACAATATCTTGAACTTGTTCACACTGACCTATGTGGACCAATGCAAACAGAGTCAATAGGTGGTATCTTTTACTTTCTAACATTTATTGATGATTTTAGCAGAAAAATATGGATCTATTTTCTCAGACACAAGTCTAAAAATTTCGCAAAATTCAAAGAATTCAAGGCAGAAGCTGAAAAACAAAGTGGCAAATATATCAAAGCACTCAGGTCAGATGGAGGAGGAGAATACAACTCCAAAGAATTTGCAATTTTTTTCAAATCACAAGGCATTATCATGCAAACAACAGCCAGGTATACTCCACAACAGAATGGAGTGGCTGAAATGAAAAATCAGAAAATAATGCCAAGAACACTTCTTAAAGAGAAAAGTTTGTCAAATAGGTTTTGGGTTGAAGAAGTAGCATGCTCAGTTTATCTCCTGAATAGATCTCCAACCACAAGTGTAAAGATGAAAGTTCCCCAAGAAGCATGGAGTGGGACAAAGCTCAATGTTGCACATCTAAGGACATTTAGATGCATAGCATACCCTCACATACCTTCCGAATTAAGGAAGAAACTTGATGACAAAAGTGAGAAATGTATTTTGATTGGATATAGTGAAACATCTAAAGCTTACAGGATTTACAATCCAATCACCAAGAAACTAATTCTCAGCAGAGATGTAAAATTTCTGGAAAATCAATTCTGGAATGATTAAGAAAATCAACAATTGGACAGTCAAAATTCATTACTGCCAAGTTCTGAAAACGCAGAAAATTCAGAATAGCAAGTACCTCAAACTATTCTAAAAAGATTGCAGGTACAAAGACAACCTGAAAATTCTCAGGATAACTCAACTTCCAGCAGAGAATCATTCTCTGAATCACAAAATCAGAGAACTCAAAGTTTGAGAGAAATCCATCAGCAGTTGGATGACTTTGAACAACACAACCTTTTTGCTTTAATGTCATGTCAACCTACATCCTTTAAGGAAACAACTAAGGAGCCACATTGGGTTCAAGCCAGGAACCAAGAAATTGATTCCATTGAGAAGAACAAGACATGGGATCTTGTTGATTTGCCAAGTCACAAGAAGAGTATTGGTGTCAAGTGGGTTTACAAAACTAAACTCAATGAAAAAGGGTAGATCAAAAAACACAAGGCAAGACTTGTTGCCAAAGGATTCTCACAACAACCTGGTACTGATTATGGTGAAACTTTTGCTCCAGTAGCAAGATTAGACATTGTAAGGACTCTATTGGCCATAGCAGCTCAACACAAATGGCAAGTATACCATATGGATGTCAAGTCAGCATTCCTGAATGGTTTCTTAGAAGAAGAAGTTTATGTCGATCAACAACCTAGATTTGAAGTCCAAGAGCACCCAGCCAAAGTATATCGGTTGAAGAAAGCCTTGTATGGCTTAAAGAAAGCTCCAAGAGCTTGGTACAGTAGAATTGACACTTATTTGATCAAAAGTAGTTTCAACAGAAGTCAAAATGAGCCAACTCTTTACACCAAAATAGATCAGCATGGTAAAATCTTGATTGTATGTTTATATGTTGATGACATGATCTATACAGGAAATCTTGAGGTAATAGATTTTAAACATGCCATGCAATCTGAGTTTGAGATGACAGATCTTGGCATAATGAAATATTTTTTAGGGATTGAGGTTGATCAATCAACCAAAGACATTTTTGTCTGTCAGCAAAAGTATACAACAAACATCATCAAAAGATTTTGCATGGAAGGATGCAATACAATAGAAACCCCTATACCCCTAGGCACAAAATTGAGCAAGAATGATGAAGGTCCTACAGTGGACTCTACCCTGTACAAAAGTTTAGTAGGCATTTTTTTGTATCTTACAGCAACTAGGCCTGACATTATGTATGCAACCAACCTTGTTTCCAGATTCATGGAATCCCCCAAAGATTCTCATTGGAAAATGGCAAAACAAATTATGAGATATGTTGCAGGAACTCTCAATTTTGGCTTATGGTACACTAAATATGATAGTAATCAACTTTCTGGTTACACAAACAGTGATTTTGCAGGTAGCCTAGATGACAGGAAAAACACATCTAGACATGTTTTTCAACTAGGCACGAACCTGATCTCATGGGCATCAAAGAAGCAGCCAATTGTTTCAATATCTTCTGCAGAGGCAGAGTATGTCATTGCTACCTCAGCTTCCTTTCAAGCTGTGTGACTGAGAAGAATATTGAAAGATATGTCACATATAGAAAAGGATCCAACTCCTATTTTCTGTGACAATACTTCAGCGATTGCTCTATCCAAAAATCATGTGTTTCACAAGAAAAGCAAACACATTGACGCTCGTTTTCATTTCATACGCGAGCTAGTCAATAATGGTGATATTGTACTACAATTCTGTAGTTCTCGAGATCATCTTGCTGATATCTTTACAAAGCCGCTGGGAAAATCAGTTTTTGATTTTCAGAGACAACACTTAGGCATAATCAATGCTGATGATTGTAACTGTTGAGTTTAAGAGGGAGTGTTAAATATACTGTAACCTCAACAGTCTGACTGTACATTGCCATCTGTCCTGGCCAACTGTACTTTCTATTCTTGTTTTGCTTGAGCCTATTTAGCTCAGCTATTTCCCTTTGCATAGAATCTTCTTCATTAACTCTTCTCATTGTAATCTTCTTCTTATATTCTAATATATTGTTTTCTGTTCTATTTTATCTCTCTGCATTTCTTTCTTCACAATTTATCAGGTGTTTGGTTACCAACTCTAGCAGAGGAAACCCTCCTGTTGAAATTCCAACTGATTCACATCTGGGTCCGTCGACACCACCACTGGCCTTCCCACTAAGATCGTCTTGAAAATAAGCCCATTTTTGCAATATTGCAGATTCCATTCATTCAGAATTATATATTCTAATTTATTTAGGAGTATACAACTATTAATTGCATTGCATGAATGCTAGTCACTTAGTATAGTTTTCATTTCTTGATGATGGGAGGAATGTCGAAGGATTCATTGGGTGCAAATAATTGTAACGTTTCACCGAGGATGGGAAGACCCGAGCTACCAGGAGGTAGATTGATTTTATTGTAGGTGTATTTTTTGTTTTCAGGAAGTGGCAGCCACAACCTCATCCTGGGCCTGCATATTATTTTGGTATACAACAACAACACCCGCTTGAAGCAGAGGCCTGTGAAAAGAAAAAGCATCAACATATCCCACAAATTCATATTTCTGTTTCTGTTTCAACGTCAATTAATAAGTGCAACACAACAATACCGGCCTTTGGTAAGCAACTATAAATGCAACTAATACTACTGTATGATGTAATATAATAATCTTTGAATACAAGGACCAGGTCTTGTCGAAAGACACACAAAATGTTTAAGAGATGCATGCAGAAAACTCTTTTAGTGCATCGTGCACCCTCACTTCTCAACTATACTCGTCATTTTCCTTTACCTTGCCACTGCCACCTTTCTTTGTCTTCCACATATATATAGAGAGAGAGATCAATAGTGAGCTCACTATACATAGATAGATCAGCAGTGAGCTCACTATATATAGATATAGATCATTAGTGATCTCACTATCTCTTGTATTGGTCAATGAAGATTCGTGCCTTGAGATGGCTTTAACGAAGGCTTTAGGGTCACACAGAGTTTTGGAAAACAAAAATGCCCATTTCCTCACTATCTCTTGTATTGGTCAATGAAGAGTCGTGTCTTGAGATGGCTTTAACCAAGGCTTTAGGGCCACACGAAGACTTTTGGAAAACAAAAATGCCATGGGATGTCCATGGAAATGGGGAGACATAAGCACCATGTAGAGCATTAAATGCTCTATAATAGGGTGCTTAATGGGAATCGCCTAGGAACTTACATTAGGAAGAGAAAACAAACTATTGAAAATCATTTTTATAATGATGCTTCCTCACTCTTTCCTTTCTTTCATTTAGTTCCTTACATTTATGTGATGGCATGTGGAAGAAGGGTTTGTTTAGTGACTATATATCCTTGATGCAATGTATCAATCTTTATACATGTATCAAACTATTCATCACTGCTTTCAATAGGATGAAGTGTACATGATATCTCGAAGGCCTATCATGATGAACCATGTGTTGGACATTTTTCTACAAAAGGACTACTAGGAAAATTATCTCGAATGGTTATTGTTTTCCTACACTTTATAAAGATCTCAATCGTATGTTTCTTAGTGCGATATTTTTTATGAATCTTATGTTTCTTAGTGTGATATTTCCTATCAATCTGTAGAGATTTCTTTAGATTCATTTGACAAATGAAATATTAATTGCATTGGCCCATCAATCCTCCTTCCAATTAATTTGATACATTTTAGTTTGTATAGATTATCTCAGCAAGTGAGTCAAAGTTCAACTTTTAGGATATCAAAGAGGAATGGGTTGTTGAATTATTTTATGAAGCCATTTTTACTATATTTTTACTATTTCTACTATATTTTTTCTTCTAACCTAATTTCCAACCTTGTGAACCTTATGAACCTTGTGTATCTCTATCAAATCAAGAAATGACACTGCACTCCCTATTCTTCACAAGAAAATGCCAAGTTGAGGTCACCAATAGGGAGCTTGAAAAATAATTGACAAAAATTATCCAATTCTATTGTAGAGACCAGGATGATCAACTTATTGAAGCTATTTGGGCCTATCATACAACTTCAAAGACTTCTATAGATTTCACTCCTTGTGAGCTAGTCTATGGAAAAATAGTTCATTCACAGATCAAGTTTTAAATTAAAACTCTTGGAACAATTTTTGAAATAGGGATTGGCATTTCTATTACCTAGAAAGAATTATTAACCCAATAAACCTATTAGATGATTTTTTCCATTAAGCTTGCAACATATTAAAACTTTGTAGCATCAATATATGCATTAGCATGATCATCTTATCAAATCAAAGTCATTTTATCCAAGTGATTGGGATTTTTTATATGGCTCCACCAACATTTTAAAGGTAAACCTCATACACAGTGGTTATGTCCTTATGAGGTAAAGGTAAAAGTGGTTTATGACAACAAAACAATTTTATTACAAACTATTGATGTTGACCACATCCATCTTCTTGTTAATAACCATCACCTTAAGTTGATTTGGAATGGACCATTATATAATATTGTCTTCTATTTTCATAATTTTTAGGCGGAAAATTGGAGCTATTGAATTATAGGGCTCATTTTAGAGGTAGATCCCACTTTGGTTATTCAGAGTCTAGAACATTTCAGAGCCCATTTAAGGCCTTAAATGGTCATTTTTGGCATCAAAACTTTGTCAACAAATTTCTCATCCTCTTGAAATTGTTCTACATATCGAGAGCTTTTCAAGGATGTGAAAATCACCTCAATGATAATTTGTATGCATAAGTTATGCCTCCCACAAGTTAACCTATCACGTTGACAACCATAATACTAAGTGGATGCCATATTAACTCACATTCACACATGGAGCTAGCCACATGTGTAATTTTAAAACAATTTTAGAGGACCCAAAACCCTAGCATTTATTAGGGGTTGAGGCAATAAAAAACCTAAAACCTAACCCTAGGAAAATTTCAGACCATGTTAAATATTGGGCCACTAGGAAAGTAATGGGTTCCATTATCATTGTATCGTTTATTATTCCATTGTTGAGAAAATCATCTAAGAGTGGGATATTGAAGTATAACAGAGGAAGTAGAAGATCATGTAGTAGGAATTTAATCCACAGTGTCCATGGAAACTCCATAGTGAGTGCACTTTATTTGTACTTGCCTTTCATAACTGAGAATAAGAGAGAAAAACTTTGGCCTCACCTTCTAGTTAGTTTTTTCCCATATTGGGTTTTCCTAGGGTACATATTGTTTTCTTTATGTGGATGGTGCGTTATTTTCTTAGCTTCTTTCATTTCAGTTTCAATTTATTTTAGTATTTCATACATTATGCTAGAAGTATTAAATATGAACCCAAAGAAAAACACCTCATAATAATATATTTCATAATATTCTAAGATATGTTGTGATGAACTCTTTTAGTGGAATATGCATGGCAATTTACAAATAATAAGTTGTATAGGAAACCCAAATCTTGGGATGAGTTTGTTAAAAAATTATAGAACTACCAGTCTATGAGTCCAATTAATACCTTCCATCCTTCACATCTACCTAGTTAACACTTCTCTACTTCACAAAAAAAAACTTATGATGAAAATCCTCAGGTGTCATAGGTTGTGGGGACTCTTCAAAACCAATTTTGGCAGGATTCTCTACAGAATTAAAAAATGTATATTTCCTACTACTTGTAAATTACTAATTTGTTTCCCTATAGACACAATATTTTCTACAGATACCGACATTCTCTACAACCACCATATTTTTTTTCTGTATATTTTGACTTTATCTTCCACCACTTTATGTTTTCATCACTGCTAGATTTCATTGCAACCATTATTTTTTCTAACATTGTATAATCTCTCTTTATTTTCTTTCTCAAACAAAGGATTTTTTTTCCATTTTCTTTATTTTACTCCAAACCTCTTTTTCAATGATTGTTAGTTTGCCAATGCTTCTCCTTAATTTTGCATTCAAGTATCTATTTCTCTTATGCAATTTCATTTATTTACATGCATTTTATTTTCCTTGTGTTGAAACATTCTTCCTATCCTCTCTAACCTTATTTTTCTATCATCGAGACAACATCAAACATCAACTTGAGTTGGGGGATTACATTAAACACTTTAATATTTTACTTGTGTTGTTAACAATTTTAAAACTATTTGCACCCTCCATGCTTGATCTTGAATGATTTGAATCCTTGATCTTTTACCTTACCTTTACCACATACCAAACTAAGCACCATAATTCAGTGCATTCATAACTAATGAATCCACTTTGAACACACATTTATTAAAATTTGTTGCATTAATTCCTAATGATTCCACTTTTAACATCGCACAAATAAGTTGTAACTCCATGCATGTATATTGCTATTAATTCCATTAGACACTTGCAAGTTGATAGTTGATTAATCTAGCTTGGATGGTGGAAAAGAATGTTAGTGATGTTGGCCATGTGTCAATTGATTGGTGGAACCAACCACACCAAAAATTAAAATATAGCAATTATGGAAATATTTTGGCACGAGATTGATCAATTTTGAATTATGGACAAGCAAGATGACAACTTTGTCTTCTTGATTATGTAGTAATTTCCCAACATAATACTACTAAGTAAGGCATGGGACTAAGCAAAAATTGGGTGTGATTTTAATAATCATGAGCTTATCTATGTAGATATAATTCTTAGAAACATTGTTGTTGCAAATATCTTCAACATTGGTTTTGCAAATATCTTTAGGTAGTCCACCATGGTTGCATTTTTTCAAGAAGATTCACGATATTAGTGTCGATGATGGAAGAATTCACCCAAATTTTGTAGAACTAAATAACAAGGGTGAATGGAATGGAATGGAGGTTCATATTTCAATGGAGGTTATTCCAAGAGTTATAGAGTTTCCTATGGAAGGAAAATGATAGTTAAAAGAAATATTTGAGTCCATGAGAGCCAAAGGATCTTTATTTGCAACTAGCGAAGACGTTGAAGACATACAATGAGGGGTAAGGTGTTTTTCATTACCTCATCCTTGGGGCGAGGTGGTATATTATGTGATTAAATAGTTTACATGTGAGGTTGTTCATCCATTTGCATGGCATACTATTTTTTTTCTTTCCCATTTAAGAAGAAACATGAGAATCAATTTTCATTTCTTTTTGTTGTGTTCACATCAAGCCATGGCCAAACATTTTTAGGCTAGATGGAAACATCAACTCACCCATCATGGGCTAATATATCTATTTGTTAAACATGCGTTCACTCAATATTGTTGAGGGGAGAATTGGGATTAGTTCATTAGTAGAATGGCTATTGAAAAAGAAAAGATGAACATGATGTGGAGATTTCTAGCCAACATGTAGGGTCTCCTTCCATTAATGAAAAACACCTCGAACCAATGGTGGTGGAGACTTCTATGTGTATGAGGAGAAATAAAATGTTGAAAAAGAAGTTATCGAACTGTGAATCTTCCTAAAACACTAAGTAATACCTCGATCACACTCCTTCATCTTCATGGCCTAACATGTATGGAAGAAAAATAATAGAGGAAGAGGATGTAGAGTTTGTTGTAGCTACAACAACATCTCACTTGGTATAACAAACATTGACAATAATTGGCACCCTGGAGGCTACACATCAAGTAATCCTTGAGTTGGCACCACCCCCTTCTTCTGATTTGATTAATGAATTACATTAATTGAGTGAAAAATTAAGTAGGATGACCATTGAAAGAGATGTGTGGAACAAAATTGCTTTCTCCCATCATAAATGATAAATTCTCCTGGAAACCCATAATAAAAAACTAAATTGGTAAAGAGGGAATCATTTGAATATTGTAGTAATAAAAAAAACATAAAAAAGAAAAGTAATTAAAGAAAGAATGGGTGAATGTTAAGAGCTCTCATAGTGAGGAATTGTAATAGAAAGAAGAAGAAAAATTTAGAATTTGAAGAAAAAAGTACTAAGGATGATGAATTAGTTGTTGATTCCTATGTATACCATGTATATCAACAAAAAATGGCTTTATATACAAATATAATGGATCATATTTGATTTTACATTTGATTTAAAGGGAACTAGAAAGATATTATGTGAGATTTATTTTTCTAGCATTCCCAAAATAAGGAATTTGCTTTGTAAATTTTATATGCATAACCATATACCACTTTAAGGAACCCCAATCATTTTGTGAGGGACATTAGTCTTAGAGCCTTTCATTCCTACTTGAAAAATAAAATTAAGAGAACTCAATAAATGGAGTTATATAATGGGGAAAAACTTAATGCACCTTTATGATTTCGACTAAAAATAGTCTTTATGGCTGATATTACTAGAAAACATAACCAAAAGGTTTTTAACCTTCATAGCGAAGAAATCAAATCCCCCCAAAAAAGTTTGGTAGTCACCAAATTTATTGAATTTTATACTAATTATGTTAAAAATGTAGTGTAATGTTGCTAGAGTAGTTAGAGGAAACTCATAATCTCAAGCAAGGAGAACAACATTCTTTACCAAATATCCATATTTCCTGTATTTAAAAAAATGAATATATGTTATTGATGTAAATGAAATAAATTTTCATGATATAAATGAAATAGATTTCCATTTTAGATCTCATTTTCCATTGTTATTATTTCATATTTAGATTGGAGAAGTGATGATTCTCTTGACAACGAGGGTAGAGCTAGAAGGAAATGACTATTGATTATATCCTTGAGAGGTTTTCATTCATCGAGACTCACATAGAGTTGATTCCTTATTACTTCAAAGTCATATGCTCTAAACAAAAACCTCAATTTGATTCTAATTTTTATTAATTCATTGCATAAGGTACATGCAATTTGTTGAGTTGAGAGTATGATGAGCCCAATACTTTTCTTATTTTTCTCATTTTTTTTTTTTCTGTTGTCGGTCTTTCTTTTAAGTGTTGGAAACATAATCTGTTAAAATAAGGAATATGAAATGGCACAGTGTTGGAAACATAATTTGTTAAAATAAAGAATATGAATAATCTGTTAAAATAAGGAATATGAAATGGCACAAGATGTGAATCCTAATCCGGAGTACAAGACACAAATACAAAGATCATAGTGATGTATTTATAAATGTATGATATTAATAAATAAAAATTCCATTCCTATCTCCAATTTGTGTGCTCAACTGTAATATCAAAGCTCCTAAAAACCTCTTAAATCTCGAAATTCGCAGTATCAAAGCTCCTAAAAAAATTTTAAATCCCGAAATTTGCTATGGGTAGTTGTCCATAACATGTCATCTAGAAACGCCCGTGTGATTTCTTTCCAATTTGCACCCTGCGCCCCTCTGCCCCGCGTTTTGTTGTTTTGTCTTTCTGATTGTTCTCTGCATCCTCATCTCTGTTGATTGCAGGTGTTAGGTTTCATAAAATCCAGTTCCCATTTTCCATGCGTTAGGGTTTCCTGGCACTTAGAGATCTCATCCTTCCACGACCAATTCGTCTCCTCTCTCTGAATGAGCGTCTCATTGTTTTCCTGCGCCCTATCTTCGACGAGATCTCTCTACCCTCTTTCTCTCCTTTGCGTGCGCCCTTCTTCTGCGTGTGCTCTCCTTAACAGGTAATGGTAGACGTACATACTCGCCCACTGTATTATTTTGCCTGTTTTAAGTCGATGGAGATGCCTAAGATCCACTTTCTGATGGAGCAGTGAAAGATGTCCCAGCTCCACCTTCATTATCAGCATAGAATAGTTGTATTGCTTCCTCTATATGCCTGTTGGTTTCCTGCAAATAAAACTGTCGTGCTTTATCCATTTCGCCCAGTGTTACGATTCCCAGGGTTTGTGGGTATGTGTTTAGGTTAGAGTTTTTTTTCCCCAGCAACCCTAGCACCACGACAACCACGAGTTTACAGAGATTCGGTGGGTCGAGCGACGGAGAACATGACCAATTGCTTATAATCGTCTTCTCTTGGTAGCGTGGGCATTAGCAGATCTTCTTCTTAAGTTTATGCACACACTTAGCAGAAGAATGCTACACAGTGGCTATATCGACCTTGGATTGTTGTTTGGAAGACATGGTTTTACTCAGTGGACTGTCACCTCGACCACCCACCATCTCTGATTAATTGGAAAAGAAACATAATTATTACAATTTGTTATGAAGTTCAGTATAGGATCATGCTCACTCAATTGACGACCCTCCTCTCCCCCGGACGTCAACCTGTCAAGATGAAAACGAGAATCTCAAGCAAGAAGATTATTTGTCATTGGAACAAGAGAAGTTGTTGCACCTCCAGCAGTACCGGCTGCAAAGTTTCCCCGTTGTTAGTCTCACTCACCACCATTTAGATGATAGCGGTCCGCAACGGGAATCATATGACATGTGCTTGGAGCCATCTCAAACTGTTTCAGAATTATTACACAAACGATTGAGAGCATTCTTGCATTCATCCAAGTTGTTCTCCCTGCGAGTATATGAAAACACATTTGATCTATTTTTCACATGAATGCTGGAGTGATTCGCCAGCAATTAGGTTTTCAGGGTTGAATTTGGATGCATTGAGTGATCGGAAGATCCTCAAGATGTTGTGTGGTGATCATTGCTTGGAGTTTCTTTCAGTATCGAAATCTCCCATGGTGGGCTTCCCGCCACACTTCTACTTCAAGGAATGCTACCATTCCATGCCAAAGCTAAACTAGTGTTTGCAAAGAGATAGTGTGCAGCCCCTTCATTCATCAGATCTAGAGAAATGTTCATCTTCAAATTTATCCTAGTCATAATTCCACTCAGCTAAATTTATTGAGTTACCTTATGGCTAGCAACCTGATATAATACATCTGTTGACCCTCTTAAGCAAGTGATATAAGGATGATTCATGGTGGTGCTTATGTTGGTGGATTCCAAAGATGGATTTGGTATACATTTATTCATTATGGTTTGATCATTATTGTGTTTTTAATCATATTTGTAAACATGTGTATTGTGAGTAGAAGACTACATCCTCCATTTGTTGAATTTGCATTGTGTAGTTTGTTTGTTAAAGGGTGGAGTTGAAAGAAACTCTTGAAGAAATATAATGAAAGAATCTTCGACATTTTGAACTAAACTTTGTTCAGAACAACCATTTTTCGAAGAAGATTATTCGGATCAACAACCAATACAAAAGAAACTCTGTGAACCAAGTTCATATATGAATGAAAATGAAATTCAACTTCCTCTTTCCAAGGCAATCATCCGACTTGGGAAGAAATCAGGAACAATAAGCACAAAATAAGAAGAATTTTGCTTGTTTTATGAGAAAAAACACTATATTTTCACGTTCTTCAACTTCGGACATACACAATATTTTTTTTTATTTAGAATTTCACTTTAGCTTTCCAATGACTATTTTTCAAATTTTGTTTATTAAGATTTGATATGTCAATTTGACAATTGTTTAACAGTTTGTTCCTTAAACATGAAAGGAATGATAATGAATTATTTTTTCTCCCAAGAATGTACCTATTATTATACTTTTGTTTTTAACAAACTGCAACAATCTACACATGTTTTTCCCCACCTTGTATCTATCTTAATTATTACTTAAAAGTAAAATATAAAAATATCATTTTGAAAAGAACACTTTAAGGATTATAAATATAAATTTTAAAGATACAGATATTTCATTTTAATGAAAATATTATTCACTAATTTTTAAAAAAATTAAATAAAATTAGATAAAAAATAATGAAAATGAAAACACATTATAGGAATTGAAAGTAGATTTAATTTTGCAAATGCTAGTGTCATTTTTTGAAACCAAATTCTGAGTATTTTTAGGAGTCCGGTGTTAATATTATGGTAGCTGTGGGAGGTATTTACCTCTACATGTGAACCTGACGAGAATAGAAGACTCTGGGAAGCAAGAGAAACCCTAATGAATTGGCTAACAACCCTAGAAGCCTTGTCGGCTCAAGAATATAATTTATATTAGGTTATTAGCCTCCAAGAGAAGAAGTCGGCCAAAATTAATAATAATATACTGAACAGACACCTACCCAGAAGGAGAAGTCGGCCCCAGTAAACTGGCAGGATTACTATAAATACAGGGCGCCAGTTTCTCATTTGACACATCTCAGGACTGCAGTTTTCCCAGTTGGTGCGCACTGCAGGTGTAGCTGGTGCATAGGTTTGGAGGAGGGTTGCAGGTGTAGCTGCAACAACAACAAGTTTCAGTATTTGGCTTGGATATCTCTTGGCTAGGGTTTGGACTATCTGATCAGCCTTTTGTGATGCGCTATCCTTGGGGAGAGATGTGTTGCTCCTTGTTTGGCTATCTAGCCTAGGGTTTTCTTCCGGAGGAATTCTTAGGTCAAGGTTAAGGTGCTCGGAGGGAGGCTTCGGCCTATGGTTGGGAGACAAGGATATCGTCGTGGTAAAGCGAGCACATAATTCTTTATATTCTAACAGGTTATGGGCCCACACCCCTTCAGTCAGCCTAAAACGCTGGAAGGAAACATAGCTGCTATATATTGAGCTCGTTGAGGAACTGTCGCTAGGGTTACTAGCAGGAGCAGCTTCCAAAAGCACTGCAACTAGGGTTACCAGTAGTAGCAGTTGTAGAAACCCTAAACCTCTTATTGAGGCACCTTAAGTGACGAGATTGACCTAATCTCCGGATATATCAGTGCACCATATCCCAACGCATCTCCTGGTACACTCAGAAGGCCAAGATGTGAAGTTTGGATTTTTGGTCAAATCTAGGGTTTGACCAAGTCAAGCAAGCCATGATGAACTCTATGAAGTCTGAGAACAAGCTAGAAGGAGCCTCCAAATTCAGAGCATGGAAGACAAGGATTGATCTCATCCTTGCTAAGAATAAAGTGTTAGACATTGTGAAAGGAAAGATCGTGAAGCCAGAGTTCAAAGAAGGAGATGAGAAGGAACTGCAGAATGTTGCAGCTATGGAGAAGTTCAAAGATGTTTATATCAATGCGATGAGTATCATAGTGGATTCCATAAAAGACCACTTGATACCCTACATCTCCCATCTTGACTCATCGAAGAAAATGTACGATGCCCTAACGAATCTCTTCTCAGTCAGAAACATTGGACAAGTTATGAGTCTGAAGAATGAGCTCCGTGACATGAAGATGAATGATGACGATAGCATAACATCATACTTTGTAAGGATCTCCCAGTTGAGATATCAACTACAAGCTATTGAAGAGATCACTTCAGAAAAGGAATTGGTGAACATAGTACTCAATGGTCTTCCCAAGACATGGGATA
>SNQJ01S0009191.1:99451-119642 GCA_010110895.2 Picea sitchensis | reverse complement strand
TATCCTTATGACATTTCTTGTGTGGGAACCCATAGAGTTTCCTACTTGCAGTCACACAAGACCATCTACAATTGCCAATTCTTCTCACCCACCACTGGGGGATCCTCCATCTTCCTTCCTTTCTCCCGTGCCTCTAGTTTGCGCCTTTTCTTCCTCCGGGGTTGTGACACTCTGCAACAACCAAGGGGCTCAAACTTTGTCACCTAGGTCCCCGAGACCACTACTACTAGTAGTATCCCAACTAGACACCATATCCTTAACGCCATGCCTCTTTGTGGACCTATCCTCACATGTGCTCCACTCTAGCACAACACACTCTTCCACACTTCCTCTTGGTGTAGTCTCTTTCCTCTTCATTTTGGGCCTGACCCCTCGTCGCATGCCCTTGGCTAAATTACTTCCACATCTTTTCTCTAATTTCCTTCTTAGCTCAACTCTTCTTGTGTATCTCTAGACTCTCCCTCTCTTCTTCTCTTTTGGGTCCATCCCATTCCTCAACTCATTCTAGCAACTTCTGGATCCCTCCCAATGGATCCATTTCCTCTCTCGTTTTTCCCTGTCTTTTCACCCCCCAGCACTGGAAGAGTTTACTCAGCCATCCTCCTAGGATACATGTGCATCGTCTCTTTCTCTACGAGCATCATCTTGATCCGGAGTGGGATCTCTTCCAACATTCGTTTTCTTGGACCTCTTGCGAACTTTCTTTCAACCTCATTGAAAGAATCAATGTACTCCACAACAAATTCAATAATATGTCGCTCCTTTACTCAATCAAACCAGAAATTGATGGTTTGAGTCCACTTATTGTCCAATATATTCATCCTATCAAGTGTCTTTTGATCCCAAAACACTGGTTCTAGAGGCCACAAAGCAGAATTGGTAGCAATTTTCCTTTTCAACCATTCATACAACAAACAAAGAAATTCCACAAAGAATGTCTCATGCATATTAATGTAAATATACTTATCTTTCCATCTCTTCACATTGACTCTTAGACCTTAAGTCTCTCACAGATCAAACTCATGTTCCTTTGCAGTTATCTAGTCTTGAATTTCCTCCCGAGATGTATACCACCGCATCTCTTGCCTTCATCTTTCAATACAAGACTTTTAGGTCCTGGCAACAAAACCATTTGTTGGTTCGTTTCATGCTTGTGTGTGTCCTTATTAATGTTGGGGATTTTAGACCCAGGGTTAATCTATAGTTGACCAACAAAACCCCCAAAACATCACCATATCAATCTTCAACCAAGGTGAAGGTCTCACCCGAGATGCAGTGAGGAACCTAGAGATCATCTGGTCTTGTGTCAGGGATGAAGGAGTAAACACACATAGATCCATTTGGGTTGACATTCATACATTCCATAGTTGACAACTTACTATCATTATTATGTAAAAACAATACACACACATATCCAAATAACATATGAGTGACACATGATAGATCATAATTGTTGTAGCTCTATTATCCCTACCATTCCATTAAACACATGCATACATTAAAAAAAACACACTTGATAACAACAGAGTCTAGTATTCCTCGGATAATTCCCATACTTTACAACATATCATGCCATGCACACCCTTACAAAACTTAGACATATGACAAACTCATACTCTCACTTGAAATTATTAGAGCATTACAACACTACAATGTCTGAGAGCAAGCTCTACGACAAAGGACAATATTGACAACTTAGTGAATGCATTGAATGACTGTCTAACCCTATTTATTTTAATGTTTCTCCCTTTTATAGCTTTCTCTGCTCGAGATCTCTATTGTTTTCAACTCTGCTCCATTCCTTCTATTGAATAGAAACCTCGCACGCTTCTGTTACCTGCCTACATCCACATATCCTTTCTGGAATCAAGGTAATCTTAATTGGCTTGCCAACTCATCTTTTGTTAGCTCCACGTTCCCTTGTGTTACTGGCAATAATCCTTATGGGATATTTCTCGATGATTCCTTTCTTGATTCTGACGTGCATCTTCTTGATTTCCGGTGCACTTCTCAAAACTCAGACCGACGCGCATTTGATATACTTTAGGCTTARCGCATAATATCAAAACTCGGTCTRATGCACACTTCTTGTTATTCTCCATGCATTAGCTTGGGTGCAAACAAAACTAGAATAGGTGTGCACAACTTCGTTTGTGCGCGCACATGAAATTAACCCAAAACTTTGGGTGCCAACAAATAACACTGATGCTTTTTGGTCATCCTTGCAAGTTTAAGTATAATAGTTGTAAATTTTGCAGAATCTCACATTAAAATACTCATTATTTCTACATATGTAATAACATATACACAAAACACATTTACATATGCGACTCATCAAGATAAATTCTATAGATAGAACTTCTTAACACACTGTAATTACATTTCAGAAAATGCTACCCTACCATACAAATTTTTACATTTTAGAAAATGATACCCTACCATACAAATTTGAGATTCTTCCAAGTTCCACTTTTCAATCATGAGCCTAAGATGATCACATTTTCCCATGTTAGTGGAAAGAATTTATGCTATCTAGTTTTGTTGTCCTTGAGTAAAGCTATGGAAGGCCTTGTCCTCTTGCTACGTCTTGTCTTCTTGCCGCAATACATCGATACACATGAATTTGTACATGCATGTATAAATATAGATTATATATAAATGTAAATTTTAATAAAAAAATAAAATATTGATTTTTCATTAAAATTAGGTTAAAAAATCTTGTTAATATAAATGGTTTTCCTTTTAAAATGGAGACAACCATATAATCATAGCTTTGTTACGGAGAATTATTTACAACTTCCATATTACAAATAATGTGCTTATAGAGAAATCATCATGGACAATTATTTGTAGTTTCCAAGTTAGAAATAATATGCTTTTGTAAGGATGACTTAAACTTTTCATCATCTTCAAACAACTTCTTACTCAACATACATGATAAATAAAAACATCAATGTAGCATAATGTTTTCATCTCTTTGCACATTTCCAAGTAACCATGACCATTACACTTCATGGATTATAGTTAGGACCATGTAAGCTTACGCTAGGATTAAAATCAAACCATCAAACATAGGTAGGCATGGATGTTTGCTTTTATTGTTTATTAAAATTTGCATTGAATGTTCACGATGTGAAGAAATTTAAAATTGCTTATCAACTACATATTGTTATGATATTTAGACACTTAGGAGTTAATTAAGATCAACTTGGTCTAATGTGTCTTTAGGTAAAAATGTGTTTATTTAGTATGCATTTGTAGTTATATAATCTGACGGTCACTATATGTTCTAGACATAGAGTGATCCGACGATTTATATTCTCCTCGATCCTAATGGTTATTGATTTGTGGTTTAACACTCGTTTGGTCAATGACCTCTATTTAAAGAGCATAGAGGGTCATTTGTTGAAGATCAATTACGAGAAACTCTTTTGTACAATTTTTTTCTTTTGCATTAATATTTTGCCTCAAGTAACCACATTGGCTGGGGCTATGGATTGTTTTCCTCTTCAAGGGTTTTAACCATGTAATAACATTGGTGCACTGCTCTTTGATCTAGTTATGTGACCAGTTTTGTAAGGTGTTCATCTTGTCTGGAGATATCTTGTTTTGTTGAACATGGTATTAGAGCTCATTTGAAGATACACTTCCATTATTGATCGAGATCTTGAACCCGTGTCACCGCATGCATTTATGGGTTCTATTATTTCTATGCATTTATGGGCTAAGATAATTCCATTGCGTTCAGAGTGCTGCTTTCAGTTGGAAACACTTTTTGTTTCCCCCGAAAAGGTTTCCATTGGCCGAAGATACAACATTTTTTATTATATCCACATGTATAAAGTTTGATTATGCCCTTTTAAAAAAATTTATGAGTTAATATTTTATTGTTTTTATTCCTACTTTGCTACTCTTTGTGATCTTCATATGCTCTTTTCCATGCACTCTGTGATTTCATAAAATCATACCAGACACAAAAAGTGTTTCTTTTCCATATATGCTCTTTTCTTTGCACTTTATGCAAGCTCAACAGATAAAAAACAGAGAGAGAACTTGCATTTTCCAGACAAACTAACCAAGATGTAACCCCCTTATTGTTAAGTTTGATATTGTTTTTCAAAATTTTCAATTGTTTTTTTGTACGACCATGTTGAATCTTTTTGCAGGAAAAAACAAGGGTTTTGGGGGTAAGCACACACTTCGAGACAAAGAGTGTAAAAAAAGAAACCCCCTCCTCCTTCATAACATTTTATATATATTTTGGATCAGCTCAATTGGTTCAAAGTTACTTTATTTATTTAATAAGAGGTGTTGAATTCAAGTCTCTCTTCTTTTAAGTTACTTTTTGAAAAAGTTTATGCAACTTTTCTTTTAAGTTACTTTTTGAAAACGTTTATGCAACTTTAATTTATCTCAAAACTTTATTGTAAAGTGCATTTCATTCAAATTTTAAAAGTGAATTATTACAAAATAACTTTAATATTATTTTTTAAAGTTACTTTTTGAATGCAATTTTAAATTATAAAGTAACTTCATTTTAAAAATGATTCTCACTTATTTTATAAAAGTGGGCCACTTAGTAACTTATTTGTAAAAATGAGCTTATAGGCAAAGTTAGAGAATATATATATGAAACTTAACAACCTTATTGTACATCCATTACCATGTGGGCCAACTTCTACATGCCACAAGGCGCTTTGGTTACATTTTATGCATTTAAAAAAAAATGGCACAACTTTCGTATCCAAAGTTCATTTTCCGTGTGATTTTTTTTAAACAACGCATTTTTTTAAGAGCTTTCCATCTAGACAATCAATTTCAACTTTTGAAATATATATTACCTATATGTTTTAATATGGCTACTCCAAGTGATCTTTTGTTTACAAGTACCAACTACTTCTCATGGAAACCCCATATGGAGGATGTCCTATGAAGTAAAAGGTTGTACCGGATTACTTGTGAAAAGAAAAAGGCCCCATTGATGTCGACAATAAACCCAAATTGGATGATAAGAATGACGAAACACATAGATTAATCAAAATGTCCATCTCTCTTAATTTACAGTTTCACCTTCAACGAATTGATGACCTAGATGAGGCTTGAAATATGATGCAAAAGGTGTTTGGTAAACACAATGTGGTTTAAGCCCACCAACTCAAAAATCAATTAATTGATTTAAATCCCAACGATTTCTCTTGCATTGAATATTTTTTTATCTAAGTTCAAAACACTTAAACTTTTACTTAAACACTGACAAATATATATGAAGGGTGATTGATGTATATATGGTATTCTTGGTAATCTTGGTAGTGAATAATCTATTTTGTATCTAATTTTCACTCCAACATAGAAGCTCTATGGTCCTCTTACACAACACCCTCTCTTGAGTCTTTTTGTGATTCTCTGATTAGAGATCAAGACAAGCACTTGCATCTTAGAGTGATCAACACTACATGTGCATCTAACAAATGGCTCAACAGAAAAATAAATCCAAGCATCCAAAGAAGAAACATCCTTTCAACAATAGGAAAAAAAAGGGTCCCAAACCCTCTCAACTAGCTTCTACTCCCAGTGGTGACAAAGGACTAAAATAAAAAAGTAAGAAGACTGACAAACATTGCAATTTTTGTGGGTGAGATGGTCATCTAGAATCTAAATGTTTTAAAAAGATGGAGGCCTTAGAAGCAATACCGAAGAAGCACACCATCAATCTTGATCCTTCTTCTACTAACTCTTTTTCTCATGGACATGCATTTTCTGCTTCCAGTTTCTCCTTCAATGCAACATTTGCTTCTTCTTCTAATGAGTGGCTTATTGATTTTAGAATATCTTATCATATGTTTAAGGATAAAGCCAATTTTCTTCTCTTAATGCTTGTAACACCAAATACATATTTGTTTTTGATGATAGATCTCTTAGTGTTGTAGGGTTTGGAACAATTAAGTTAGATGATGGTAATTTTAATGATGTATTATGTGTTCCAAGTCTCTCCCACAACCTTCTATCAATATATCAGATCACTCATTTAGGTGAAGGTAAAATAATATATTTATCACCTCACCAAGTTGTAATCAAGGATTCAAAATGTCCTAAGCATGTTCTAGCAACTGGAATTGTTGATGATATTACCAAGTTGTACAAATTTGACAACTTTTGGTCATCATCTTTTCCGTTAGTTTTTATTGCTCATAGCAATCACTTGAGCAAACTTTGGCATGAACAATTTGACTATTCTAATTATTGCTCATTGCAACAACTATGTAATCACAATATGGTGACTAGTTTTCCTCTCATTTCTTGTAGAGACAATGTTTGTGTTGATCGTGTCTTGGAAAACATCATCAGGATAGTTTTAACAAATGTGCCTCATAGCATGCCTTAGACCCTTCACATTTGTTCATAATTATTTGTGTGGTCTATGTTAGCACATAGGATGTATAGGGGTGTACACATGTTTCTTATGTCATATTTAACCGTTTTAGAGTCAAATCATGTGTCAAGTCGACCTGCTGCCAACTCACCTGAAAGTTCGCAGCAAATCAAGAAAGTACCTCATGCACTAATCACATATCATTATGCTTTGGTAACATGCCAAGGGGTATCTTATTGTTTTAAGTGATTGTAGCAGGTTCTAAAAGGTTTCCCATCTTGTTGTGCAAGTTTTAAAAGTTGAAATACATTTTTAATGTAAAAATGCACCTACAGGAAAGTTCGCATCACGTGTTGTCAAAGGCGATGCAAACTGGTAGTTTTGGCACAATTTGTAGCGAATTAGTACACAACAGAGTCATTGTTTCACCATAACTTTTAAATTCTGATCTAGGTTCTTCTGAATTTTTTTGTGGATATGAATAACAATATCATTGACTTTCTGACCAAAAATAAGCCTGACCTAGTTCATCGTTTGGGACAAAAGTTGAAAACATCACCTACAGGAGAGTTTGCAACGAATCTTGAAATTGCACTGCAAACTCTAACAATATGATAAATCTGAGTTGTAGGAGGGCTGCCACCTATCTGAGGGGGTTCAAATGGTTTCATAAGAGGTAGTTGGACATGAGGGACATGTGGTCTATCACCAGATCAAGCAACATGACCTGTTTCAAAAGGCATTTGTCACAATAGACAAGATCCAAAAAAATAGGAGCTAGGTGGATTTTTTGTTTCACCTTGTTGTAACAACTCCTAGAGAAAAGGGAATCTAATGCAACGACTTGGGATTCGACCTATTTAGAGTAGGAAGAAATGATACACTATAAATAACAATTTTTTTGTTGAGGTTGAGTTCATGATCCAAGAGAGGAGAGAGCCTGAGGAGCAGTTTAGCTACTTATTTGTAAGCTTGAGGGCTTGTTTGTAATCACATTTTCTGCCATTAAAGATTCATGCGACTTGTTTATCGGATTGTATTCTTTGTTTTCCATTTCTTTTTTCATCCTCTTGCTTGAATATATTGTAGGCATTGGAGATCAATAGTTGTCCATGGGTAGGAGAATTCATGAGCTGCAAAGGATTTGCAATGATTGCCTCCTTTCATGATTTTTGTTTAAGTATTCGTTTAATTCATTTTGCAGAGAGGATCACTGCTTGATGAATATTCTGCTTAGTGTCATCTACTCCATTCTTTTGTTCATCATTATATAAAACCTTTCTCTGGTATACATTTTGATTGCCTTTGATCTGTAGGATGTTATGACTCCATGCCCAATGGATTGCCTCTATAGAAAATTTGTTGCCCTCTCCCTTTCTTACTCAGTCTTGCTGATCCACTCAAGTATAAACATGTTTTAATCATTTATATTCTAATGGGTATTAGACTTACACCTACACCAATCTAGGTGTGACTTCTAGTGCTAACAGTCTACATTCTTCTTGTTCCTTCTATGGGTGAAAATACTTCTTAACCTTCATTAACGACTTCTCTAGACACACTTGGGTTTATTTCTTAAAATTTAAGAGTATAGTTTTTGACTTGTTTTTGGCTTACAAGGCCCTTGTAGAAAAATAATTCGGACACCAATTATAAAGGTTAAGAACATATAATGGAGACGAATATGTTAACAAAAAGTTTACAACTTATTCCACTTCATGGGGCATTCAAATGCAACATACTATTCCATATACACCACAATGAAATGGTATTATTGAGAGAAATAATCACACATTAAAGGAATCGACACATTATATGATCCAATATAAGGGCTTAAGTCTTCATTATTGGGCATAAGCCATCAATTGTACCAATTCCATAATAAATCACACTCCCACAAAGGCTTTAAAAAATATAGCACCAGAAGAAGCATGGACTAAAATTAAGCCATATGTAATCCACTTCCGTGCATTTGGTAGTGAAGCATGGGTTCACATTCCTGATGAGAAAATGAAAGCATTACACCCTAAAAGTGAGAAGTGCATTTTTGTTAGATATTCTGAACATGTCAAAGATGATTAAATTGAGGATGAAAATCCATCTATGCTTCCTCACCTTCCTTCATATTAGTGCATTGAACATGAACCTGCACCAACACCACAACTTCCTTGATGGGTTCGTTCAACATGATAAGTAACTGGTTATATTGCCGACGATCCTATCAATCAACTTCATACATGTTCACAATTCCAGTGAACCTCCTCTCTTTTGGCTCAAGTTCATATACTCATGATCCATTTTTTTTTGCAGAAGCTTATGGCCATCCAGGTTGGGTCATAGCTATGAATGAAGAATATCATTCCTTGATGGAAAACTATACTTGGAGTATTGTATCTCTTCCGAAAGGAAGAAAACTCATCAGATGTAAATGGGTGTATGGAACTAAGTATGCATAATATGGAAGTGTTAAAATACATAAGGCCCAGTTAGTTGTTAAAGGATTCTCTCTAGTTGAAGGAATTGAATACAATGAAATCTTTGCACCCGTAGCCAAAATTAATTTCGTCTACCTTGTTATATCCCTTGCCACCTCACATAAATGGGAGGACCATCAGATGGATGTTAAATCTTCCTTCTTGCATGGGGATTTGCAAGAATAAATATACACGGAACAACCTCCTAACTATGTTCAAAATGACTCCAACCTTGCATATCACCTTAAGAAATATCTCTATGGTCTTAAGAAATCTCCTCGAGCTTCGTATGCTAAAATGGATAGTTTTCTTCTTGGCACCAAATTTTCTAGATGTCATTATGACCTCAGTGTTTATAACATGAAAGTAGAAATCCATCTCATAGTACTTTTTATTTATGTTGATGGCCTTATCCTCACTGGTAGTGACCCTAAACTTTTAATCCTTGTGAAATCCAACCTTGAGAAGAAATTTAAAATGATAGACTTAGGTTATTTGCATTATTTCCTTGGCCTCTAGGTCTTGCAAACCAAGGAAGAAATTTCCCTTTCCCAATATAAGTATGCAAAATTTCTTTGCCACTTTCACATGGAAGAGTTTAAACCAACCCCTTCTCCCTTCTAGTATGGAGTCAAACTTCTCGTCACCTATACTACACCCAAAGTCAATGCCACTTTGTATTGATAGTTAGTTGGTAGCCTTTTGTATTTGACTCATACCCATCCTGATATTTCCTTTGATGTTGGTCCTATTGCATGATATATGCAAACACCCCATGAAATCCATTGGAAAGCTACAAAAAACATTCTTCATTATATCTGGGGTATAATTCAGTTTGGGATACATTATAGTTTAGGAGGGACTCCTTTGTTGGTTGGTTTCATTGATTTTGACTGGGGCAATAACCATGATGATTGAAAGTCTACTGCAGTTTGTGTTTTCAAATTTGGTTCCAGATCTGTCACTTAGGCTTGTAAGAAACAACAAACTCTAGCTCTTTCTTCAACATAAGCAGATTAGCAAGCAACAATTAATGCAATTCAAGAAGCCTTATGGCTTCAATAGATCCTTTTAGAGTTTGGATTCCACCAACAACATCCAACCACCCTATGGTGTGATAATAAAAGTGCCATCAAGCTTGCCAAAGATCCAATTCAACATTAGGGAAATAACAATACAAGGAGAACACCTTCTTGTAGGGGTTTTTACAGAATCTCCTCAAAAAATCTATCCCTTCTTTGTTTATAGCAGAGGTTGTTAGAGGATGCGGGTGACCATATATATATATATTTTTATCAATGCGCCTTTAAGGTATATACACACTAGTGCGTACATAAACAATAAATCACTGGCGCTTCAATGTTCAAAATCACCATCATGCTTTATAATAAAAAATTACATGCACAAAATAAAGAACACCAGTGTCATTGAACATTATGCACCGGTGCGCCTCTTTGTCGTAAGGTGCACTGCGGTAGGGTAAATAAAGAAAATTACCAAACCGATTGTCATTGTTACATTGCATCTCATGCTTCCAAACTCTCAAGCAAACACCTATGCTCACCCTCTTTCCAAAGACACCCCGTTTTTGGTGCTCTACAATGAATTAGATATCTCAATTGGTAGATTCCACACATTTCCAAATTTTGGAAACTACTACAAATTTTTATTTCCTCTCAATGGTGAAACCATGCCTCCTCGATACATAATAGGTCATGCAAATTGTTTATTACCTTCCTATTTGAATTTTCATCCAATTTAAATTTGAATTTAGCTATAAAGTTGGCATTTTTATCAATTTTTTTTCCAATTCCGCACGGTGCCCCTAAACGATTCGACACACCCTGAAGTGGTGCATCATGTGTTAAATTTCACAGTAAGAAACACCCACAGTGCATCTCATATACATGTATGCATCGATGTTTGTCAAGCAAGAGCACCATTATAAATTTTAAAAACAAAGCGGTGTGTCCTTTGGAACACCTCGCAACTGATGCATAATTGGTTTCGACTAGCACCAATACATTTCACTTAATTAACCACACCGATAACTTAACAATTTATAAAATTTAACATAGAAGTGTAACCATTTTAACCAAGCACACCGGTGTGTTGAACACCATTTTGATCAACATTATTTAGCTGACAAAACATTGCCAGGCTTCCCCTCATTCTATATTTCTTATGAAAAATATATGCACACTCTTGCTAAAGTTGGCACAATACTTGGGAGAAATTATCATGACTCTTGAATTATTGTTAAGCATGGCCCCTTTGTCCCACTACTCACAATATTTACACTGCCATATTTGGCACATTGACACAATATGTTTGAACCCTCATACATTTACTTTGTTGATATTCTAATTATGACCTTATCTCATAAATATTATACCATGTCTTGGGGTTAAGACTTTGGATTCTTTCCATGCCATGCCAAAAACTAAATATATCTTTTTATCATATAACTTCTGGACAAGTTTGTTTCACAGACAAACATAACCAAGAGTTTCACCTTGACTTTATCTTTTGAATTAGTCCGCATAAGCCTCTATGAAAATAATTAACCCTACCATTGATTTGAACAGGTTCTTGAACGCTATAAGTGGGATTGATCATATTTACATTGTGGAAAACATGAAGATGGAAAAGTCTAAATTGCCCCTATTCTGTACTAGCTATGAATCCTGGAAAGTTATTCTCTTTAAAATTTTTGGTGTCTCTGGCTAATTATTACGAGGAAAGTTTATTACACCAGTGATTAATTTGATGTTTAATGCTAACAAGTGCAACATGCCGTTCCTTTGCTTGTCGGTTGTCCAACATGTTTGGAACCTATTTCGTGCACTGACATATTTACCAAATCAAAGTCTTTTTATAAATGCTACATCAATTCCTTAGTCGTAACGATTCAAGAAGAAAGGAACAATGCATTTATTCCTTTGGACTTCATATCTAATCACATATTGGAAACAAAAGGCGACATGGTGAACCGACTCTAAGGATATTTATTCAAGATGGTTGAATACTTTATGGTCTTCTTCATGATTCCATGAAATACCTACTCAAGCTGTAAATTTTGAAGCATACTACAAAGGATTTCCTATCCTCCTGGCTTGACATGCATGATCCCATGTCCATTTGGCACTCACTGTTCAAAAGACATGCTAGATATTTCCATCGACTTGTATGTCCCATATAACTATCGATTAATACCCAAAAAGGGAAATCACACTTGTGGAGCGACATATCTATTGGGTGATGTTGGGAACATAAAAGAAATATTTTGCTCGACTTATCTTTGCTGTCCAATTATTGCCCAAATATATCTTGTAGTAATGTACATTATTGCAGACTGGGCTCTACTTAAGAGAAAATATGTTATCTATTGACATCATGATATTCGAGCCTATGGAATCATGCTTCTGGTTGGCATTAAAATTCTGTTTCTACTAATCTATAACTGTTCATGTTGTGTAAATGATCAAAGAAAAATAGGCTTGGTAGATGGCGACTTAACCTCTTTTGAACATATTTGACACCTCATTTATGAAATGGGTAATGCCCTTCGTATTGTACGGATGTTTTGATCATGAGCCTTACATTACTATGCTCAGCTTGTGGGTTTATATATGACATGTGGGTTTATAGATTGTATCACATTCTTTGCAGAATAAGGAGTGGTATAGATCCATAAACCTCCCCACATATTAACATTGTATTCTCAAATTAAACGTAGCCCTAAATTTAAAATGAATTGCCATTGTCAGGATAACATGTCTTATACGTATACATTGTTATCCGCGACACTAAAAGTTTGAATGATTGTTATTGCTAGAAGATGACACAACGTATTATAAGATACTCCAAAGCCTCTTTCGAATAAGAAATTACAGATGCATCATTTGCGGGAGCTAAAATTCATGTAAGCCTTGAAAATAGATTGAAAACAATGACAACATCAAATGGGAAAAAATGGCACGAGAAGGTGAATCATAATTCTTTTTGTTCATGACTCCAACTCTACAAAAGCACAAACAAAAATCAACACGTAGTTTCCCAATCAATGTTGTTTTTATATATATTTTATTAAAAATAGAAAAATGGAAATGGTTCAAGATAGTTTGCTTAGCTAGTTCATTCCAAAAACTACCTTAACTATTCATCAAACAATTTAAAAGAAGCAACAAACAATCAACCAAGGAGGAGAAAATTTTTGGAGAGAGGTATGCAAGGAGTCTTGTGAGGTTTATCACTCTTTTTTTTATTATCCATCCTCTATTCACTTTCAACAGGGATTTGTTGAAGCTGTTGATAGCAGGGACATCTTGCAAAGTAAAAGAAGGGATGGAGCGAGGCTGATTTTGCTTGTGTTCATGATGTAAATGGTTTGCTTATTAAGTTTGTTGTGTTTTAAGTATGAGTTTTTCAATGCTAATCAATTTTTTGGTATGCAAATTTCTGCCTTGTGCTTCAACACCATTGCTCTATTTAGTATCCAACTTAATCTTTCTTCATTTTCTTTTGTGCTTGACTATTCTATTGTATGAAGATGACTCCATCTAGAGTTGTTAAAGGCATGAACTCTAGTCCAAATTCACGAAGGGATTCAAAAGCTTCTTAAAATCTATGAAAATCTATGGGGTTATATCTAAATAAAAGATCAAACCTTTTCGGGCTTTGGAAATATCTTCTTTATTATTCCATTTTCATTTCATTTTAAATGTACATATCCTTCACTTTCTTTCATTTAGTTTTAATAATTTAACTTTTTGTTTTGTTTTATCCACTACTATATTTAAAAAAAAACCCAACAAAATCCATTTCAATATTTTATTCAATTTAAATACAAATTAAAATAACTTTAGATTGTATATCTTCTTTTAATTATTTATTTTAGTTTTTGTAATTTTAAATTTCCATTAACTTCTCCTTTCTTTTTTTCATTTAATTTAACTTTTGTTTTATTAACCATAATTAAAAAAAAAAAAAAACTTTCATTTCAACATATTCTTAGAATCATTAACTCAGTTACTTTAGTTTGTTTATATTTATTTTTGCAATTGTATCTTTTTAACTTCACACTAACTTTTGTTTTAATTTTCATTCTATACCAAAAGCAAAATACAAAATTTTATATATTGCAAAATACAAAGTTTGTTTATATTTCATTTTTTTAACTATTTAATTTTTACAATTGTATTATTAATTTTGCAACAACTGTAGTTTAATTTACTTCTCATTCACACAAATAGAAACATAAAAATCATATAGTTGCAAAACTTATAAAATTTGAATAGCAAAATACAAAATTTTATATATTGCAAAATACAAAGTTTGTTTATATTTCATTTTTTTAACTATTTAATTTTTACAATTGTATTATTAATTTTGCAACAACTTTAGTTTAATTTACTTCTCATTCACACAAATAGAAACATAAAAATCATATAGTTGCAAAACTTCTAAAATTTGAATAGTTACAAAAAGTATAAATAAAAGATCAATGCTTAGACTTATACGTTGTTAGAGTCTAATGTGTTTTACTTTCGGGGCTTAAAACCTAGGGTAACATTCCAGCCTCTTCCCACCTAGCCTCACAGGAGGTTGAGATGTTGGTTTCGAAACAACCTTGTTTCAGCGTCACCATATTTTGGTGACCATACAGGGGATGACTGTTCAATGGTTCTTTCATATTCTTGTTTTAATTATTTCAAACCTTCTTTTATCCTCTCCAAATTTCTATGTCTCAGCTGATTGGAAGCATGTATAGTGGTTGTAACCCTATGGTTTCGACTACTAGTCATGGAAAAGTTATTCACAAGTATGGAATTTTCCAATTTGAGGAAGACCTGAATAATTGCCCGTGGTTTGTACCTACCTCTTTGAAGCTTGCTCACCCAGTTAATCCTTTGCCTTACAAATTCAGGCAACCTTTGCCTTTATTTCATGGTGATGGAACTGTTATAGTGGAAGAGCATCTTCGTGCTTTTTCCAATGCTTGTATCATCCTCAAAGTTAATGAAAATGACAGTTGCATGCTCTTGTTTAAAAACTTCGTTCAGGGTAATGCTGCTTCTTTGTTTGCCAACCTACTCCATGAATGCATCTCTACGTGGTTTGAACTTTATTATTGGTTTACATATACTTTTGGGCACTTTGATAATCCTTATGAGCACCTTAAGAGATTTAATCTTTTGCACATGAAGGATAATGGAAGCCTTCTTTCATTTAATCTTAGATTTATCAAGTATTATAACTACCTTCCAATATCCATTTTCCCTACCAACTTGGATGCCCTCTTATATTATTATGATCTTCTACCTCCTCTTTATCGTTGGAAGTAGGAGGAAAAGAATGTTCAAAATATAGAGCTAGCCTTAACCACTTGCCTTGATTTCAAAGAGCAATCCCGTAGAACATGTTTATGATTTGGTGGTTCTGATTCACACAAAGATTTATCATCATTAATGCCCATCATCCAAGATTTACAAGATCATATGCTCTCTCTTGAACATCGATTCTCTAAACAATCTCACCTCGAAATATCTTCAGAGGCCTCTTTCCCAGTGCCTAATTAAAATGCCTTCATTATTTGTGATCAAGAGTTTAGATGTGAAGATGATCATGACCATATCATGATGCTCAATGATTAGTCCATCCCTCACATTCCAAATACCACCATTCTTGAAACTAATTGACAAGCCCAACCCCAAGATCATGGTTTACCCCAAGCCTATCATTCATGTACATACATCAGAGAAGATTACCATGCAAAGAAAGTTTATTTTTACCTCTTTAGTCCCCTTTATGACATAGTTTTATATGATCATTTTTTTTCCTTTGGAAAAAATCTATTATATTCCTGAAAGAAATATACATGTTCCAATTACATTCAAAACATGGTCTTGCAGACCTTTCTCCAACAACATTACATATCCTTTCCTTTCCTCTATCTGACTATTCCAAAAAACGTAATGATTACGACCGCTTCTTCATACACATCCTTCCAAAAAACAAAAAACCAAAAAGGTTGTTTTATATTCTAGTAGTTATAGCTGAAATTACATGGATTTTGTTTCAGTTCCTTCATGGAACTCATAGTATCCAAAGGCTTTGCTAGGAAGATCCAAAGATTCTTTTAATAGTTCATCTTCCTTTGTGTTGATTTCTCGCAGAATGTGGTGGAAAGATAACCATCCAAAATCTCTGGAATTGAGTTTGATGTCTCACATTATGTTGGCCAAATTTGGGTTATGAATAGAGATTTTAGCATTGGCCCAGTAAATTTCCATTTTGGAGTTGCCAAAGTCTTGCAACTTGGTAATATTTTTTTCCTTTGTCATTTCTAAAAGAGTCCAGAGTGCTATCAATTCTGCTCTACTGTTTGTCCTTCTCTTAGGGGTGTATCTTATATGGATGTAGTGAGAATGACTTATGAACATGACTATTCCAACTCCACAGTTCGACGGGTGGCCTTGGCTGGATCCGTTGAAATATTCTCAGGGGATATTATAGTCAATGGTTGGAGGAATTAGACAACATACTTTCTGAGTCCTCG
Source organism: Picea sitchensis (assembly GCA_010110895.2). Taxonomy (NCBI): domain Eukaryota; kingdom Viridiplantae; phylum Streptophyta; class Pinopsida; order Pinales; family Pinaceae; genus Picea; species Picea sitchensis. The sequence goes on along the minus strand of SNQJ01S0009191.1, from coordinate 103,237 downwards.
GGTATTCCTTAAATTCTTTGGCCATGCAGAGTGTGAGGGAAGCTGTCACTTCTGAGGGGACTATCTTGTCATTGAAAACTACATTGTTCCGATCCCACCATATATTTGAGATCATAATGCTTGACAGACCTGCATATAAGGATACTAATATATGTTGAATCCAATATATGTATCACTCTTCGAACGAGTCTTTATTCCACCTTTCTTGAGCCTTTATTTTCTCTATGATCCTCTTTGAGACTTGGCTTGCATAAGGACAAGAGATGAAGAGATGAGTAACAAATTCTGAATTTTCCTTGCTGAGGGGGCATCTATTAGGGCCACACCATCATCTCTTCTAACCATCGTCCCACGTTAACAATTTTTTGTTCAAAGCAAGACAAAGGGTGATTTTTCATCTTGGCGGGGCTTTGAACTTCCACATGGGTTTCCACCACCACTTAATAGGGTCACAATTCTTGTTCTCCATCTAGTATTTGTATCCTAATTTAACACTATAATTTTCTCCTCAGAGGTTCTTGGACCAACAAAGAGAGTCCTCATACTCTTCGTCTAATGAGATGAATTTTTTGTAGAGAAGTTTGACATAATCTCCCCATTCCTTTGTCAGGGCCTCTAGAAGTCCTAGAGTGGGCACATCCTTCCATCCTAGTCTCCCTCTCAGTTGGGGATACCCTATGGTCACATATTTTAGGGAGTGAAAGTTGTTTTCCCTTAAAAAAATTATAGCGGGGGGGAGCCTGAAGTTGTCTCCAGCCCCTAACTAGGGGTCTTCCTCTAGTTTCACATTTCTTCCATTTCCTATATTCCATACCGACCAGATTCCAACCAATGGAAAAGATTCCACCAAGGATTTACATACTATGGAGCCTTTGTAGGACTTGGTTGGTATTCAAAACCATTCCACAACTGATAAATTTGGGAAATACTTTGAGTTCATTACTCTGGTCCAAAAGGAATTTACTTGAGTCATTCTCAACAAATTTTGTCTTGTTAAGGCATGTATGAAGGAGCGAATATCTTTCAAACCCCACCCCCTGCTTCCTTTGGACTTGCGATGGATTGCCATGATGCAAGATGTATTTCCCCTAGGAACTTTTGTCCAACCCATAAGAACTAAAAACATACACTTCAAATTTTATCAAGTACACCTTTAGGAACTGTTGCTATTGAATTCTAGTACACCAAAATGCTTTAGAGAACTAACTTGTTCAACACCAATAAGCCTCCTCTAGAGAGCATCCAGTTCACCCATATCGATATTATTGCCTCCACCTTTCTTATTAACCAGCTCCATTCCTCCTTTTTATAGAAGCCCGATTTAAGATATAATCCCAAGTACTTTAGGCCTTCACTTAGTGATTTACATTGGGCCTGAAATAAATTGTGGAAGGAGTTCTCCTCAACTTTCGAACAATGGTTTAGGATAAGATAATATTTCTCAAAGTTAACTTTCATCCCTGTTTCTTTGCAAAAGAGGTTTAGCGAATTCTTAAAGGATGAAAAATCTTGCTGAGAGGCATACAAGCTTACAAAAATGTCATCTACAAACAACATATGGGAGACTGATTCTACATCTGAGACCCTAACCCCTCTAATATAGCCATTAGATTGAGCCTCATTGATCAATCTACTTAGTGCCTCTGCTATTAGCAAGAAGAGAAAGGTAGACATGGGGCATCCTTAATGAAGGCCTCAGGAGGATCCTAAGAAACAGAACGATGCCCCATTAAAGAGTACCACAAAGGATGCACTCTGTAGGTAGCCCATGATCCAATTTATGGAGGACAAGTTCATTCCCATTTGTAAGAGTACCAAGTGGAGGAAAGTCTAGTTCACCCTGTCATAGGCTTTCGATAGGTCCAACTTGAGAATGGACACCTTAAGGTTTCTTTTCTTGACATGGTGAAGGACCTCTTGCACATTTTCTACTGCATCATGAATTTGTCTTTTATGGAGAAACCCACATTTATCTTCTCCTATGATTTCACTAAGCATTGGTCGTAACCTTCTGGAGATTATTTTGGTGATCAGTTTGTAAATGACATTGCAACATGAGATCAAACGAAAGTCGTCAAAGGATTCACCATTCTTTTTTTTTGGGATGAGGCAAAGAAAGGTAGAATTCAGGTGAGCATAAACTCTTCCCTCCCTTTGAGACTCTATTATTACCCTCAACAAATCATCCTTTAGTAGATCGTAGAAGGATTTGTATAATTCTACTGTAAATCCATCTGGACCGAGACTTTTTCTATTTTGCATAGAAAAAAGGGTTGAACACAATTCCTCCTTTGAGACTTCTTCTTCCAATAATTGGTTCATTTCTTCCGTGAAAACTGAGGGAAATTTACCAACTACTCTCAATATTTCCTAAATAGGGAAACCATGAGGTTTAGAGAAAAGGTTTTTAAAGAATCTTACACCTGCTTCAACTTTCTCCTTGAAAGAGCTGATGGTCAATGCGTTCTTGTTTTTGATGTCCCAAATTCAGTTAAGATTCCTTCGAAAATTGATAGGCTGATGAATTTTGTTTGTGTTGTTGTCCCCTTCCTTTATCCATACTGTCTTTCTTTTTTGAAGACATTCTTGTTCTTCCAATTTCAGCCAATTGAAGCAGAGGTTTTCCAAATAATTGAATTCCTCTATCTGACTTCCCGATAGAGGACCTTCATCTATAGTTTGGTATAAGGCCTTTAACTTTTTGTCTGTGTCCATAAGGGTTCAAAGTCTTCTTGCCTTCCATATGGGAAACTACTTTTTGTTTGATTCCTTTATCTTTTTAAGGCTTGATGAAAATTGTATCATCACTGGTTTTGGTTTATGATGGGAAACCTTTTCCCAGGATGATAACACCATATTCCTGAAATCCTCATCCTCCAACCATATTGTGTTGATTTTCATAGGGGCATGGGGAGAGTCTGAAACGATACTCCACTGCAGGGTTATCAGAAAATGGTTTGATTTCCCCCCTACTTCCACTGTCGATTTGAATCCGAATCTCATATGCATCAAATACTTAAAAATCAGAAACCGATCTAGTCTTTTATCCACCTCCTCATTTCCAGTTCTAAAATTTCTCCAAGTAGGGGAGAGCTTGATGGGATTAAGATCCACAAGCCTCATGGTTTCCAGGAGAGAAGTGAAGTATCTCTTTTGGCGGTCCTCCCTGTGGTTTCCACCTAGAATTATCTTAGTGAGAGGGTAAAATTAAAATCCCCATCCCACTATCAAATGAGGGTCCAAGAGAACTCCTGCATAAAACAATTTTTCCCAGAAAGGGGTACGATCAGAGTATGAACCATAAATATTTACAATAGAGAAAGAAAAATATAAATCCTTGTTCTTTATCTCCATAGAGATGGATGTCCTCAATGAGGAGGAGGATAGATCTTGAAAATTCAGGCTCCATCATGTGATGAGTCCCCTCGACAAACCTTCCGCATCGACAGAGCTAAAGGACCAGTTCCTGAGCCATTTATTGAACAAATCCCTTGCCTTGTCCCCTTGGCACATTATCTCTTGGACTAAAATGATGTCCGGTTTTAGTCTTAAGAGAAGGCATTTGAGGGCCAACTTATTTTCCCCACCCCCCACTCCTCTAGTGTTGAAAAAAAGGATCATCATCGAGCCCTTGTGGGAAGGAAATTATTTGCTCTAAAAGCCCTCTTTATGGTTTCGTGTGTTCCTTTACGAATTTACACAACTACTTTCTCTTGAGCGTTTGAAAGGTGAGATTTCCTTCCCACTTGAGAGGAAGGAGGGGGGTCCAGATCCAAGCCCCCTTTT